>RPOG01000264.1:0-500717 GCA_008086565.1 Thalassoma bifasciatum | reverse complement strand
GAGACTCCAGGATCCCCCTTCTCCCCCTGCATGTGACACACAGAGCAGGAATCATGACAAATAAATATTCAGAAACACAAACTGTCACATTCAAACACAACAACAGCTTGTGGTGATGTCAGGAATAAAAGTGTGAGACTTTGAGTACAGCAGGGTAGTGACTAATCAAAGCCCTGTTGCATTGCAGCACTTCCCATGTTTCTGTGCTCAAATCATTCCTCTGTCTGCCAATAGATGGCACTTTGTGACTGCTGATGAGAGGCTCTTCTTGGACTATTTTAATTGGATTTCTTCCTGTCAGTTAAGAGGAGGATACTCTGAGTAAACAGCACTGTAAAGCAAATGTACCTCCACTTCAGTTTCAACACACTGACTCAAAAATTTAACAGATTTGATAGAGTTCCTTTATTTATGCATATAGACTCACTCTGTATGCATTTCTCACTTCCTTTATTTGAGCCACTCAGCAAAAGTTTTTGGAAACCGTCCAAATCTGTGATTTCGCATCTCAATGTCGAATAAAATCCACCTGATGTGACACTTTCTCTCTCTCTCAATGCTTCCAGTCTGTTCCATTCATTAAAGATTATTCTTCTTTTGTCAGACATGTGTTTAGATTTGTGCAGGGCTCTTCAGATTCTCTACACTCAGACGTTATGAAGCATCTGTTTGGCAATCTGAGAGAGCAGACCCGCATCGGAGGAAAGGTTGCGGCGTGTTTGCACGTTCCTCTGTGCCGCCTGGACTCCAACAGACAATAATTGCTATTCAGCTTCAGCCCCTCCTCCGCTCCTTCGACTGACTAACGACAGCCGCTGTGAAGCCGTTCGTTTAATAAGATATAGTGACTGTTTCCTCATCCAAATCATGAGCTGTTATTAAGTCAGGAGACCGCTGCCATGTATGAACAGATGGATTGTCTTATTAATATTTGAGACTGGGAGGACAGACTTGTGACAAAACTGACTTTGAGTGTTAATCTAATTCTGTTCAGCTTTTAGCACCATATGTGGCCTCATGATAACACCACCATTATCTTACAAATAATAATTGCTTTTATGCTATCAGTATGTCCTAACAAAGCCTGCTTACAATACAGTATCTCAACAATATTTGGCTTATTAACGTCTCAGAGCCCATCGGCTATCATCTGATACTGATTATCCCGCTGAGCATGAGCCAATACTTCAGCACTTGGGGTGTCGCTGGAGGATGTATGGATAACTGATATCTTGGCCAAGACGTCCTCTTCCTTGAGCCCGTCAGTGGTTGAAGTCCCTCGAGCAGCTGGAGATACAAGTGTGGAGTTGAGTAGCTTGTTATTTCTTGAAATTGTGGTGACTTGTTTACAAAAATAAATTCAGGTCATTTTCACATGTGACAGTTTGAGACTCAGTTCATTTTGAGGTGAACCAGCAGCACCAGTTGCACCATGTGGTTCCTGGCATAGATTCAACAGATTTTGGTCCAGATTTTTCCACAGTTGCTGCAGATTTGTGGGCTCTTATTCTCCCTCCCAAATTAGCTCCACCGGACTGGGATCTGGTGACTGTGGAGGCCGCTGGAGAGCAGGGAACTCACTGAATTTACTAATTGAGATGATTTGTGACGTGGAGTGTTATCCTGCTGGAAGAATCCATCAGAAGATGCTCATAAAAGGATGAACATGATCTGGTACTATGAGACCCCAAAGTCCCATTTTTACCAAGTGGTTCAGTTTGGTTCATCTCAAAACTTTAACTAAAACCAGAATAGGTCTCCAAATTACTGACACATACCATCCCACTTTTTGGTACTCTTCTGTTGGGGTGTCAGATATACCCCAAAGGTGGAGCTAGAAACACTGCCATCTATTGATTAGTTGAAGAATCATCACTTCCTGTGCAACAGGGGGAATAAAGAACAACACACAACCCTGCCATGTTGAAATTTCCAGTTGACTCTACCAAGATAGCTTTCTTTATAATGCCAAAATCACCTAATGAATCAGTAAAACTGTCACGTTTTTCTTCTTCTTTGATTCATTTGTGGGGTATACTGTGTCACGTTGCTATGCTGTCACAGTCTTACGTAGCTGACATGGCTATCAGCATCTGGCTCACTCTCCGCCAAGTGGCTGTGGAAACATAAACAAGATCAGGCTTTACCAATCTGATCTGTACCAAACTGTGCTGATTCATACCACACCACCTGGAAATTGGGCTAAAATGTGCCAAAAAACTTTCCTCTACACTGTTACACCACCAGCAGCAGGCTTAAGCCTTGATCCAAGCCAGGTTGGATCCATGCTTTCATGTTGTTTACTCCAAACTCTGAGCCAACCGTCTGAATGTGGAGCAGAAATCCAGACCCATCGGACAAGGTGACCTTTTTCTGTCTCCTATGGTCCAGTTTTGGTGAGCTTATGTGAATCGTTGTCTCAGTTTCCTGTCTGTCTTCCCCATTCTGATTCTCAGTTTGAACTTCAGCAGCTTGTCTTTACCATGTCTACTTGTCAAAATGCGATGAGTTGCTACCATGTGATTGGCTGATTTGTCCGGTGGCCGACAAGGGTCAAACGGATGGCAACGGACCAGTACGTCTCAGTTTGAGGAAACAGCCTCAAGTACAGAAACAATGCAAAATCACAAAATCTAAACAAGTTACAAAAAGAGGAACGTTGTGCAAATGAAATAACGTCCTGCATGAGAAGACAAACGCACCATCATCAAACAATCTGCAAATACAGAAACGATCTGTAAATACAGAAATGAAATAAAAGTCACATTACCGTTCCCGCTGTATTTTGTCTGTTTGACCCTTGTCGGCCACCGTAGATTTGATATTTGTGTTAACAAGCTGTTGAACAGGTTATACTAATAAGTCGGCCAATGATATTAGTGTTTGTGGATTGTACCCATGATGCTCAAGACTACACGTCCTGTCTTAAGTGAGAATTGGTCGTCTTTGCTTTCACACTTCAAATATACATAATGTACTTGTTTGTTCACACCCCTTGAAATGTACTGGACCACACCAGGAAATGGGTTTTAAACCGGGGATGGACCAAACAGAGACGATAACTGACGGATTTTGCAATGCCTTGTAACATGATCACCTACTGGAACCTTTTTTTCACACCAAATAGTTGCGCAAATAGTCCAAAATGTCATCTCTATTTTGGCACAACCACTGGAAAAATTACCATAAAATACATTATGCTCTTCCCTGCTTTTCAGAACCTGGTCCTGGAACAGTACGGTGATTACATACATAGATATTTAATGCAACAGCAGAATGTACATTTTCGTATTATTTATTGTTTTATTTAAACCACTTTGCACTTTGCAACTTGTTAAACTACCTCATTTAATATCTGCATCCTTGCACCACTCACCACTGCACTATTATCATATTTTTAGCCTGTAAATACTAGTCTTGTCTATTTGCAATTATTTTGTGCTTAAAGTTGTTGATAATACTCTTCATGCAAATTTTTATAATTACTATTTTACCTTTTATGCCTTAACACAACCTTGTACAAGAGATCACAGTATACCATAACAAATTCCTTGTATGTTTAAGCATACCTGGCGATAAAAGTTGATTCTGATTATTCTGTGCTCAACATGAATCTTCCTGTATGTAACTAAAGCCTACCTGCTTGGTGTCCTTTGGTTCAGGTGATATAGCAAGAGCTTTCATTCAGTGTAAATCACATTTAATAGAAGGTTAATATTGGCCCTCGACGTCATTCACAGTGAAAATGCTGCACATTATTCTGTCACAGACTCATGTCAAAGGAAGTCTGTCGTTGTCATTCTTAGATCTCCATGGAAGATCGTTGGAAGTCAATTTATGGGCCGAGCAGTATGTAACAAGTTAATAAAGCTTTCAAATGAGATTAACTGCAGCACAGGCACTATTTATCGGCACTATCACTGTATTTACACAATGAGAAAGCCCAGCATGCATAGGACAGGGAGCTGGTCTGCCTGTGGAAGTCTGTGGGTGATGTTGACTTTGAGGCACCTCGAGTCATCAAACTGCAATTAAGGCTGTCTGCCTCCCTCCCCGTCTCTCCATCAATATCTGCGGCGTTCTGTCAGAGCCCGTTTGAGACTGTCAGTGGGAGATACAGCTATGGAGATGTGATTCATGAGAACACCGTCTTCCCGGCACATCATTCACAGCACAGCCCACTTTTTTTTTTTTTTTTTTCACTTTCAAACATTCACACTCGGCTGGCTGAGTGAGGAGGGGGGCTCGGCTCACACAGATGTTACACAAGCTGCAGTTTAGTCCAACTTGCGTGTGTTTAGCCCGAGCTAAAAAATGCACAAGGACGGCCACTGAGAAGCGGGGGGCGTCCCTGATGGGGCTTGATCTCCAAACTGTTTGAGTCCATCCCTCTCTGAGTTGTTTTGTTTGTCTCTCTTATTTTGTTCTGTGTAAATTCCTTGACATGCACTCATCTTTGCCCATCTCGTTCTGTTTTATTAAAATGTGAGGTGACTCTTGGGGGCCGGGGAGTTTTCCTCTCATCCACAGAGAGCATGAATTCATAATGAAAAACAGAGTAATGTAAGGGTATGACTGATTCACGGTCAGGACAAGGCTAGCATGCACATTTAATGTGAGCATTAGAGCATGGAAACAATGCTCCAAAGCAGCGTATCTGGAACTGAGATCAGCATGAGTCAGTGGTCTTAAAACAAATGCTTTCATCATATTTTTAATCATGCTACCTCTTATCTCATCGCAGATAGCTCGGCTCTCCTGCAGGCATTGCATTTGTTACTGTTAAATGGAATTACCTTTGTCTTTTCCTTCAAACTCCTCAGTCATTTATTTCACCAAAGAGCCATGAAAGCAAATTAAAAGCTGAACCCACAGACTTAGAGCATTTTTTTTTCAAGTTTCACTGCTTTGTTTTATGAAGTGAAACTGATTCAGGTAAGATAATAATCCTGCATCAGTGTTCCTTGTTTTGCTCTCACTCCCTTGCGCTTCCACCTAAACTGAACCTACTGCCTCCTGTTCGTTGGGAGTTATAATAAAGTGTGTCCTCATACAAACAACTTTCCTTTTCAAGGTTGGCCGGCTGACACTTCTCCCTCCTCTGGGCAGAGGGAGCAGGAGGAATTTTGCGGTCTGAGCTGACACCCCCAGCAAGTGACGCACCTATACATCAAATGAACAGCTGCGGGCAAGAGGTTGTCCACTACACAATAGCTTTCACTCCCCGCATGATCACAAGCGGGCCACTGGAGGCTTTGTGGTGGGTGGGAGGGGGCCGAGGAAGGGGGAAGAGGTTGGTTCGCTAAAGAAAGCAGGTAGCATCAGAGACAGCTGGAGGCTCGGCAGAGATCCACGTCAGAGACTTTTTAACAGTGCATATCTGGTGTGCCTCCGGTGAGCTACGACACCCCTGGGCTTCATGAAAATGATTGCAGACTCTTTTTTTGTCAAAGCACTGTACGTAATGGCCATCTGTCTGTTTGGAGTGTGAGCACTGAGTCACGCTGTGCTGCCCTGCAGGAGGTGCAGGGTGGGAACAGCTATTTAGCCTGCATGGTAGACGGGCTACAAAGGAATGAAAGGTGTCATTTCCTGCTGGAGAGATTCAGAATACAGGCTCAGGAAATATCCCTTAAAGGACGGTGATTTGGTGACACATTGGACTTCTTCTCAGACTGGCTTTTAAGGGCAATTGGAGTCAGTACAGCTGGTACTTTTCCCAGATATTGCAAAGAATCTGAACTTTCCTTTGCATTTATGACCTATATCTCTTAGTGCCCAGTCTGAGAGTATGATGCAGATTGAATAAGTGCAGCTTTTAAACTTGGAACTTTCCATTTCTCTGTCTATTTGGCTTTGTGAATGTGTTATACGTGTCAAATAAGTCAAAAAAGCAGATTTGTGGTCACCACATTTCAAAGGTTTTATCTTCAGAAGCTTCAGATGTGTTTCTCTGTGGGTGTTGCAGTCAAGTTTAACCTTTCCCCTTGATATTTTGTTTATATGGCATAATAAATAGACATGTTTCTGCAGGAATGGTCCTGTTAAGCTGCTCTGTCACACCATACAGCCCAAAACTAGCTTGTTTCTTCAATTTCCAAAATTAACTTTACATTTTTTTTGAGTTTCCATTAAGGATGTCCTGATCCTGACTCTTTGAATCAGATTGAGCCTGATTTGGGCATTTTTCAGTGTCCGTTTTGTACATTTTTAATGGCATTTTAGCCTATGATCATTCACGTTAGTCTTCATTCTGCATAATTTGTTGCCAAACGTTGATACATCAGTATAACCGAGCGCTATGAGTTTTCCCAACCTCGTAAAGTTGATAATAAAACAACAAAACAGTGTACACTAATGCAGAACAGCAGTCACACTTAGCTTAATTACGGAACATGTGCACAACCAGACACATTACAGCAATGATATCTGCTTTACAGCACTCTACTGTAAATCTCCAGGGACATACGGGTCAAAAAAGGACCATAAGAAACAGACAGCTTGTTAGTTTAGCATTAGCAACTTCATGGCTTCAGTGTGAGCTGTGTGGAAATATTTCAACTTAAAATGTGAAAACAGCCCAAAAGCAACATGTGAACACATTTGTGACCTATGCTCTTTTCACAAAACAATCAATACGACCAAAGCATCTTAAAGGCCCGATGCTAAATATGGATCTGGTTACAGACGGCGCCTTCTGTGCTCTGCAGTCGTTTCATCTATACTTCTGCAAATTTACATAAAGGTTAAGAACACTGCAGTACCACCAGAAACCATGGGGGCAGTGTTGCTCTTACAACCCAAAACGTAGCTCTAGTGAGGCACAAAAAAGAAAAACCATTGGTGGAAGTATTTAACGGCCTTGTCGACCACCGCCTCCAACAACGCTACCTCTGTTTTTGTCTTTTGTGCAAGAGCTACATTAATTTTACCTCCTGAAAAGCAGCCATGTTTGTTTTTGCCATAAACTTTTGACTCTGTGCTGCCCCCTAGTGGATAAGTTGGTTAACAACAATGCCAAGATAAAGGACGCATGGAAGTATGTGAGCAGTGAAGCTAATGCCACTTGAAAAGGACAAAGAAATTTTTGTACCTAAAAGGACGCTTGATTTCGAAATCTTTTCTCACTACAGCTGTAAAGCACAGTCGGTGACAATATGCAAGGTGATTTAAACATAAAGTGATCAGTTTGACGAAAGACGTTTGTCCGTTGGTTCTGCTGAACTTCGTAACTCATTGGATTGAGTGCTGTGTTCAGATTACTTTGACATCAAACAAGCCCAATCAATAAGCTCAAGAATTATTTTCAGGATATTATTTTTAATTATTCTTAATTGTTAAAACACAAAAAAATGTGCAGCTTCAATTTCTTTAACTCTTTAAGAAAGTTTATCTCAAATCCAAGAGTTGGATTGGGGCTCAGTATCAGCTGATTTGTAATACTAAAAGATTGGGATAAGGGGCAAAAAATGCTGATAGCGACATCCCTAGTTTCAACAGTCAAAATTAAGGGTTTCCACTTCTTTAAGCTCTCAAATATTGGTGCAAAGACCGGTGACCCCTCACTTTGTCCCTCGAGGTGTAAACATTGCTCATGGCCATGCTCCAGGCTATTTCAAAAACGGACATAGGAGCGACACAAAAGCACAGAAACAGACAAACAAGCATGATATTATTCAGCTGTTTTAAAATTCCAGCTTCATGTTTGGACCATAGTGATGAGACGATAAATTAAACAGATGCTGGTGAGTATGTGCGCAGGAAATAAGCTGAACTGTGTGTACAAATCATAACTTTCTTACCCAGAAATGAATTAGATTAATAAGTTATTTAAAAAACAGATATATGGGTTGATAGAAAGCAGCACATCTTTATCCAGACAACACAGCCCCGATGATTAAACCCTCCTCCTATTTGGAAACATGCTACAACAAACACTGCTCTGTCATCCTGACAATTCAGCCCTGCTGGAAGTGCAGGTGAAGGCCAGTTCATCAAACAGAGAGACAGCTTAAATTTACTTTAAATGCCACATGTCAGTACTTTGTTTGCAATGAAGAATGTTTGGAGGGAAACTGTGACACAGGCTCCTGCAGAGGTTGCTGGGGGACGTTGCAATTATGTCGTAATGTGTTTTTCCACACAGCAAAAGGACAAAATCATGTCACGGTGAAGTGATTGCTTTAACGCTCACAAGCAGAGTATGTGTTTATTTTAAAACATTACTCCCTCTGTCCTCCAGATTTATTCCTATTTACTACAAAGGTTAGATTTTCAAACCTTTGCTCTCACAGATTATCTTCGAGTGTGTCTTTTTTTTCCTCTTGTTGTGCAAAGATAATTTGACTTTGAGAAATAACCGCTGCCCCTCTCGACTGAGCTGCGCCTCGCTGCCAACGGACAAGAGCGAGCGATGCCCTGGCATGTGTTTGGAATAGATGATTTCGCCCCTGAGATCTACCTCAGCAAAACAGGTGACTCATAAATGCCAGCACCGGGGGACGAAGGAAAGCTGCCACATGTTAAAGGTATCATCAGGACACGCCATTTAGAAATGTCACACCTTCTCCAATCTGTCTTTTTTATCTGAAGACTTACTGTCCGACAACTTTATGAGTTATTAAAAAGGCGGGGGTTCTCTGAGTCATGCAGCAGCAGAGGTTTAACAGTGAGTGGCTCAATTTAATAAAGATAATTGGAACTACAGAGCAGAACAGTAACAGAAGCAGAACAGAACCTCTTTAGTTTTCCAGATGAAATAAAATAAAACCACCTCGATGTCCTGATCAAGAGCAGCCAAAAAGGGCATGAAAATAATTGGACAGGCAGAGCAGCAGAGCTACACGATGCCTAAATACTCTGTTTGTCCCGACATCAGAGCAGTCAAGAGTCTGACAAGCTGTCTCCTGCTACGCATCGTGGCGTTTGTGTGTTTGTGTAGTGACCCACACACTTAAAAGGGCACAAACACTGTCTGGCGGAGCTTGGTATGCCTCAGGAAAAGACCATAATTCAAGGAGTCAACCGGCCTTACAGGCAGACTTGTCCTGCTCATCAATACCTGCAGACTCAAGTGCTACCTTAAAACACTCCTCGTGGTAGTGGGGTGAAAATAGTGCATGTTTGCAGCAGTGTGTGGGAGATATTTGGAAACAGATCAATACAGCCCAAACATGAAATTACTGCAAGTATCTTCACATAAATATTTCTGTGGGAAGATTACGATTGCTCCCTGAAGCTGAATATCAGAAAGTGAGTCTGCTGTGCTGATTGCAGAGATGGGCTTTTACAACTATGATAAGTTTGTTGTTTTGTTGTGTTTTGGGGGGGGGGGGGTTTGTTCATCTAAAATTCTTTGTGCTTATATCAGGAAATTTTTCACAAAATAAAGTGAAATTAAAATTGGCCCGGAGAGGCAGAGAAGCAGGGAAATAGGTGTTTTTTTTTATTTTGCCAAACATTTGGGTCATTTAGGCTCATTTTCAGTCACGATGTGAGGATAATGGTGTCTGCCTGTGGTTTCTAATACGCTCTGAAAAACAAACCTTTATCCTCGAAGTGTTCACTGAAGAAAACTGAAGAAAATGTGGCTTTCTATGAGTTTGTAAAATATTATCTCACACTTTTTAAAAGCAACACTAGAGGTTTAAGGTTGTGATGATTCAGGTGACCCCTTTGGATGAAATCTTGATGAAGACTGCATGAGCCCCATCACATGCTGCTGTAAAGGTGTCTCATTTTGTTACATGGATACAGGAATGTATAGGGGCTGTGAGGACAACTGGACAGCTAGTTTTTTTCCGGGATAACTTGCACTTGCACCTACTGTTGTGGGGATGTGAGACATGCATTATTCTTTGTAAACTCTAATTTCATTTGTTCAAGAAAACTGTTACAGCATAACTACTGAATGTGGGTTGCAGTGACCCATGCTCTATCACTCTCCTGTTTAGCTTTCCCCTGCTCTGACAGTGAAGCTCCAGTGTCCACTAGTACTACAGGAAAAATTAAAGAATTAGTTTCAAGCTATTCGAGATAGTACACTACTACTTGCTATGTAATAATGTGGCTGAGCAATGGCTGAGTTGAACATTAAAAAAAGTATATTCAAACAGCTTGAGCATTCTACCGTGACATGAAATAATATTGTATTATTCACAATACAATTTATGAGCATTTTATAACAATATAAGTGTTGGTGGTAGCTCCGTCTCTCTAAACCACAAAGTTGTAAAACACTTTTTTTAAATTAAAGAAATGCAGCGGCTTGATATCAGGCACTATGATAATGGAGATAAGCAGAAAAACAGCCTCTCTCTGCATATTTTGGCATCTTCTTTCCATTATTGAGTCCACTTTTATATAATAGTGACACACAGCAGCATTTTATGTCATATTAGACTCTTTTTAACAAGCATAAAAAAAACATGTCTGAACTCCAAATTACTGACAAAACTCTGAGGTAAGAACTGAAATACTAAAAATGAATATGCTGTGACCTGCACATTACTCACTATCACTGTCTTGCTTGCTTATTTTGTCCATCTTGTGATGTTTTTATTCTTTTTGAGGGAATCTAAGGCTAATCCAAGTAGATAATCAAAGTAGTCAACTAGTCGAATAGACAATTAGTTGGTGAAACCCCACTGATATCATTGAAGAGACACAGTTGCACCAAGGACAAACTGATTTTTAAGTGATGATAGTGTCTCACTGGTATAGTGCACCAATGTATGTTAAATTTACAAGATAATTAAGACCCTTAGGAACCGTTTAAAGCACATGAGAGACAGTTTTCCTCAACTACACAAAACCCACCATGATTATCTCATGCTCTGAAATATCACATGTGGTAGTTAAATTTACATATTCACACTTTCCAAAGGAGTAGATGATCAGCTTTAGGAAGTTCAGGTTTCAGAGGAGTTTGCATTTTAATTTGGAGCCAAATTAAAGCATGTGTATGAATGTGTGTATGTCTCTATTACTATATTTTACTCACGGGCACGCCTCTGGGTCCAGGCTCCCCAGACTTTCCTCTTCGTCCCTGAGGAAGACATAGACAGAAAAAGATTCAATGAGTGAGTGAAGATGCAACAACAGGTGTAACTGCGCATACATGCTGCCAGCAATTAAAGCAAGACAGCAACTCCTGTCGCAGTCTCTAATTTCCTTTTAATTAACAACAAGAAAACAGCTTAATTGCTGCACCCTGTGTGGCCCACTACTCTCTTCCCTCCCCTGGTTTACTGCCTCCTTTCCAGCTGCGTGATCCCCGGTGCATTAATCAACCCAAGGAGATGCTGCAGAGAGAGCAGGCCAGCTCAGTGAGTGCTGTCCAGCTTTTAAAACAAGGTCAGAGAGAAGCAAAAGAGCCACTGGAAGCTCTTTGGCTTGTTTCTGAGGCTGAGTTCTTCTTCTTTTATGAATCGAAAAAAGGCTTCAGTGCCTGAAAAGCTGCGAGTCTTGAAAAGCTGACATCTTAATAAGATGTAATTCGATCTGAACCAAACCAAAGTTTGTATAATTTACATCAAGAGAGCTTATGTCCTCATGAGAAAAGAGGATAAAGCTTCTGAGGATATCCTCACAGCCATGCAATAAACTGGCAGAGCATCACTGGCTCTGTGCTACGCCTGGAATTAGCCGACTTTCTCACACACACACATGCACACGCAGATGTAAAATCAGCTCAATTAGGAGTTAGTAATACTCTGTCCAGTATCAATTCACTACACAGCAGAGGGATCAGAAGCAGGAGTGTTAGACAATGCAGATACGTACGTCTCCCTGGGCTAAAAACGATTACGGCTCTCTAAAAGGAGTTTCATCATCGGACATAGTTGCTGCATTAAAACAGTGAATGTCTCCACTACTGTATGTGTCACTATGGCTGACACAAAAACATGTCTTTCCTCCAAAGAGTCAGCAGTGGAGAGAGAAAGATCACTGGCGGCTGAAAGTAAAGCAGAAAATCAAAAAGTGACGCCCCCGACTCTTCTCCCTCTGACACTCCGTGCTCACAGACTTTGACTAACTGGGTCGAATTTGACACGTTGCGCTTGCCTGCAACAGAAACAATGGAAGCAACTTCACTGAGAGCCACTGCCTTTTAATCATCCGCTCGCATGTGTGCACTCATGCTCATGTGCTGCATGTGTTCCTGTGTCGGCAGAGCACAGATTACAGGAGAAGCCGAGGTACACTACGGTAAATATTAACCTTAATGATGACACAGTGGATCCAGTTTGTGCATACTCCTGGGAGTTGCATGCTTCCCTGTGTTCTCGTTGTTTGAAGTACCAACACAGCCTCGGCCAGCGTCTTTTTGAACATCTGTGGTGATGCACTTCTGAGGCTCTGTGTGAGCGTGGATGAGTAGGAGAGCCGGGAGACTTTGAATTGCATCAACGGGGAAGAAACAGCACCTTAAAACCTTAAAATCCTTCTCCTGAAATGACTGGCATTATACTGCTTTGGATTAACCTCTTTGAGAGGTAATTGGCTATAATTGGCACAAAAAGGAGCAGCCAGAGTGGCAGCATGAGTGTTTGTGTAACAGGGTGATGCATGTAGATTCAAAACACTTCACTTTTGTGTGAAAAGGTCCATTTCTCACAAACAAAGACAGCTTTTCATAGCTGGTGGATGACTACCAGTGTTCTTTCTCTGATAAAGATTAGTCCGACAATGACTCACGGCTTCATTTTGAAAAAGATCAGACTGTTTGTTCCAGCCTTACCCCCCTGACTCTGCCCTTTCTCCCTTGAACCCCACAACAAAAGCTGATTACATAGATAAGTCATTTAGTTAATGAATATTTCATGCGCTATTATTCTAAGCGGGTCATGAATTATGCAGTTTTCACAATTATTTCTCCTCTTCTGCCCTTAAATCTTTTTTAACACCAAAGTGCATACCAATGTTTTGGCTATGTATTTGCATATTATCACCAAAATAAACTGTGGCACTCGAGGTCTCAGATTTTAACAAATTAAGTCGAATGAACAAAACAGCAGTCTGTGAAGAGATTAATATTTCTCAAGTGAGGGGGAGTGCTCTATGTGAAGTCAGAAAACCTTTCACTGCCTCATTTTCTGCTACTTTTACAGAATTCAAATTGAAATTTGGTCAAACTCCAAGTGGAAAAAAAGTGCAGTTCCTGTTTTGGCCACTTGAGGCTGGCTCCAAGTTCGAGTCAGTTCACATAGAGCCCCATGATACAGACACATTTTGCAGCAAGAAGTTTGTACAGCTTATTTTTTTCTCCCATCTTTCTAGAAAACTTCTCCAACACCACACCTCAAACATTTCATATATATGTGTAAGTTCTTTCCTGCTCTTTCCTATTCCTCCGATGAGAACCTGATTCATTCCCAGGTGTTCTCTAACCAGCACCAGGTTTCCTCCCAGTTGAATATGCCTGAAAAACCTCTAACGGGAGATACAGTTGTACTATAAGCTCCCCCAAGACAACCAAGCTCCTTTAAGTTTTCACCTTTAACCTTTGATTGGAATTCTTTTTACCTGGAAAGTGACTCTTCTATTCACTGACTCCTCTGTGAGATGACTGGTTGGCTTGATCTTGAATAGAAGTAAAAGAAACATCAGTATTTGTATATTTTAAAACCTTTGCTGGATCCTTAAGCTCTCACTGACCTTGGTAAATCAGCATTTTCTGCCAATGCCCCAAACAACCTTTGAGGAACTGTGAAGATAATATCTGCTTCTTTTTTTGCAGAGTTAAAGACTTTGTTTTCTGACTTCTGTCTACCAAATTCAACTGTTTTAGTTATTTTTTGTGTTGTAAATGACTCTTAACATGTTTGTGATCTTGATGACATTGGAAATGAGGAAAATAAATAAAGGCTTGAATTTAATCGATTATAATGTTACTTCTTTTATTAAGAGTGTTATTTTCAGGCATTTTAAGCTGTTATTCAGAGAGAAGGAGAGTGTGACATTTAGGAAAGCGGCAGCAGATTTGTTTCAAACCAGTGGTGTGCACAGAGGGGGGGGTGAAGGGGGGGAGGAAAAAATGCAGGCTGAATTACTCTCTTTGGGGACAATATGTGGGGTAAAGTGCCCTTTTGGGAGCCAAAACAAATCCTTAAGTGCCCTTCTGGTTGGCGCACAACACTAATCTGTTCTTTTAGCTGAGCAAATATGATAACCTGCCTTCTTGGGAGCCAAAACACGTGCGCAAGTGCCCTCTTGGAAGCCAAAATTCACTTAAGTGCCGTCTTTAGAGACAGTTTGCACATAAGGAGCCTTTTGTGAGCAAAAACCAAATGCTTAAGAACACTTCTGGTTGGCAAAACACAATAATCTGCCTCTTTGGCTGCTTAAAACATGATGAACCATCCTTCTGGGAGCCAAAACAAAAGCTTATGCCCTTATAGGAGCCTAAATACACACTAATGTGCCCTTTTGGGTGCTAAAACACATGCTAAAGTGCCTTTACAGGGGCCAAAATGCATGCCAACGTGCCCTTTTGGGAGCCAAAATGCGCGTCATATTTGGCTTTTTTGCCCTTTAGCCTCTGGCCCTCAAAATGTCTCTGCACACCACTGAATCAAACCGACCACTAGAGGACTAACTTCAATCGATATAGGCCAAACACAGATACAGAAACTTTGCATATCTACACCCAGACTGCTTTTACAAATTGATTACCAGCTCTAAAAATTAGAATGACAACAGATAAACTGACAAATAGGACTCCAAAACAAAGTATACACCCATTTAATGTCCGCTTTCATTCAGATCCACTTTCCTTGGACTAACACACTCCTACAACACCACTTGTGTACTTTCCTGTACCCAACAACACAGAGACAAAGCTGCCTCAGAGGAGACATTCAGGCTCTGGAGTGAAGAGATTTAAAAAAAACACAACAGCAACAGGTGGCTTTATTGTTTCACTGTATTAACTCAGAGGTTAAGGTTGAATTTTGTGTAAATGTCATTCCAATGATTTGAACCAGTCTAAATGTCAGTTTGGGACCTCGGTGACTTCTATAACAGTATGTAACCCAAGGGGTGATTACTTTCAGGCATTTCATTCTGTTTTCTAATCAAGTGGTTGGACTTTTTCCTTGTAGTTTAAAAAAAGCAGTTTGTGTATCTTCATATAGGTTCATACTTAAGTCCACATATGGTAAGAAGTACGAGTGACAACATAGTTAATGAGACCAGGCTTATGACTGTTTGTTTAGCTGAAGATTTTTTTCTATATCCTGTCATTTTTGAGGACTTCTCTATCTTTATGTAGAGATGACTGGATGCTGGAATAAGTAGGAAGAAGGGTGAGAGTGGGGGTGACATTTGGGGAAGGGGCTGCAGGTTGGATCCAAACCTAGACCGACCGTTCTGGGACAAACCTCATGAGGCATGAAACCTAATCCATCGGCCATACTGGTGCACTGAATGGAGAATTTTAACAACACCAACATTGTGTTTACTTGTAATTACACTGCAATACAGTGGCACCTTCATTGTTTCATCATCCAACCAGCAGCCTATGCTCACTCTTTCACTTTAAGCGGTGAGTTCACAGTGTTATCATCAGTGTTGTGCTCATTTGTGCTTGCACTTAATTTGCCAAACTGTCAGACTTTATCCAAAAGAAACAGCCAGGAAAAGTTGCAACTGGGTGTGCAATGGCGCTATTTAATGACCCTTGCCCAAATCATTTCAGAAACATTCTGAAGGGGAGGATGAAACAGAGCTTACTGCACAGGTTTTCATCAAAAACACCTGCAGATAAAAGTGAGAAAAGTGTAGAGAAAACCGCAAAAATTATCCCCTCTCCTCCACCCACATGAGCAGCTCCGAGTTGTCTGATCTCCAAGGTATAATGCTGAATATTATACTTAATAACCCCAGTTAATTGCAGCACATTTTATTGTACTGCGATTATATACAATATCATTTATTCAAAAGTACATTTTTTTTGTTTAAAAACATGCTGTAAAATGAAAACAATGCAGTGTTTTCTGAGGGTCTAATAAGGAAAAACTGATATGACATCCAAGTAATTTGAGTTGAGAGCTCCATCATGGAACAAATTAAACTTCTAAGTCAAGGCAGCACTATAAATAGATTGTCACTGTTCTGTTTTATAGTATCATGATCCATGTTTGGTGGAATATCCAAGCAGCAAACTCTAGCCGGTGCACAAGCTCTATACACTGTGTATCTATCTCTGAATAAAGAAAAAAAATAGCCTGGAAAAAAAAAAAGAAAAAAAAAAAGACTGCAGTTCTTAAAGTTTCCACTTGAGGCTGGCTCCGAAAGACCTGAATACCACATAGAAGCCCTTTAAAAAAATAAACAAACAAACTTTACACCAATTTATAAAGCCTGGTTCAAAGAGCTTTTTGTCTTATTCTGAATAGATTATTTATCAAACAGCACAAACTGGGCTGACCAATCAGAGGGAATCCTTAAAGAGACGGCAACTGAAACTAAGCTTTTCAGACTGAAGCTGAAGTATGGGCTCACGAAAACATCAGGGAGAGAAAAATAAGGATATTTAGTGTTTGAAAACCTTTTTTTAAAACCTTTTTAAGCCTGAATGGCTCATTTCTTTAAGGGCACACACTGTACAGGTGATTTTTCTTAATACTGGCTAGTTTAAAAAATAATAAGATTATGAGTTTTGACATATCAGAGGCAGAGCTGACTTGACTGACAGGTTTAGCCAGAGACCTCACACCACCTCGCTCAGAGTTAAGTTCAGGGTTTCTGAGATGACGTCCATCAATAATAAGCAGCTAACTCCACTTCAGGTAGGTGTTGTCACGTTCATGTAATATAAATACCTGAATGAAACCTTACTGTGAGTCACCACACTCCTCAATACTCTTTCCCTGAACTCTATACCGTTATCAACATATTAAAAGATTTAATCACACGGTGAATGTTTTGCTCACAATGTGCAGTCACTCCTAAAGTTACCACCGCCTAAGTATGCCTTTAATGCTTTTGTAAATTATGTTAACACCACGGTAATTGCAACTTGAATAATTACAGTATGGAAAGCCCACAAGAGCAGCCAGCAGTGTCAATTAATCTTTTCTTTCAGCTGAGCCCACGTTAACTTTCTCGCTTCCTTCTTCTCCTCCTTTTCTCTTCCTTTGTGTACACTTTCATCATTCGGTTCTGCCTCCCCTGTTTCCTGTCATCTCTCCTTCCTCCTGTTTCCCGTCACTCGCCCCGTTCCTCCCTCACCCAACTTTCACCGCCTGTTGGATCACCCTGGCAATCTCTGTTGCTATGCAACGCTCAGTGTCCTATAAATTTGACAACATCCTAGTGCTTGATTATTATTTGAGCGCTGCAGTGTGGAGCCCTCCTTCAGGTCATTGCAGTAGATTAGAGGGAGGGCGAGATAGGGGAAGGAAGGAAATGAGAGAGGAGAGGGAGGGTGGGAAAGATGAAGGGATTGTGGATGAGAGGAAAGCAAAGGATGAAGACGGTTCAAGAGTAAATGAGAGATGGGCTGGCAAGACGAAACACAAAATCACAAGGACTATTTATCTGGTGGGCTATGAAAACCTGCAAACCATATAACAGGAGCGTGTAAAGCTCTCCACACTCACCGCTAATTCAATCACAGAGGCAGGGAGCTGCAGAGAGCACACATCTGAGCTGAGGTAAGAAGGAGGCCTCACTAGACTGACAGCGTGTTTTGAACTTCTGCCTTAATCCACACGGATCCCGTCTTTGACTCCGCTTCGTGCCGTAAAAGTGTGAAAGTGAAGCTCAGACGTGGGGACCGGCTCAGTCCTGCAACATGAGCCCCCCTCTTTCTGAGAGCAAAGTCAACAGCCACAGTGACACACAGCAGAGGCACTCGTTCGTGATGACTCCATAATCCTTATCCCAAATGTCAACATATTCTCTGCGATGTTCCGTGTCCGAATGCCCATGCTGGGATAACACAGAGGTATAAAACGGAGAAGCCCGTGCGCGATGCATTTCTTAGCAATGAAGCAGATATACCATCAAAAAGCCACATAATCCACCTGACAAATGCCCCTGTCAAGAAGGGTCAGTAGATAAGCTAGAGGAGCCTTCTGATATAAACACCACAGGAGGCAGCTCAAAGCCACCGCACAACACAGAGACCCATAAAAGGAAGCTTTTTTTCCTTTTTCCTCCTTTCAAACTAACGGATAGCTATCAGCACATAAATGATTTCAACCTATTTCAACATTTAGAAATTTAATCATGGTTCAATAGAAAACGCTTCTTTGATTTTACTAATTTGTCTCTGAAAAAAAGATCAAGGCTACAGGAGCTCCAAATGTTATCTCATTTCCTTTATAAACCCGTTCGTACTGAATAATAAATCCAATTTGTTTTTTACTTTTTATTAAAACTTTTAAATCTTAAGCTGAAAAATTCTAATTCCAGTCAGTTCATGGTCAAGCTACAAATAATGAAAAAATCACCAAGAAGGGGCCAAGGAATGGAGTACTATGAGACGGAAGCTGCAATTCCATGTGTGGCCACTTGAGGCTGGACCCAATAGTGAGTCGACCACTTTCAACATCATGAAAAGACTTGAATTAAGCAGGATACAACATATTAACAGTCTGATTTCCAAACCTCTACATATTAATATTTTGTAGAAAATCCCTGAATCTGTCTGCAAACCTCCATTCAAAAACTTGCACTAGATCTTCATTAGGAATGGGTGTAGATAAGAATTTTTTAAATTTATTTTTTTGTATCAGTGCTTGTATTGATTCCCTTATCCATCCAATTCTTGAGCAGTTTCTCCTGTGAGTGTTTTGTGTACAAAAAGTAGGCTTTACAAGTTTTCTGTGTCAACATTTTACTGTGTTTATAATTAAATAAATATGACTCTGGTCAATGGATCTGGATATCACAGGGTCCCCTTTTTGGTTCATGACATGTTGGAGACGTGGGCCTCAATCACCAAGGTCTGCCCACAGCTCTCCTACCAACAGGCCTGTTAGAGCCAGATTTGTAACAATGACCCTAAATACATTTTTTAAAATGTAATAAAACCTGAAATAACTGGTTGATAATGTAGCAAAGTACTGAGGCCAGACAGTAACTTTTTGCAGTTATTCACTATATTTTCCATGTTACATTTCAGGCAAAACACTTTTTGTTTCACATTTGGGTTTCATTACATTTACTTTTGTTTTTACATGTAAGGTTGTTGTTACAAATTGGGCTACAACAAGGCCTCCAGAGGGCTGGCCAATCAGTGGGAAGGGGGTTCATGGAGAGGGGAACCTTAAAGAGACAGCTGTTAAAATAAGGCTGAAACTTAAAGGAAGGTTTTCCAAAAAAAAAAAGGATTTTTTTCTTTTAGCTGCAAACCATGTCACGCTTCTTCAGTGGCACCAACAAAACAGAATAAAGACTTAATAATGTATGATACCCCCTCTTTAAGACTGTGGCAATTATAGGTGAGCGGTGGAAAGCTCTTTCACAAAACGATTCAATATGACTTAGGCTCAAGTGATGAAAAACAACAATTACATAAGTCTGAGTCACAAAACCATTTTTAGCTTCTTCGTCCCATAAATGTACACCTTTGATTGAAAGCTACCACACAGAGAATCATTTTCTGCCATAACTGCACTGGTTAACTAATCCAGAAGCTGATTTATGAGCCACAGGGAAACTCTTTCCAACTTTGACATTTATGTATGGTCACTTCTGTCTCCCAAAAACCAAAATGGTAACTGCCAAAACACCAAACTCAAGTTTTAAAATACCAGCCGACAGGCCAATGGGGTATGTCATGTTGGCTTCATCCATTATTCATACATGCTAATGAGCAGAAATCTTAGTTTCTCTGCTTTTCTTTCCTCTGCCTGTTTGGGTTGTGACACAGAGGTTTGATGTCCTGAAGGGGAAACTGTCTGACATTACCGAGCCGAGTTGGTGTGCCACAATGTTATGTTGCTCATGGGAGACGTGACCTTTTTCTTGACTGAAAAACTCACATGCCACTCCCACTCTTTCTGCCTGAGCTGACTCCTGTCTGCCTCTGGGGACAAGTACTCAGGCCACCTGAGCCTTTTGTCTAACTGCTGCACAACGTTTAACTAGAACTGACTTTGGAGCTTATGAGCAGCAGCTGGGTTTGCTGGGTAAACAAAGCCAAGATGATAAACCTTTACAAGATAGTTTGGTGTTTTAGTAAAGCAGAAGAAAGGAGTGTGAGGGAGTTGTTTCTCTATATGTGCGAGGTGAGCTATAGCAGTTCAGTGAAGGGGGCAAAGGTCAAACAAAAAACAACCATATTTGCACACAAGGGCTGCAAAGATGATTTGGACACAGACTTTCCAAAAATACAAGCGGTCATCCTGAAGTGTGAAGTTGTGTACAGCTAAAAAAAAAGACAGAAACACAGACAGACAAATGTGCACACGCTGCATGCAGCCTGTCACAATATTTATTCCCGAGTGCAAAGCCCTGTCTGCTGCTGGCCTGTGAAAGATGGAAAAAAAAAAACGGACTTAGACATAACAACCAGATGCATTCGATGCCCTGAGTCCTTCAGTTAAACCCAGAGAGCCCTGGAGAATTTACAGTATCAAGATTCAGACAAGATACTGACAATTACTCCCACTGCCTGCAAAAGTTAATTTATTCTGTAATTAAATTCTGAAATGTCATCCATTCCCCTTGCAAATACTCTTTGATATCTTATTTACAAATCTGCACCATAAGAAACAGCTACACTCAGAAAACAACATTAAGTATGCATAAAGGATCTCAAGACAAGCAAGAATTCTGCAGCAATCTTTGAAACCTTTCACCGTGTTTAACTTCATTACAGTATCTTACTCAGTCTTGAGTATGTTTTGATATATTTAGGAACATTTCCTAGACACTGATGCTTCTTGGAAAGCAACGATGAGTGAGGATCTGTAGTCGAGTTGTTCGCTGTGGTTTATTAAAAAAGGAACCATCCAATGGGAACACCCTCCGCTTCACCTACATTCATAATATTTTCTCAAACAGACATCAGCCAAGCTGCCTCTGGGTGTTAGCTTCAAAATATCAGCTGAGTATCAGCTGGAGAGGGGAGAAATATTCGGTGAATTCACACCAACTATGCAGTTTGATATGCTGCAGTTGAAAGAAATCACAGCAAACCTGTTTTCACGGTGTCAGAGCAGCTATCAGAGCTTCAGTGGTAAACATCGATTATACTGCCTGCTTGAAATGTCACAAAACACACTGCAGAGACCGCAGCCACACCTGCCTCTGATTAAGGATCCAATTAGAGACAGACAGTGCAAATTCCCTCCTCCTGACTGCCCTCTCTGGATGCCATCTTAGGACACTGCACAGCTCAGAAAATGCCTAGGCACTGGAGCTTGCAGAGATCCCTTGCACTTGGTAAAAGCCTCAATAAAATAGGATTTGTTCCAGTTGTTTACTGAGGGTTAAGAGGAGCGGCCGGGGCAGGAAGAGAACGGCAAAGCCGACAGCTGCCTGGCAGGGGCTCAAATGCAGCTTAGCATTTTTCACCATTCTGACTGGCACACAATGCTCTCTTTAACTCCCAGCCATCTAAATATTCAGGGTCGTATAAAGAGATGGCTGACACTGCAGCCGACTTAAGACACAGCTCAGCTGGCCAAGATTGCACCTATAGCCCCTTGGCGAAAGCTTTCCATGAAAGCTTTCCTCTCAGAGACTCAATCACAGATCCCATGTGACTGAACAGTGATTTGCACATGTGCCACTAGATGGCAAACTAGCTGCATCACAGATTTTGCTCTTGGTGGGGGGGCAGAGCCAATGAGGAGACTGTAAGCTCTCTATGAGAGAGGATAGATGTCCTCAATGCATGAATGTATGATGTGTGTTGGGTAACATCCCTAATTAGGCAGTCTGGCAATTAGGCAGTGAATACGGTAAAGACGTTTTTTTTTCTCTGTGGAGAGCTCACATCCACGAGAGGAGAAGGAAATGGAAGAGAGCAAGAAGCAGAGTGAGAGTGACAATAATTTTCATCTCACATTATGTCTCTTTTCAGCTGCCACACAATACAATGGGACACAGGTGGCTCTACAGGAGGGTGTCCATGCTTCGAATATCATTGGGTGAGATAACTGTTACAGAGCTCTTTCAGCTTTTTCCGTGCAAACACTGGAGCAGAAGCAGAACATGGAAAACGCAGACAGACGTCAACAGAAACTGAGCCAAAGCAGCCCCATGTGAGGCTGAGAACAGACTCTGACTCCTGCTTGTCTTCAGGAGACATCTCCAGTTTTAAGACCTCATTGACTTTGAGGAGAAGAAAGAAGGTTAATTTGCATGAGTCTATCTCCACCTATTTTCGATGCATCATGTCACTTGTATCCTGCTCTGACTCCCCATTACAGGCCAGCATTGCTTCCTGAATGTTCTCATCTCCTAATGGATGCTGTTATTAGTCTTGGCTCTTTGGAATTTCACAGTCTCATCCAGACTTTTGGCGCTTTTTATTCATCCGAAGCAGATTGCTCCCATCTTCTGTTTACAGATACTGAGCGTTTCATTAATGCATTATCCAGCAAGTGAATAGGAGAGGCTGAAAATCTACTTTGAATAAACTCTGGTTCATTTTACAAACCAAATATTTGAGGTCAGAGAGAATACACTGTGCAAAGATCCACAGGGCGCTCACTCTGGGTACTGTAGCCCTCGGCGAGTCTTATGCTTCATATCACTCACCACGAATAACAGATTACACTGTGGTCCCACACACTACCATCTGTATAATATCAGGCCACTGTAAATGCACTGCTCCCTAGCATGCCATTAAAGTGGACACAGATGAATGTATCTAAATTGGTTGCCGGCAGGATGAGAGTGTGAAGAATCAGAATATGGACGCCAGGCTGGAACAGCATGCTGTAAGGGATGCAGCCTCCCACCACCAGGTCCCTGTGTTCTGCAGTTTTCAAGGCTACATCTCCTCCCTGTGCACCCTCCTACCTCCCTGCACCGTGTCCTCCTCACTATCCTTGGTCAAAGAAACGAAACTCACAGATAGAGTTTAATCAGGGCATGCTTCGATCGAGGCATCATGGATGCAAAATGCCCTTTAAAAGGTTTTTATATTCTCATCACAACTGAACTGACCTGAAATGCAAGGACAGTCTTTGTAATGACTGCAGAGGTGGAAAATAATGACTTACAAATACTTTACTGTCTTACTCAGACTTCTCAGCCTCCTGAATCTAGTTTTCTGACAATAAATATTTCATAATATTTAAACAAAATGTTGTTTTTTTACACCTGACTTACAAAGCTTCTTATTTTACATCTCCTGCATCTGAATGAGTTGTGTATTATTTTTATTCTGCTTCGCTGCAGCTGCCTCCAGACATCAAGACCAATTTCAAACTAAATCGATAAGACAACAACGCATAGAGGAGACTATTCCTTGTCATGCACAACAGATGTATTGCAATGTAAACAAGAGAGAAGACATTTCAGGACAAAACAGATGAGAGAGGGAGAAAAGAGAGGACGATCCAATCAGATTCTGCTGACTGACAACTTGGCTGATGTTTTTCCACAATAAAGACTCTATTTCCCACAAGCACCATCATCTGCAACATAAAGGCGCGCATTTGTGTTGGAGCCTAGATCTTCTTCATTCGACTTTTCCCGAGACAAAATCCAGCAAGGTAATGTATTTATTTGCACGTAGAGCTAATGTTTGAATCATGTCAACAAGAAAAACAGAACCACAGATACTAAGAAGATATGTTAGGAAATAATACATTTTGATGGTGATGATATTTTAAATCATGGATTTTGAAAAGATAAATGTATATAAGTGCACATTTTGATGCCTTTTTCAGGGTTTATTCTGAACATCTGACACCCCCATAGTAGCCTTTTACAGCAAAAAAAAAAAAAATAATAATAATAATAATTTTCAATTTCTGCTTTCTCCTAATATTAGCTGCTGTCTCTTTAAGGCTCCAGTTTCCTAAAAATCTCTTTCCCTCAGGTTGCCTGCCTACTCAAGGCCTGCAGATCTTGGGGTCTGGATCCCATGATTCTTCTGTGACATAAACAAGTTACATGATCTTGTCTCTTGAAGAGCTTGTATCATCATGAAAATCTTATCTTGAACAGATCTCTTCTCATCTTGGAAAGATCTCGTCTTGCCCCATGAAGATCTTGTCTTCTAAAGCTCTACCTCGTCTCATGAAAATCTTGTTGAATCCCCTAAAGATCTTCTCTCGTCTCTTAAAGATCTCAACTTGTCTCTTGAAGATCATAAAGACCTCATCTTGTGAAGATCTCTTGTCTCATGAATATTTCTTCTTGTCTCTTGAGGTTCTTGTCTTTCTGTGTTTTAAGAATGGAGTGTTCTGATCAGTTTACAGACATATTTTGAGATTTCTACAAAATATGAATGTGTAGAGGTTTGAAAATCTTCGCACATTTAACATAAACATCCAGCATTCTGACTTTATATTCATGTTTAGAATATGAGAAATCAGAACATCCTAAACTTCAGTAGATTTGTTGAATCTGATGATGATGCTGCAGTGTAAGCTGATTGTTTTAGAATGAACTAACCTCCTCCATGTCTCTTGAAAAATCATCTCAGATGACTATCTGCCCCAGAAAGTCTTTTATATATGCTATAAGCACAAACAGGACTGATATCTATGGATGATTAGTGATGCAGACTGAAGTGTGGGGACAGGGAGTTCATCTCTGTCCTTTGTTTATGTCGAGCGGATCGCCTACACGATATCTAATATAGTTCCTCTTCTGTCTTTGCTGTCATTCTGATTATGTATTAAGTTTTTCTTGCACCACTGGCATAAAAGTACTGAAAAAGTTTACTGTCCCTCGGTTGCTGCAAGTGCTTGTTGTCAAAGAGCTGTAAACTGTTGAATAGGAACATGAAGTTGAATCTCATCCTCTACTTTCACCAGGGTGGTTTTTTAAATAGTATCTCCACTTCTCCTTCAGAGAAGTATGCGCGCACTTTTTTCCATCCTCTCCTAGACAGTTTGGAGCCAGAGAAAGCTCATTGTTTGGATGACTGGAGCCATGCTGAGGACCACGATACCTGGAGGAGTCACAGAGGCCAGTCACCTCCTGTCTGCTGACATGACTCAATGACTCAAGTGAATTCAGCCCAGCTGACCCCAACTGACACATGACTCTCCATTAGTGCTGCTCTGACCTGGTTCGACATTGAAACAATGCTGGAAGATGTTGGAAAGGTATTAGGCGTAGGCAGAGGGGAGAGCAGGCCCTGATGAATCTGACACAGGGGCGGCGGGACGTGTGTATTTCCTGCAGAGTTCCTGCTGCGCCGTTCAGATCCGTCTCTTGGGAGAGTCGTGAGGTTGTAGATGTGTGAACAAGGGCCTTGCTCTGGCCAACTATATCAAGCCTCTCTAATGCTCAGAGGATGTGTTGACCTACATTACCCCTTGTTGAACATTTTTTTTTACACGTACACACACACACACTGCAACTGATACACACACCATAGCTCCAGAAGCCGGGAACAATGTGCAATCAAAGTGGCCCTCTAAAAGTCTTGCCCCCTGCATTTGTCCCTGTAATTAATAGGCCAATTAATGTGTGTTTATTCTGGACACCCATGGATGTAGCCATACTGGTGGCTCTCTGGGAAACACAGGAGTCAGACAGATAAATCAAAGCTGTGTGCATCTGTCCTTGCATGTGCCAAACACTTCCTCGTGTAACCCTCCTCCTCCCCAACCGGGGCCCAAATGTGAGACCTTTTTCACAGCCAATCAGGTCAAATCTTTGTTTCATCCACCCTCCCAATGCACTTGACATTGACAAGATTAATTGCCTTGTGCGCTGGGCGAACGTGTAACCTCCTGGTGTAACACAGGTGTCAAAAAGCACGGCGCTCTGGATCTCCTCAATATGAGTTCGGACAGAGAGGGACGGAGAGAGGAGAATAATCTGCTTCATTTCCACACACAAAGGGTTAAAGCAATCCTCCCCCTGCCTGTAAAAATCGCACAGGGTGTAAATCTTGCCATAAAATCTCAGCTGTGAGCCCTGCTGACCTGTAAATTCTTCCCTCCGTGTTACTCCGCCGTTGAGCTGCAACTGATCGGGACAGAACTGCAGCTACAAATCTGAATCACACTTCCTGTGTTTAAATACCACTTTTAAAGATACACACCATCAATACGATCACCAACTGTGTCTTAATGGTTAAATATCTTCCACATGAGTTTTATTAATGTTTGAATAGAGACATCTGCAGCACAGGATTGGAATGGGCTCCTAAAGGTGACAGGAAAACAAAGTTACACCGTCACGCTCCTGAATCACCTGAAACCTCATTCTTACGTACTTACAGTCACACTATCACGTGTTGTTCCTCTTTCAGGAAATATCCAATACATGTCTGCTTACTCTCACAGCTTTTCTTTGTGTTTAAAAATATCCATGTTTAATTTTGTCTCGGTAAGTCTCTCTTAAAAACAGGGAACCTGATCTTAAAGAAGCTGCTTGCAAAACCTTAAACCTAAATACCAGAATTATTACTGTGTTAGATAATTGTGCATCTAGTTTTACAGATATAAACACTAACATGACTATGCCTTACGGGTTGTGTACCTGAAAATGGGATACATTGCACATGCACATAAACACAAGATGCAATACTCTCATTTCTCACAGTACCTTAAAAGCCTTCATTTTACACTCACAAAATCACTTCTCTTACTGTGAAAATGTTAAACAGATGTCTGTAAATTGTCTCCATTTCAAGCTGTAACCCTCTTGGAACTCATGTGTATTTAAAAGAGATCCTGATCCTGAGCCATCTGTTTAAAAAAATAAATAAAGGCACTGTAAGGAGTTTTTACATTGTATTGTTTAGTGACCACTTTCCATGTTGTGTTCACACTAAATAACCTCATTCGACCAAGTAATTTACCTGTAAAGTCAATAGGAAAACGTCAGTAGATGCAAGTTTTTGTAAGGCAGAGCAAATGCCTCATTGTTTGTGCAAACTGCATAAACTAAAAAAATGCTCATTGCTCAAGAATTAAAGAATCTGAACTTCACTGCATCATTTGCACCAAAGTAGCCGATCAACATGAAGATTCCCAGGTGATGTGTGACTGAACTGACTAAAGAGAGGTTCACTCATTTTTTAAATATAGCATTGACTGGATTTGTTAGTAGCTTCTCTAATTTCTACCATCTGAACTGTGCTGTACTCAAGCATGATTTCCCCCCTCCTCCCCCAGCATCACTTTCCTGTTCCCCCACTGGCGAGTATGGCTTACGGTTACGCGACTTCAGTATGAACCAGACTTAAGCATGATTGCCGACACACACACACTCGACTGTTTACGTCATGATGAAGCGTCTGTTTACAATATGTGAAGTCTTATCAGAGTCAGCACATGGGAGAACATGGCTATCACTTGATTACTTTTTGGATAGTGTTAAGTTGTTTTGGTCTCACACAGCCCTCTAACAACCCTGCTATTGTTTAAAATTATTGTCAAGAGGAACAGTCATTGCGAATAAAAGTGCTAAAGCAGAGAAGTGAATCGCGCCTGAGTACTGTTCACTTGTGGCACCACTGACCAAACGAGCTGAACTGAAGCGCTCAAGCATGGTACAGATGGCTAGTATGAGTGCACCAAGTTGGGGTACTACTTTACTTTACTTTGGTTTGGAAAGTAAATGTACACATAATTTAGAGCAGGATTCAGTACCATGGTTAAAACGATTGTGAGACGAAGGTTTGGGGTCGCATGAAAGTGGAGCTCAGAATCATCTAATGGGTAAGAGCAACGTTCTTATAGTGAATGAAAACTAACTAAAAAACACAAACGAGAGGTTAAAAGAAGCGACCAGTGTAACTACGTCCAAAGACAGCTAGGATGAGCTCCAACCACCCACGACCCTGAGCAGGATTGGCAGTGGAAAATGGATGGATGGATGGATTCGAGTGACCCCAATGGATGAAAGTAGTAGTTTTCTCTGAGACTAAAATCATGAGTGAGCAGATGCTAGTTGTTGTTTTTTTTTCGGGCAGAGCAAATAGCCTAAATTGTGCTTGTATATTGCATAAATTCACAACATGTTCAGTACTTTTCTCACTTCATTTGCAAGAGCTGGAAAATCTGAACTAGTGTATCATTTGCACCACAATAACCAATCAGCACTAAGAATATGTTTTACAATATCACTATTACTGAACCTCTTTTTTTTTTTTTAGAAACAGGATCGACAAGAAGCCCTCTTTGAGGAAAGTAACTAAGGAGGATAATCTGGGAAGTTGTGAAATCATTTGTCTATCAGTCTAACACTCTCACCTCACCATGTAGTGAAGCTCAACCTTGTCAGATGACACAAGACTGGAATGGAGCTTGAAAGAAAACCTACCTTGGCTGCACCCTGGAGCAAGTTTTTCAGGCCAATTAAGCGAGTAAACAAAACATTAACAAGCTCATGTATGTGTGAGTATGCAGTTGTTCTCATTGGTTTGAATGCAACTTTAAACATTAGACTATATTTCCCATGAGTTCCCTCACCTCCTGCAGAAAGATGCGGCTCCTGCTTAAGCATGCATTTGTTGTTTTTTTACAAAAACATGTCTTTTTGCAGATTGGGGAGTGATGCAGTCACAGCAAGTTAATGTCACATCCTCCGTGTCATGATGGGTGTCCAATTACATGTCTGATTGATGTTAATCAACAAACTTAAACCCTTAAAGAGCAGTGAAACACTCACACACTGACTCCAACATTAAATCCTCATGGCATCTATTTGGCTCTTTTAGCAAGCAAAGGTGAAATCAAAACTTCAAGAAACACCTAAAAACTGTATTAGGCATGAATACAAGAGAAAGTAGAATCCAAACTGGGTTAAAAACTCCTCTCTGTCCCTTTAACTCCATGAATAAATAAAGAAAATTAAACAGATCATTAGCGTGTTAGATCAAGCCTGGCTAAAAGAGGTAAAAACACAACAAAACAACACCCAGAAGCAACAGATGTTATTATTTTCAGTCTCCTGAGAGGATTTTATTCACCACATTATAATAACTGTGTGCCATGCAGCACCAAAAAGCTCCACTCCAAACAAATAGTTGCTGTAATTTTATGCATGTACTGAATCACCCAAATCAGCAGCAGCCTCCTGTGGAGAACTTCTGGCAGGAAGGCTGGTATTCTCATCAGGGACTCGTTACTTAATAATCTCGCCCTGCAGGTGCTCTGGTGGAGGTCAACAGTCTGTTACAGTTACAGAAGCTGTTTGTGTCTGACTCCACCTATGGAGCAGGAAACCATGGCCAAATGTTCAGGTCCCCGCAAAAACCTCAGCATAACTCCTTCCCTATCACTGTCACTGCCTGCTTCAGTCTCTGCAGACACAAACAGACTGATCCAGATGAGCCTGAGCCAAGTCCATCAGATAGAATATGAATATTATATATGTGCCGTAGTGGCTCAATTATCTTAAAACAACATTTGTTTGGCCCTGTAGAGGAGAGGCATCTAAATTCCAGTTACAGCAAGCATTTGGCTCTCAGAGAACGGCATAATTCTTCATGCCAAATTAGGTTAAATGACAAAAGCTATTAACTGTGGATGAGGATACAAGGATTTGGTTTTAAAGTGGATGGATGTTACTGTATCTGAACTGACACTAATGTTTGACCTCAGTACACCAGCATTATGACTTTGAGTAGAAAGTACCAGTGTGACGTTTGTGCCTCCTTAAAAGGATGTCGTGCACATGTGCAGACCTACTCACACTAACACATGCAAGTGCTCGCAATGTTTGCCCCTAAGTCGGTTATATTTTGAGTCATTTTGCTGTTTTGTCACACTAATGTAGCCAGCTTGGCTTTTATCTCAAGGTCCAGCAGTCTGTGTTTTTAGCTCTGGCTCCATTGGAGCCAACTAAATAGACACATTCACATCATTATTTTCTGCAGAAGAGGCCGTGGGTTTGTGCCTGGGTGATAAGTGGAGAAAGTCTTCACTTTTTGGGCTCCAATTCAGCAAGAAATATAGCATGGAGTATCCCCAGACTCTGCACCAATCCTGTGGTCCAATTAATTAGACTCTACCCCAAAAATAGAGCCAGTTTCAGCGAAAAAATAGTCATAAAAATCAGCATTGTAGAGCAAGAACTGATTGTGACTACAGTCCAAAAAGCTTAAATATGTTTTAATATGCATGAAGGTGATTCAGGTCATGTCCAAGAAAAGAAAAACTTTTTTCCCTTTGCGTTCTCTTTATCCTCTTAATACAGGTGCTGCTGGTCAGATTTCAAGCTGGCTACCTCCTTATTAAGTCTGTAATATTTGTCTTTTCCAGCTTCAACAGATTTCCAAGGCTACGTGGAAGAAGACTGTCAATTTAATGTAGAGACTTTACTCAAACAAATCTCAATTTTCAGGAAAGCAAATGAGGGTAAAGTAGTGAGCCAGCTTCAGGTGCTTGCTTCACAGCAAAAGAACAAAATGAATGTCTGATGGATGTATTCACCTGAGATCCAGAGACCCATTTATTACTACAGCTCCATCACGGTTCCATTAATGGTATGGAAATGAAAGGAAACATCTTGGAGTTTAATTGCACACCCACTCTGAAGCAGAACCTTGGCCCTCTGCACATCACACTGTGTGCCAAAGCCCAGCGCTCGGCGTTTCTGAATATCACACAAAACATTACATTACTTCGTTTTTCAAGCCGAGATGAAATGGAAACATTTTGGCTCCGACATGTTCAAAAGCACCTGAGTTTCTGCACAATCTGCCATGACAAGGATTCACAATGAGATAGCTCCTCCCTGTAGTTAGGTCCTGTGTGGCTGACCCATGATGCAACTCTGATGTTCGAACGTTGCATCACGAAAATAAAGCATGACTCACAGGATAGGATTGTCAAGTGAGGGTGGGGGGGGGGGGTGTTACAAAAGGAGATCATTGAAGAGAAACTGAACCAGAATCAGAATTATTGGTCAGGAGAGAAATTTGACTTTGGTTTGACATTGCCCAAAACACACTCAGGGAAAGAGAAACTCACCAACACAGAGGATCACAACCCTGAAAAAGCTGGCATTGAAGTGATTGGTGACACTTTTATTCATTTTCTGTTTAGAATCAATCATTTAGGATGGGGTTAGCACCAAGATTGGTTATTTATAAACGCTATTCCTCAGCAACTGTAATCAGTAGGGTTGCAAAATCCCAGGAATTGTCAAAGTTGGAAACTTTCCATGAGAATTTATGGGAGTAAACTGGGGATTTAAATTTAGGAACTTGAATTTTGTTGGGTATGTATATAATGGCATAATTTTGGTTAATTTATCAGATTTAATGCAAGTTTGCTTTATTATTCTGGTATTTTTCAACCACAAAGAAGCATTATTGAGGTCACACTCCCTTCAGGACGACATGAAGCCAAGAAAGTTTTGATAAAAACAACTCTGTTATTCTAATATGTCAGAATTTCCCAAGTTTAATCTCCCCCCAGAAAGTTTTTCAAAAGTTTCTGGAAATTTACCACCTCTTTGCAACCCTAGTGGTTGGGTCAGATTTTCCTGGCAGAACCCCAGGCTGGGCAATTAATTAAAAAATAGATAAAATCTCAATATGGCCAGCAGCTATATTCTAATTGCAGACAGTGCAGTATTTCTTTAACCTCAAATGTGTCAGAATACCAGATGTGTTTTTGTTTTAGAGTAGATGTTTTATTCTCGACCCTGCACAACCAGCTAAGAGCCAAATTGTTGAAAAGTACCTTTGCAAGAGCAAATCTAAGGGGTGGAAAGTGGCAAAAATGGCATGAAGTAGCAATATAAGTAAGATTAATTTGACAGAATGCTGAAAAAGCAGTGAAAATTGGTGAAAAGGGGTGAAAATTGGGAGAAAACTTGGGTAAGGGTCAGAGTGTAGCAAAACTTTTCAGAGGCCTGACATTTCTGTGTAAAATATCCCTTTTTATTGATCTTACACTGCAAAAACTGAAATCTAAGCAAGTCATTATGTCTTATTTTTAGTCAAATTTGTCTTACTATTCTTGATTTGAGACACATTTACTAGACAAGGTCATAAAAATGTCTCATTTCAAGTTTTTTAAAGACAAAAATGAGGCATCAATTGCTTGTAACAAGTAAAAAAAAAAATCTGCCAATGGGATAAGATAAAAGATTCTTGTTTTAAGACATCGTATTAATTTCAAGAAACTCCCCAGGCGAATTTGTCTTATCCCATTGGCAGATTTTTTTGACTTGTTACAAGCAATTTACACCTTATTTTTGTCTTGAAAAAACTGAAATAAGACATTTTTATGACCTGGTCTGGTGAATGTGGCTCAAATTAAGAACAATAAGACATTTTTTGCTACATATAAGACATAATGACTTGCTTAGATTTCCGTTTTTCCAATGAATTTGGGGATTTTGTTATCTGTAAGCCATAATGATCAACATTTCAAGTAATAAAGGCATGAAATAATGCAGTCTTTGTTTAATTAGTCTATATAGTACCTGGGTTTCACTTTTAGAAATATTCAACTTTTTCATGATATTCTAAATTTTCAGGATTACTTGTCCTACTTCCCTCCCTCATTCATTTATTTAGCTTATTCAAAACAAGAATAATAAAAAAAAAAACCCATTCCATTCATTATAGCAATCCATATCAACAGGGGGACCCTAAAATAATCATGTAATAAATTGATTTGGTCATTTTTTGCAAATGATTCAGTACTAGGAGAAACCCAAATCCATTCACAGCACTTAGACCAAAAGCATCTTTCATGACTTAATGCTGGCAAAGTTTGGCAGCAAGAAGAGAGTCGGCTGAATTGGAAGCAAGATCTGACACTTTTTATCTACTCTCCATTCATTTGCTCTCAACAAATGCTTTGGCAATAGTCACATCTTCACGATGGTGGGTGATGGTGCTCATGGGGATTTAAGTCTTCTTCCCCCGTAAAACACCACAATTCTGGCTGCAGGCATCAATGCAGTCGATGCCAAATGGATGGTCCTCACAGAGACTTTGAGTAGCTTAAATTTCTGATTCTGATTAAGTGAAAATTGATTTTAAGCTCAAATTAAATATTAGTAACAGCGTCCTCGGGCTCCACAGCAGCTGGACACTTTATTCACACACACTCATTTTTAACCACAGTCAGCTTGAGCACAAATGCCTCGTGTTGAGAGAAAATGACCAGGAAAGAAAACAATACAGGAGTGATGTAAAAGGATTAACATTCGTGTCCAGTGGACAGAAGTGCAAACACTCGAGTGAAGGAGGAATGAAAGTCGAAGATCATCCCCTCGGTCGTGACTTATGGACAGCTGTCTCAGTCATTCAGCACAGGGCTTGAATGGAAAATGTAAACACTGCTATCACTCCCAAAAGACGGCAATTACCTCCCTCTTCTTTCAAACGTGGACTAGTCTGGTTTGAGACGAGACAGATGATCGTCTTCTCTGCTGTTTTGACAGATTATATCCATACCACTTTAAAGTGCCCGGGCAGCTGTTCTCCACGTTAGCTGCTTTGTTTCACTTTTTTTTTGACATAAGTGAAGAACTGAGTGTGTGACTGCTCTACAATTACTTGATCTGGAGCTGTGCTGTCACATGATCTGACACAATGACAGCTGACAAAAGTGAAGCGACGGCGGTGAAAGTTTTTGAGACACAGGCTCAGATTATTTTATAAAGTGACTGTAGGAAGTGTCTTCACAGGGAGTCTGAACTGTTCAGTTACCTGACAACAACAACAACAAAGTCAACAACATGTTCACACCAAAGCTCCTCTCTGGTTTCACTCCACTTCCAGCAGGAGGATCACATATCTGGGCAGTCTCATGACATTTTACTGATATGCTCTTGTGGGTAAAAGTACACTTATATTAGGCTCCGTCTGGCTGCATGTCGACCGTCACGGCACACAAGTGTGTTAAAGCCACTTTCAAAGGAACCTTATGTGCCTCCATCTGTTTCAGAGAACTTTAATATGTGATCAACACAAGGAGGGCTGGTAGTGTAATAAAGTCATCATCTTTACGTCCTTTGACTATGGGAAGAAATGAAGGTTGAAGATAAAAAGCACATAGTTTAACAAAGGATCACAAAGTCTGCAGGTAAGCAAACTAAGCAAACAAATAACAACACAACTCTGCAAAAACCAAAATTCAAGAAGGTGTTAATGTCTTCTTTCTGTAAAACTTGTCTTACTTCAAGATTTTAAAGGTGAACAATGAGACATAAATCTTGGTGTAAATAACTGTAGCTAATATCTCTTCTACAAAAATCTAATATTGAACAAAAAAGGTTATTATATATACAATTTTATCAGTCTACTCCACTGAAAAAATTCGGATTAAATCATCTTAAACCAAAATCATTGATATCTGTGGCAAACTTACTGCCTGACAGTAAGTTCAACAAAAAAAACACATTTCCGAGTTTAGAAATGAAATATATCAAACATACTTTGAGATGATATTTTAATACAATAACTTATTTCAGCAGCACCCTTGCAAAACTGAAGTCTGAAGTAAGGTGAGTTATTCAGTAATATTCATGCTTTTGTGGTTATACCATTTGACATAATAAGACTGATTCTTCAACTGGTTAGAAATAGTTGAAATGTCATAAAAAAATACTATGACACCAACAGATGTGCAAGCGAAACATTGAAACACAAGTCTAACCAGTTATTCCAACAAGTTTAAGCATATTTTTGATACCAACTATTACTTGTCACTGTCTTGCTTATTTACATCCAGGTAGTGAGGCATTTGTGGCCCTGCAAGGTAAACCATAACAGCAGATTAAAAAAACACAACAGCTAATTACTAAAGGTGTAGGCGGGCAACATGAGTCATCCCTGATAGAGACAAGAGGGAGGACTCGATTGGACAAAGCCACCGTTCATCATTCGACCGGGAAGTTATTCTACCTTTAGCGCAATTCTTAAACATGAGTGTGACCGGTGACCTAAGCATAGTTGCCGCCATCAAAGAATATTTTGATTCAGGACATACATATAAGGTGATACTGGACATGCTCAGGAGTTATCACAACATTTCAGCGAGCATTCACTTTTAATTCACTGTTGTGGTTTGGTCAAACACAATATATGACTTGAATATCAGGATTACTAAAAGTATAACTATAATCAATCAATTTAACTGATTTACAATTTGGATGCCAACTTTAAGGGTAATGGTGATTCCAAAATATTTCAACAGGGGTCTTGATTTGTCTCTTGTGCAGATGTGGAGCTTGCTTTCGTGACTCCAACTTAGACTTATTTTGCGCTTTTCTAAATGGCATGTGACCGTTTGAGCTGAGATCACACCCCTGACTTTGCAATCGAGAGACAACCCACTCCACCACTGAGCCACAGCCGCCCCGAGAAGATTAACTTGTTAGTAAAATCAAACCCAAGCTTCACTCTGTAATATTCCTCCAAAGTCCATCGATAGTCTGAGCCGTCCTTCTGTCTCTGATATTGACTGCGGTACATCATATTATTTATTGAGACACCATTTCCTTCAGATTAAAAGTCTGTATTTTTAATAGCTTTCTCCTCCACAGGGTCATTTTGTGTGGCCTGGTCGGAAACAGTCCATTGGCCTTTTCACCTTTGCTGTGACTCTTGTCCTTTCTTATCTCTTTGACATATGAGGCAGGCGTCTCATGTGGCAGAGTCATCCACCCACATCCCCACGAGCTACGCAGACGAATAATTCTGTGGGAAACAGCAGAGAGATACTGGAGACAATCACAGCGCAGTGAGTCGAGAATGTCACCTCATACCTGATGTTAAATTCTTTAAAGCACAAAAGATAACAGAAGAATCAACCAGCTTCCAATCTATATCTCTCACCAACTGTTCCAACTCCCAAATAACTGGATAAATAACCAGCTAACATGTTGAAATAATAAATGAATAAATCAGTAGGAGGATCTACACTGCATTATTCATCCGAGGAGAACACATCCGTGCACAGAGCAGTTGCAGCGCTCTGCTTCCTCTAGGGCTTGCTGTAGTTTCATCATCCCTGCAGAAGCACGGCTTCGTCTAATAAGAACAAACACGGCGCAGCAGCATCTGTCACACACGCACGCGTTCCTAAAGCAGGACACAAGGAATCCCTGACACATTAGAGACCCTCGGCTGATTAAGGGGGATTTCACACGCTTTGCATTCACAGTATTAGCATTCTGCATCTAAGAAAACTGTGCATCATTTATGACTTTAAGTCTTCTATGTTTGGAGGGAGTCTATTTATAATTCCAGTTTCCAACATGTAATTGAAACAAATGTAAGACAACATAAGCATGGGAATGTACATGGTATTTGTGGGTGCTTCGTATTACGCAGGACTTATTTTTCAATACAGGCACATTTATAGAGCTAATAAGGCTTAATGTGCTGGATTAAAACTCCATGACCTCCCTTGTAATGGGGGATTTTGTAAGGTGATTATTTATTAATCCAGAAAAACCGACTTCTATAGGAGAGATGAACTCGTGTCTGAACTGAACCCACTCACAACAGTGTGCTGGGAACATTTTCATGGCATGAATAAGCCAATCTAGATGAAACTGTGTGCAATGACCAAGCGTGGGTTTACAGTCCTATTTTCAGCACGCAGGATTACGTCATTTGGTGTTTCTTGCAGTGCTGTCTGCCACCAAATCCCACATCACTTTTGCATGCACAAGATGAGACTTTTCCAACACTCCCTCATGTTTGTTGATGGTGTCACATAGGCTCTTCCCCGCACTGCACTGCCCTGCATGGGAATATGAAAACACCAAACGCTTGGCTTGCAAAGGACCACACTGAAAACTTCCAAGGTTGTTCCGCGTCTTCCACCTCCTCGACCTGAGCCGGGCTACAATGACAACACAGAGCTTAGCACATCATTACAGCGCCTGATGAAAATTTCAGCAAGGCACAGCATGCGAGGGGACACATATCCCTTTTACTGGGGATCCCTATCTGGTTTTTTGATCTGCTGTAATGTGCCACTGAATCCCAGAGTCCTACTCTCTCTCTGCCATTCTGTGTCAATGCCATCTATAATAGATAAAACCAAGCCATTCACATTACTATTAATGGCGATGTGTAATGTGGGGGCACTACATTCCCATAAATTCCAAGACATGCTTGGACTGGTCTTTACCTCCACTCCGACAAACCGAACAAGTCATCCATCAAGGTAATAAGATGAAATCAGGATTCTGTGAATGTTAGACGCCGGGTCACAGGAGAGGCTGGGTGACTGCCCTTGATATCCTCTCTTGCATATGTTGCTCTAAGCCGCAGAGAAGGATCAGTGCAAATGGCATCACTCCTCTCCTCTGCACTACAATGTCCTCCACATCTCCTTGAAGTAAATCTAAATAGCTTAGAGTGCTTGTATTTTCCTCAACAATAAATTGAAGTAGACAGTGTGAAAGATGGCCTGGCTTGAATCTAAGGCCATGTGAAAGCTCTCAGCTCGCAGCGTTATTATGAAGGTTGTGGAGTGGCAAGAAATTCTGCATTGTATGTACAGCGGCTTAGTGGAAGCAATAAGTTGCATGCACAAACAAGAGTTGCTAATTAGGTGAGAGCGTCTTGCTGCATCAGCCGGCCCCGAGCGAGCCCCTGATAATGATACACGTCCACCCTCCTAAAATAGGCCGTCACACTGCAGAAACACAGGTTGGTCAACAACTTGGAGACCACATGTGACTCCTGCAGAGCTAAGAATAAGCAGAAACCTTAGCGCATTAACAGTCACCATGAAGTCAGCCAGTCATCAAAGACGGGGTATTATTAGATCAGAACTGTGTCTTCAGCAACAACAACAGCAGCACAGAGTCTGCAAAGGCCAGCTTAAGAGCCCTATGGCAGTTTTACCCAACAAATCTTCAAAGAAAGAACTGAGGTGAGAAATATTTCAGGTGTACAGGAAACCAAGAAGCCACAACATCAAACGCAGGGAGACTTTCTATTTCCTCAAAAACCAATTATGATTGAAAGTTTCATCACAGATCTGTATTCTAAAAAGAAAAGTGCGGGAAATAATTGATGCCTCTGACACGACCGTCTCCTTGAAGCTCCACTCGGACTCGAGTCAGGCTAAGTATAAAATAACAGCAAACTAATGAGGTGGAGAGACAACAGGCTCAGAAAAACATCTGTATCAGTCTCACAGCTCGCTTATGTTGACCATAAATACTTTCCCTGAAACCTCTTACTTTGTGCACTGAGGGAAATACTCCACTGAGGAATAATACAACTTATGACAAGTCATAAATTCTTCATGTTTCTGGAGTATTCAAAAAGAGGCTGAAATTCTTTACATTCTTGTGTCCAGATGTCCTGAGTATTCTGCATTATTATGGCTCTTGCTTAATCTGAAAAGAACATTTGTGTGACCTACTTATGAGCTTTCGATCCACGTGTACTTCATGTTTCTCGTGTTTTCTTCTGAGCGTTCTCTATCACACAAACAGGAACAAAGAGCTGTCTAAAGGTCCCGTCTTTGATCGCCGTGTCACAGGCGAAGGTATTCACGCCGAGTCAATTAAGCCGAGCACAAAAGGACACTCTCTCCGCCCGCCCTTGAGAGCCGCCTTTCAGCTGTGAAGTCAAGGAACAAAAACATTCCTGTTGTTGGGAATCTTCAGCTCCGCCAAAGAGCTGCAGTGTTTACCTGTTACATTTTCTTCAAAGATAAACAGTTACCAGTTAGTCCTCAAACCAATTCACAAAGTATCTCTGAATGTGTCAAATAAGAATATTTCATTGAACTTAATTCCATCACTTTTTACCTCACAAAACATCTAAAGTAACAACTCTGGATGTTCAGACTGAATGAACAGATTTTCAAACCTCTACATGTTCATATGTTGCAGAAATCTTTAAATCTGTCTGTAAATGGATTGCAATAGTCAGTTCTAAAAATAGCACGAGATCTTCGCTGGTGAAATTATGAGGTCATCACATAAGAATCTCTGGTTCATGACGGAGGGGAACCATCTGGTTTAGAAAAATGAAGCCTATGCAGAAGTGTCAAGTGGTTGCTGTTTGTGGAGAATCTGCAGCATTAAAAAACATATTTACAGCCTGGTTCAAATAAAGGCTTGTGTCTAAAATGTTAAATACACAATCAGCACACGCTGTAAGTGGGAGAAATTTCTTTTCTAACACTCCAGTATCGAAGATACAGCCGTTTTAAATTAAGCTCAAAACCCGTATTATATACAATTTTGCCCCTGTCATCAACCAGCTTTATTACTTTGTACTGGGGACAAACAGGTGACAGAGCGGCGACTATGTCCACATTTTATACAATCTAAGTTCATGACAAATTGGATGAGCGGGCCTCAAACACCAAGGTCTGCCCATTGCACTGCCTCTGACAGGCCCCCAGAGGGCTGTCCAATCAGAGGGGAGGGGGTTTGTGGAGCTTGGAGCCTTGTTAGAGCCTGATTTTTAACAGTTGACTGGAAATGTGATTAAAAAAAAATGCAACAAATACTGAAATGTAATAACTGATCCACAATGTAACAAGTTGTTAAATTTTGGGTAAAGATCTCCTGTCTGTATTCTATCGTCCAGTTGTTGTGGTTGTCCTCTCCTGTTGTTTTATTGTTTATCTCTCCCTCTCTCTCTACACTCTTTCCTTCTGTCACTATCCCTCTTCTGTTTTCACTCTAGTCCGTTCAAGCAGTAACCTTTAATCTTGGAAATGTACAGAAAAAAGAAATTGCAAAACACCAATAAAAAAATAACATTGTTGTTATGATGCTGGACAGGACAAGTAAAAAAAAAATAATAATAAAAAATAAAAAAATAAAGAAAATAAAGACATTTTACTTTTTGGGCTCAGCAGCTGTTACATTATTGACTAGTTGTTACATTTTCAGTTTTATTACATTTATTTTATTGATTTTTTTCATTTCAGGTCGTTGTTACATTTTGTGCTCTAACAAGCCTTAAAGAGACAGCACCTAAATGAAGCTGAAATAAGGGTTTTTCAAAACACCAGTGAGAGAAAAATAGGGATTTATTGAGGTGTGAAAAATGCAAAAATACAGCTGGGGCCACCAGAGTGACAAACTTGAAAAAAGGATTAAAAAATAAATAAAAAATGACTCAATAACCCCCTCTTTAAATTTCTTGAAATAAGAATGATGTCTTGAGCAGTCATTTTTCTTACTGAATGTTTTTGGAACTCACTCCACATTTTCTTTTTGCTTGCAATATCTTGAAACAAAACGTCAATGATGATAAAAACACTTCTACGTGGGGATGAATTAAGAAAACGTGGCATCGCTCTGCTTCGAACCATGAAGAGATGCAACATTCACCTCTTGAACAACCCGCATGCAGAACAGAGTTCTTCATTTTCAGGACTGGGTTCAAAATAATAAAAGAAAATAGATCAGCTGACTTCAGAGTTATAAGTTTAGTATTTGTCTGTTTTGGGCGCCTCAAGAAAATGAATTCATATGCACCACCAGTTTAAACAAAGATACATCCTCTATGTGTGAAATCCTGCCCAGAAATGTACCTGCTCCTATTTCTGACAAAGACTTTAAGTTTTATTTGACAGAGTTAGAGAAAGACGGCTCTGGAAATCCTGCTGTGAATGCAAACTGTTCATTAAGACATGACTTTGTGAAGGCTGACACTCGTATTCCTCAGCAGAGTTATTACAGGCTGAAGTGACAAATAGATGTGGTGTTGTGTTCCACTTGATTCAGTGATAGACGTCGCCCCTCAGCCAAATCAAGCTGGCTTTTAATGTAACCGGATAGCGGTGACACCCACTGGGACTTAACCATGTGTGCTGCCAGTCACAGTGTGAGTGTGTGTGACCCCTTGACCATGACGCCCATTCATTAATTGTCATATAACAAGCCCACACCTCCGCGTCTCTCTTTGCAGGGCTCATCCAACACCACGGATCATCTTTCCACTGACCCCAAAACAACAACAAGCCCTCAGCTGCTGTTTGGCCTTTCCCCAGGCCAGCTCCTCTCCGTTAGTTCAGCCACAGGCAAGGCCACACAACCGGCGGGCTGTTTTTGTTGACTCACCCTTTTGCCCTCTTTGCCTGGTTCCCCTGGCTGACCTGGCACTCCAGCAGATCCCTGGGGAAGGACAAGTTTCAGAGTGAGCTGAGTTCTGCATTTCAAACTGACTCGTTTCATGTACATTATTTCCAGAAAGATGCTGCAGCATATTCTCAGCAGAATCTGAATAACCTGTCAGGGTTCTGGGGAAGGTACAGGAGAGAATCAGGGGCAGAGTTTCATTGTTTTGTTTATTTTGTCAGGATGGACGCCTTTATCTAGGATTATTTTTATGTTTTTGGCCTTCTGTAGAGACTTTAATGACACACATCTCCCTGGATTAAAACACATGAAATTTTAAAAAAAAGCACAAAAACAGAACAATTGAAGTTTTACTGTTTTCAACCACACATCCACATAATATTTCCAAAAGCAGATGGTTTTATCACTGATTTACTGGTAAAATATCTTTAATTGAACTCAAACTTTTCAGATTTCTGACCTTTTGTTACTTTTTCCTTTCTCAGAATTCTCATAAAATAGTCAGAAATTTAAAAAAACAAATTGGTTTTCTATTGAGAATGAATTTCAAATAAAATAAACAGGACTCATTTTTTCAGAGGATACTTGTGACTTGTTTCGGCATTTTGGCTTGCATTAAAAAAATCAACTTCTTATAAATCTGATAAAAGTGAGAACCATTAGGAAAAAAATGTCCCAAATACAACCTTTCTCGACAATCTTTCACGGCTATCTCGTCAAACCCACAATCTTTATTCCATTAAAAAGATTATTTTTTAAAGCCAATGATTTTATTACTGATTAACAATGAAAAAACTCATTAATGGAACTCAGATTTCTGACTTTTTTCTTCTCAGAATTCTCATTAAAAAAGTCTAAAATCTTAAAAAATGGACCATCCATGAAAAAAATGTAAATATCAAATTAATGAGAGCTACTGAAATATTTTGTCTTACATAGTTGTGACTTGTTTTGGTGGTTCAATTTGATTATCCTTGAATTATTACACTTTTAATATCCTAATATTACAAACAGGCTTTAATCTTGTGACAGTCTAGCTCGATTCTCTACATTTTTCTGAGTAATCTGACTGTAATGTGCAAATTCAGACTTTTTTTTTCCTAAATCAGAATTCTGAACAAGACCCTAAATTCCTAAAGGTCCTACACATCACACACAAAGTTGCATGAATAAATAGAAGAGGAAAAACTGTTTTTCTAACTTCCCCTCTTTCCTCCTAATAGGTCATTTGCAGCCTGAGTTGATCACAGCTTCACTCCATTATCCTACAGAATCTTCATAAGAAACTAATAGCGACTTAATCGAGGTGTATGCTGAGGTGTGATTTTGTTTTGAAGTTCTCTTTCAAGATGTGCATATGGCGCCTCCGTAATTACTTGCTGAACCTGACAGTTTTGCTTGATTGCTGAGAATATGCGCTAAAGAAAAAGATGGGTACTAAAGTTGAAGTGGATCATTAATTACCGTCTCTCCTTTTTCACCTCGAGAGCCCTGTGAGAAGCAATTAAAGATTTATGTGTAAAGAAAACATAATTACAAGAAAGTGAATGTTGTTGATTTATTTTCCAGGAAAATAATATTTACTGAGTGTAAGTACCTGATCTCCTTTGAAGCAATCTTTGTCAGCCTGGAAATAAAAGAGACAATAAAGCACGTCAGTCATAAGGAAGACACACAATTGGTCATGAGGTAACTATCCTTGACCGCCGTGACCTGGACAGAAGTTAAGACATTGCTGTTACAACTCCCCAGACACCCTGCCTGCCACTGTCAGCAAAGGGCAGACAGAGTCGTCTATCCACCAGGCCACAGAACGGACACAAGGCCACATAAAACATCTCAGCTTTCAAATACGAGCCCGGTAATTGGTGTCCTCTTTCAATCGGCATCCAAGAGTCAAACTCTGTTGACTTTTCTTGGAAACAGCTGCAGAAATGACCATTCACAAACACATGTCCTGTGTCAGCCTGAGGATTCACGCCGGGAGAAACAAAACAAGAAACAAAACAAGAAAGAAAACAATCTAACAAGGAGGCTGAGCTGGATGTCGCTGTGAAACGTGAGTGACAGCTCTGACCTGTGACACCCTGTAAATAAAACATGCCTCAGCCTGTGTGCATTGCTTTCACTAATAAATCAATTATTTACATACAGTGGTGGATCTTTTGTTGGCTCGAGCGCTCGCAGGTCTGACCTTTGGTAACAAGGAATACAATGCAAATTCACCAGCAGTAGCAGCAAGTTCACATTCACCAACAACTAATTTACTGGAGAAACTTTGCCAAAAAACACGCTCAGGAAAAAAAAAAAAAAGAGTCAATTTAATGTAGAATAAACATTAAAAAGTAGCTAACGGACAGCAGCAGTGATCTGTGGGTAATGCAGGCACTTTGGTGAATTAACAGAGGTGACCCAAAAGCAGCAGGGCACTGTTTTTGTTTCCTCGAGAGCTGATTAAAACTGGCAGGCTGATCCCCTCATAATTAGCTAACTACCCTCAGTTTACCTTTAATCTCCAGCAGCAGTCAAGTCCTCTGCAACAATGCAGAGTGTGTGTGTGTGTGTGTGTGTGTGTTCACATTTAGTATAAGTGTTGATGGGTGGCTATGCAAGCATCTGTGCACACATGCATCTTCCGTGTGCTGACATGTACCTTAAATCTGTGTGCACACTGGAATGAGCACATTTGGAGGTTATGTGCTGCATGAGGAGAGAGTGTTTCTGCTGCTGCTGCTGCTGCTGAGCCAATTTTGAGAACAAAATACCCACAATGAGATGGTGTCGCTTTTCCCCAGTGTCTGTAGCTGGAATAGTTCTGCAGGGACAGCCCAATAAGTGCGAGTCCCACAAATGTAGGATACAGCCTGTGACTACCTGTCATCCTCCACCCTCTGCTCGAGCTTTGGAGGCCTGTCTTCTTCTCTGCCTGGCTGCTCATCCCTGTCCTTCCTGGCCCCGGTGAGGATGCCCGCTGAGCCCTGTCTATCTGCTCCGTGTTTGACCCACTCCCAGGCCGCGGTAATGCGGCACAGAGGCTGCTCACCTGAGCGCCTCACTCTCCATCTCTGTGGGCCACATGTTTTCACACTTTGTGCGGCGGCTGCTCGGCCAAAAGGCTGTGATATTTACAAAAGCTCAGTCCTGCCATTTTAGGTCACACACCGGCAGAGGTGGAACAGGATACACATTCTTTACGGGGGAAGAAGAGCAGATACTTGTGTAAGAAAAGACTCCTGTGAGGACTTATTCATCTAAACCTCTCTCCTCAACTGAACCCGAAGTGAAGGAGCGCAGGCTTTGAAATGTACTCAGAAAAATGGATTTTTCTGTGAAAAACGAACTAAACCTCATTTCACCTACGCATTTGGAGAATTTTATGCCCATAACTCTCTTTTTGACATTATTTATGAATAGATAGTTATGTAAGTCAAAGTAACTCTGATTTTGGAGGTTTTATACAATGATGATTGATGTGTAATGACCATAAAAGATTCTCAGAAGAGAGACTTAATTTTCAACAGGGTAAAAATAAGGAATGTTTTGGAACAACTAATTCCTAAGTAATATCTATAGTCATGATTTTTTAATAATCTGATAATCAATTAATTATATAAAAACAGTACATGCAACTAATATCTTATCTTTACAATGTATTTCTTCAATTGTTTCCACTAGATATTGGTTGTATATGAATTGCCTGACACTATATGCCCTGAAATAATAAATCAAAAAAACTTCTTAATAGCATAAAAAATGAATAACAAAGCCTAAGTGCCAGCTACAAAAAAAAAGTGAGATTCAGTAATGAAGAAAACAGAGAGACTTCTGCAGCACCAAAGAATTCTGGGTGAAGTGAAAAAAAAATGAGGTAAAATGCAAAATAGCAGGTAAAACTATATTGTTTATTTCAACCACATCCAACTAACCTATAATAACTTTGCACAGTCATCCAATTATCTTATTTCTGCAGGAAAATTTAATCAGCGAATAGTAGGCAGCAAGTATCAAATAATATTTCTGCTTGAAATGCCAAAACTCCTCCTTCTTTCAACAAAAACTAGTATTTAAATGAAGGTGCTGACCTCTCCAAATGTGGGAAAACACTCAGAAAATATGAATATAGCATGTCTTAACACAGGATCACAAAGTCATTCAGTAAAAAGCAAATGATGTCGAGAAGGATATCTGCAACAATCTCTCCTACTATACTCCCATTTTTTTATTTCACCTGAATTTGTCCTGATTTTTCATGTTGTTACCAATTCAACCACTTATTTTGAACATTTCTCCAATCCTGGTGTAAATATGGTGTAATCAACAGATTCTCAAGTGTCAGAGGGTACCTGAGTGAATCACAAGTGGAGTCAGCCACACGTGTCGACAGAGCGGATAAGACACAAGAATTCATGAAGATCGCTTTGACTCTTATGTCGACTTTAAAATTTTTGCAGAATTTGCAGAAAATGTTCATATTGGCAGAGCTACTGTTATTCTCTTCTTGTAAAGCTGCAACGTCTGGCTGCAAAGTATGAAGCTGATATTAAAGTGCTAGAAACTGCAGTACCTAAAGTGTCCACTTGAGGCTGGCACCAGGAGTAGAAGGACGCACATACACACCAATTCAAAAAAGCTGATCTTTACAGCAATAAAAGACACATTTAAAGCCTGGTACAAAAAAATGAATTTACTCTGAGAAGCTATTTGTTCCAACTGCACACTATAGCTTTGAGCAAGAGCTAAAATCCTGCCTCTGTTTCTCACACCATCTCTTTGGATGACAACCTTGGACTTTACACTCCACATTCCTGCACTGGTAAGACATTCCTCCACTTCAGTGTTTATATTCCATTTTAACAAGACACGGCCTACTTCAAACTCTGTTATCATTTTCTACATCAAGGTACTGAAAAACTTTGCTGTGCTATGAGATACCATCTGTCATCTGTGACTGTTTACATAAGAGTAGTAGAGCATTATGGCATCACTGGAGGAGACTAACCAGAGCTGCAACTGAGAGAGCAGTGACTGTGCTGCAGCTTAGAAACATAACCAGCGTTTTTGGAGTGAAATAACAAAGATATTAATAATTCTTATCATGAAATAGTAAAAGCTGACAGCAAAGGTGATGACATGCAATCCAAACAGACTGTAAATATATGACGGGAAGTTAGAAGCTGCTAAAAAAAGTCCACACTCATGTTTAGTACATAAAACCGTAAAGTTTAGCCTCTGCACCAAAATACACACTCTTCGAACATTAGTATCTGCTTTGAGCGTCTTAACCTCACACAGATGAGAAGTGCATGTACCAGTGTGAACTTACAGGCAGCCCTGGAGCTCCAGGCAGACCTCTATCACCCTGCGAAGGAAGATGATAATTTAATGAAAAGTCCTCAAAACTTGTGTGAGTAACATCTTTAACTTCCTGTGAGCTACAAGAGACAGTAAAGCGGCGTCTTTACACCTTTTTTGGCTTTTAAACGCCTCTACTAAAGGCTAAGGAACATGTTTGTGATTAGATTTAAAGGCTCGAGAAGAAAAAAATCACTGTGCATGGAGGTATTATTCATATCTGTCCACTATTAAACGAGTATTTTAGTGTCTTTAAATGAAGCCACAGTTGATACCTGCTATCAGAAATGACAGGTTTTAGAATCAACAAAGCTCAACTATACTATGGAAATTATTTGTCCTTTTAAGATAAGAGAGCACTGTTACAAAAAGTCATATAAGGAAATATGTTGATGTCTTTTGACGCCTGAGGAATCCAGCGTAAGCAAAGATCTCACATGCTTTTTGCTGCCTCTCTTATTTTTTTGTCTCTTTCAATAAAACTCATGCATCACTGTCCAGTGTTCCTGCAGCCTTTGTAAAGAGGAGAGGAGAAACTGTGGACTGAACCACATGAAACTCTTTCATCAGATGTGGATGAAAGGAAAAAGTGCTTGTGGTTCAAATTCGTTTTGTTGTCTAAATGAATGTCACAGCTAAAATATGCCTGCTATGGGATATTCAGGCGACTCATTACTCTACGTTTCCAAATCTGCCTCCCTCTGTCAGTTTCAATACAAACAAACGTTCACTCCCCCCCCCCACCTCAGCCGCCCTCCCATCCGGAAAATAGGATAAAATACCCAGTGATGCTCTGTTGTCTTCACACAAACACACAGACCTCATTATAACTTCAAGGCTGGCAGACAGAGCATTGCACCTACAATTACTTGGTGAGTTCTTCCAAAAGACAACACACACATATATATATACACACACACACACATACACACATACAAAGGCTCCATACAGCAGGAAATATGAAAGAGCGCGATACAGCAACTAATTACAGGGAAACATTTCATCTCATACATGGAAAATAATCCCACTGTGGGATGAAAAGAGGAGAGAACTTTAAAAAGACCAATATTTTCTGCATCGTAACAGAGTTTATCCAATTCATGTCAGCGATGCAGAGAACAGATTCAAAAGAGGCTGCAGACAAACAACAAGCATCAAACTATGCAGCACTCTCAAACCAAGGACAGTAAAACCACTCAGATATAACTGTTACAGGATAAACCTGCTGGACTACTAGATACTATGTCTTATTGTTGAATTTTGTCCTAACGTTCATGCATAGAGTGGCATTTCATTAACAGCCAAATTGGCAAATATTTTCCCAGTGAATTATAAATCTTATTCATATTCTTTTTTTTAATTTTGGCCAAATGTGTTGAAAACAGAACCATTTTAAACACTAATTGAACACACTAAATTAAGCACAGATGTATGGTATCCTATTTATGTCAGATAGAGAAATAAACAGGGTCTCTAAATACAAAGTAAAAAGTATGGGGAACAAATCATAACTGTTAAATGAAAGGTCAAATTATGAGATGAAAGGTCAAAATCCCAAGATGCTAAATTGAATTATGACATACTAATGGAAAAAAAACAAGATTCTTAGTCTGAATTATGAGATGAAAAGTTGAAATAATGAGATTCTGAGTCATGAATATGAGATAAAAGTCAAAAACATGAAATACAAAATAAAAGTAATGGGGTTCAAAGTTATTAATCTGGGTTAAAAAGATGAAATTTCAAAATAAAAGTCATAGTTGTAATAAAGACCTTTGACTTATGAGAGACTTAGTCAAAATTATAATAGTTATATCAATTGAATTTAAGAAGTACGAGGTTGAAGTCATGGAATTGAAAGTAGTTAAAAGAAACTTAATCAACTGTTTGAAATCTTTGTCAGAATTATGAGCTATAGTTCTTTTAAAAGAGTAACTGTGAGGTGAAAATTTGAAATTCTGAGATACTACATTGAAATTATGAAAAATATGGGATTCTTAAGTCAGTTTTTTACGTCCAAAATTGATGCAAGTTGAAAAATAAATTTCATTGCCATTATTTTTGCTGAATATTTGATTTTCTGCATTGAAATTATGAGATAACGAGTCACAATTATGAAACAAAAGGACAAAATTTTGAGTTTTTGTTACACTTTGTTGTAATATCAGTGTCTCCTCTGCCTTCTGTAACTTACCTAACCATGCAGGTGATTTATATTTCAGAATAATGTTTGTACTTCTGGAGACTGTACTAATTTCAAAAGTTTGAGATAACTTTGTTGGATTTTTTTCATCTTTACAAAACTGAAATCCTAATTTAAGGTACTTTGAGAGCATCATAAACTTTAGAAAGTCTGATTTAGGATACAAGAGATGTTTTTTTTTTTTTAAACAAGAGCCCCTGATTGTTTCAAGAGACTTAGACTTTGCTCTGCTTTGAAGGGAAGTGAAAATAAAGGGAATTGTTTAGGTATGTGCATTGCAAAAGTTCGTCCCATGAATGAATATACAAACACTCACTGGATATTTTCTCTCAGTCTGGATAAAACCTGCTCTGTGTGACCATCACTAAGGTCTCCCTGAGTTATTATAGCAATAACAGCATCCTTTAGCCGGCCATGTTTGGAGGAGCAATCATAGATGCACTTCAAACAGATGGCTGAACGCATTTATGAGACTCAGATTACAGCTCATGACAGTCACACAGATCCCCTTCGAGGATAAATTTTCATTACGAAAAGAAAAACAATAATCTTGTTTTTCTTTCCATCCACACACACTCACTCACTTTGCCTCCTTTGGGACCGACTGGACCAAGCGGCCCTGGGTCACCTCTCACACCCTGGGAACAAAAAAATAGACAATGTGTTGAGGTTTTGTACCTTCATTGAGGACGAGGGGGAAAAAAAAGAAACCAACACGTGTTACTGTACGTCAGTGTGTTGACACTCGTATTATCTCATGCAGGTCAGGTGTGAGCTTCTCATGCCTGTCACGAGCAGTCAATGAGAGAGCGGCAGATAATGTCAATCATTACACACAGCGTGGAGCAAATTTAAGCTGAGAGATTCACAATCAGCTGCTTACACAGACCCTCCCCATTCAACGCCCGCTCTGTTTGCTCCCTCTTTGCATTTGGGCTTAGCAAAGGCTGTCATTGTCGCTGCTTTTAGACCTTGAAGCACGCGACCTGCGGGTAGAATCGAACAACGTAAGCTGCGGGCAAAGTCAAGCCCGGCGGTGGTGAAATGTGAAAAGAGAAGGACAGGCGAGATAAAGAATGATCGCTGATGAATGTGGCTTGACACATATTGACAGGCTAAATTTGCAGTAAGTCTTGTTAGGTGTGACACATTTGGGCCAGTAGCAGCGAGTCTTTGAAACAGGTTAGAGGGGAAGAGGAAAAATGAGGAGCGTGAGCCGTCTGTAAAATGACTCAGAAATGCAATCATTTGTCATGGTTAAATTTAGAGTTAGAAGGGCTATTAATAGTGAATTATATATCTGCAGAAGATGATTACCTACCTTTATCACATTAAGTCTGACTGCACCAGAGACATGACTAATTCATTGCCTACTCCCTGCAAGCCCCACACTGAACATTTAGCAAACAGAGGCCATGAATAGTGGTGTAAAATAATTGCTTCTGTGCTAATGGCAGCTAATGCAGCCATAAGTTGCACTCACTGCGACATGATTGTTCTGGTTTGCATCACTCTTTGGAAGTCCTCTGCCCACGGACAGTGTCAATAACAGGGCAGCTGTGTCATGGCAGCACACAAGAGCCCAATACTTTATTTTAAATGACAGGATAAACACATTAGTGTGGGACAATCTGACACAAGGGGATCCAGAGACGGTTATTATCAGAGCTGTGGCTGAAATGAAGAAGCATGACAGCGAAGGGCTCGTGTGACAACCGGGATGTAAACAACTTTTTTTTTTAAAGATCAATCTTGTGGGGAAAAGTTCCATTATTTATGTTATAAAAACGTTTTATCACAGTTTGACGTTGAGACGTGTCCTATAACGCAAACATGTTCCCTCATAAAGATCCTTTACTGTCATTGTGAGCTTTTTGCAGCACAGGGAGGATTTTTGATCCAATAAAGCTCATTTTTGAAGGGTTAAAGGAGATCAAATCATTGGTTGAATGAAATACAGATTTTGTGTCAGGGATTCAAAAATGGTGGTCACCATTCTGGGAACTTGAGCCGATTTTTGGCTGATCCCAAAACCAGCAAAACGGAAATCTAAGCAAGTCATTATGTCTTATTTTTAGAAAAATTTGTCTTACTATTCTTGATTTGAGCTACATTTACTAGACAAGGTCATAAAAATGTCTCATTTCAAGTTTTTTAAAGACAAAAATGAGGCATCAATTGCTTGTAACAAGTAAAAAAAATCTACCAATGGGATAAGATAAAAGATTCTTGTTTTAAGACATCTTTCTGATTTCAAGGAACTTCCCGGGCGAATTCGTCTTATCCCATTGGCAGATTTTTTTTGACTTGTTACAAGCAATTTACACCTCATTTTTGTCTTAAAAAAAACTTGAAGCACTTTATTACTGCTGGATCCTAAATAAGAGGCTCCTCTGCTAGTTTTTGCTGCAGAAAAACCAACCTTGACCATGCTTCCTGCAGACACTTCACAGTTTGTTCACGGCATGTTTGAACCCAGTTAGAGAAATCATTTTGAATCGAGCTGATTGGTGAGTTGTTTTGAAGCTCATTACTCATTCAGGGTTTACTGAATCACTCATCCTGTTTTACTGTAAAGCTTCGCATCAACGCTGGATAATCTGTGTGCGGAACAAAATGTGTTCTGCTGGTAAATATTACAATTATCACCACAAACAAACTGCTCTACATAAAAGATTTGGTATTTATCAAGCTTTCAGAATGCGTACAACACTGTCTTCAATAAACCAGAGTCTAACTCTTTTTCTTCCTCGCATGCGTGCTTGCTGTTGTTAATTTAACATGACCAAACATTCTTTGGCTGGGAAAATAGAAAGTTTCTTTGATTAAAGTTTGTCTGTGTGATTATTCTGAGGATTTCACTGTTGTCGGTGTCAGGACCCGTTGGAGCTGCACAGCATCTGGACGCGTCTGCAGCTATGTACAAAACAAGAAACCAGTGTAATTAAAAGTGAGTGCTGAATATGTTTGGCTGAGGTTTTTTGGCACTCATGATATTTTTGCATGAAATCTCACTTTGGGCACAGGCTGTAGATTCACAGTTAACCAGTTTTTACTCATCCATGCTTCTTTTTGCCTTTCAAATTAAAAGCGTTCACTATGATTTGTGATAATTAGTGTTCTGTTGCACACAGGAGCTCATCAGATTCAGTATCAGACTTTAATTCAAGGTAACAGATCTTATTTTTCTGGCTTTGTGAGAGGAATACAGACTCAAAAATAACATTTTAGATTTTATTAACGGTCAAGTCCTTTACTTCAACTTCAAAAATTTAAGTTTAAAACAATACAAAAATAGAATTATACTCTCAAATATCAAGGAGGGCATAAATTCTACACAAAAATAATGGTTTTATTGAACAGATATTACAGTTTCAAGCCTAATGGCAGGTTTTCATTTGCTAAAATGTCCTTCATGTGAAAAGTTTGAACAATATTGACGTTTCCCTGTAAATTTGAGACATGTTTCCATTAAAATTTGAGCCGTAATACGTTTTCCTTCCAAAAAGTGTGCATTTTAAGACAAAATATAAATGTGTTTCATATGATATCAAATATATCTTTGCAGAAAAGAAAAAATAATCAAAATGAACACAGAAAAGTTACTTTACTTGTCAAGACCCACTCAGACTCTACTCTTGGAGTGTTTTTGCTAATCTCCTGATGACTTGAAGCATATTTATAAGACCTGTCACAATCATAAACTGTTGGCAAAAAATTCTATGTGAAGTGCAGTATTGGTTATTTCCAACCCTGTTCAACTTAGAAGTGAAATTGTTGAAAACTACCTTTGAAAGAGAAACAATCTAACTGATGAAAAGAGGCAAAATATGGCAAGAAATTGCCATAAAAATAAATTACAGGTGGCAAAAATGCCCAGAAAGCGGCAAAATAGGGTTAAAATGGGCAGAAATTTGGAGAAAACTTGGAAAATGGTCATAAGTGGCAAAAAAATTTCACAGGCCTGACACTTCTGTTTAAATTTTCCCTTTATATTTTCTGAATTCCGGGTTTCCATTATCTGTAAGTCATGATCATCAACATTTCCAGAAAAAAGGATTGATATTTACTCACTTTAAGAAGAATAAGTTTAAATAATATCTGAGTTTCACATTCTCAAATGAAAATGCTAAAAATGTTGTTCAGCCCTCGACCTGACCTCTGTCTCTATGTGTCTTTCTTTGCTTTGTGAGATACTGAAAGGCAAAAATGGCGACAGAATTGCTTTAAAAAAATCTGTCAATAGAGTATGAAAAATGTGTCAAGTTTCTTGAAATAAGAAAATTGTCTCAATATAAGTAACCAAACAAGAACACTTTACTTCACTCATTGGCAGATTTTTCTTTCCTTGTTCCAAGAATTTCAGGCATCAATTCCATATTTCAAGATCCTGAAAAAAGACATTTTCCTGAACTTGTCAGGTGAATGTGGCTAATGTGAAGTCTCATAGGAACATTTGTACCAAAAGTATGATACATTCTTGCTTATATTTCAGTTTTGGTGGTGAAAACTTTTGGGGGTTTTTAATGAAATACTCACAAAGAGCAGTATCAAACTAAGATGCAGGCAGATGTATATTGAGGAAGAAAACATTTCTGTATTATATGAACCCTCAGCTCACTTTGGAAGGATATGTACAGATTTGAGACGACTACTTGACGAGAATAGTTCAACAAGAGCTTGTACAGTTTTACTCCTGATGATAATCTAAACCTCAGTGTTGAAAACTTTTCTGCAAACCATCTCTAAATTATTCAGTAATGCTGCAAACAAAAAGATCCTAACTCATCTGATGGTTCCTGAAGGGAACATGGATGGTGAAGACGCTGCCCCTCTTCCCTAATGGACTCCATCCTCGGCCCACAGGCCCCATTCAGGTGCACGGTGACACGGAGGGGTAAGAAGACTGCGGGGGCTGGGGTACATTGTTAGCTTTTGTTACACACTCTGGGCTTTGTTGCATTTACAAGGAGGGATAAAGCCGAGAGAAAGAGGCTGAGAACAGGCTCACGCCGGCTGTGAGGCTGTCGTTCCTGCAGCACGAGGTCAGAACACTGTGGGGAGCTGTGTACACTCGCCTGCTAATTACACACACCACTGTGTCTCGTCACTCCTGCAGTGGTGGGGCCACAAGACAATCTGGCAACTCCCCAGCACAGGAGGACCGAGGCGAGCAAATAAACCGAGCCAGAGGAGCGGGGATGTACAAATGCAGTCTAATTAGGTTTACTTATACCTTTTACCGAGCAGAGCAGCTGCAGGTCACTGCCCCCGTCTGACAAGAGGTAGAATGATTGCAGGTTTTAGTTACTGAGCACAATTTAATCATCACCAAACTGGGTTCGGCCTACTGGGGCGAGACTGAATTAAAATTATAGATGTATTAAGCATTCGGAGGATTCTGGTGGGGAAATGCTGTAATGCTGAATGACAGGCCTTTAAAGCTCCGCGGAATAGGATCTCTGAGTAACATAGATATCTTGAGGGCCCGCCTACAAATGCCAGGGAGGTTACAGCAGGAAATGCCTTTTGTGACTTTTCCATCTGCTCAGCGATACAGCAGCACATACAGTGTGGAATAAGACTTATGGCATTAACACTGAGCGCTGGAAAAGGTAGTTTATTACCATGTCTGTCACTCTCAGCGCTGTAACCAAGGGAGGCCCAAACAAACGGGCATGGAGGGAGGATATCAGAGTACGCTACGCTGTCAGAGATCTGCTCCTGCACTCCATATCATGTTCTATCAGTGTTGCTTGACTTCTTTCTCTACGACACTCCACTCACTTCAATGAACATCACGTATCCACAAATGTAACTTGGATTACCCACAAGATAACACGCCGTGCACTCTTTCTGTCCCGCAGGACGTGTATCTGCAAAACGATACCAGATCACATGCTCATAGATAGAATTCTGGCGTCTCAGGTGTCTACTCGAGCCTTAAATAACACACAGGCTTTAAAAATGGAATATGAGCTAATTGCAGTAAAGGGACCAGTCGGTGAAACGTTCTGGTCGTCACATTGAATTTATAAAGAGGCTTCATGATTGTTATGACAATATTTATTTTATTGTTATCACACTGAGAATACTATTTACCTTCTCATCATCTTGGTTCTCTTTTCTTTTTATGTTCATTCCTTCTCTTTTAATTTGGGTTTATATTCTTTATTGGTCTCTTATCATCTATCTTATTTTGCTTTTTATTAAAGTTTCTTATTTATTTTGATTGTTTTACTCACCTGATATGTTTAATCTCTTCTGCATTTCAGGCTCCTATCCTTTTATCTTGTCATATCTTAATTTATCATCAACAAAAGTAGTTGAGGTGTAAATATTTTAATATTTAATTATCATTACTGTCATCATTTTAACCTCTTGTGATTTGGGTTTTTTTGTTTGCTCTTATGATTTACATACTCCTTGATTAGGGTTGGATTCTTCTATCCAGCAATGCTTAATGTTTAATATGTGATAGATGAGTTTCAATGATCTTTATTCATCAACATGATAAATGTTTTTTTCAAATAAGCAGAACCCTGCTATAAAGTGTAAATTTCAAAATGAAAATCTTATGAAATCATCCACACGTTTTTGTCAGGAAAATCATTTCAGCTAATTAAAAAAAAAGTGTTGAGAAGAAAAACACCTGGATTCTTCTTACTTGTTTTTAAAATAAGTATTTTCTGCTCTGAAAGAATGCATCTTTATTGAGAACTTTACTTAAGAAGATGCCAAAACTGCCTAGTTTATCAAATGTGATATAAAGCAAGAGATATTTTTCGATGTATAGCAAGATTTTTTGGAGGATTTTATTAAAAGGGTTATCAAAGACCAAATATCAAAGAGGATTTTCTGACTATTTTTGATAGGTCAGGCTTTACAGGGTTCATTATGATTGAAACATTGTTTTTATTTCCTTGAATTTTTCTGTGATTTGGTTTTTAATTCGACTAGTTGTTGTGGAGCCATAGCTCCATTTTCATACAGCCCCCTTTGTTTTCTTCTTACAACATATCAATGATGTCACTGAAACTAATCATGCTCTAAATTATGTGTACATTTACATTTTCTGTCAAGTGCAAAAACCAAACTAAAGGTTATCTAGTTATGTCTCACCAAACTACATTTGGACAGTGCAAAGTCTACTTGTATGAAGCTAAAGCTCTGTACACTCTGCAGAAACTCAACAACTCTAACAGCTGACGTCTTTAGATGAATGTTTTCATCATGATGTGAAATTGTGAGAGTTCATAAAACACATTGGAATAGAGTTACCACTCTCGCCAACCTGCTGATCAAAAACCAAGATCAGATTGAAGTTGGTAAAGATGCTTTAATCAGTATGATGTCATCACTGTTCACATGGTTAGAGAACCCGGCAAAGTTTGAGAAATCATGGCGTTAATAATAACACCCTGGAAACTGAGATTGTTCCAAAGTCTAATACTAATACGGAGGAAGAGACTCAAATCCAAGCTTTGATCGATCTGCTCTGGGACCTACATGGTTTGATGGTCATGTCTGGAGCAGAAAAGACAAAAAATAATGCACAAAAAAGATTAAATCAGGGTCTGAAACTGTTATTGATGGGTCAAAATAGTCTAAATATGAAAAACAATCCTGATAAAATCCATGTCCTGATCCTCACATATTTCTCTCAAATGGGGAACATTTTCCTTGGTCAGGAGCAGAGTTTGCTGACCTTTACGCAGCACGTAACACTGCAGAAAACTGACCTCTACTCATCTGTTACATAGATAATAGAGGACCTTTCAACAACACCACTTACTGAATTCCATTTCCATTGCTTGCAGTATGTTTTTATGGCACTTTAAGTGGTTTAGACAAAAGCTGTGAATACATGTCAAATTTACCTGAAGTGTCTGGAGACCACCAACTGAAACAAATGACAGTGTTGGTGGTCCAAAAAAGAAAACAGAATCTGCAGCTGCACAGAACGGCTCCCAAGAGACACCAAACATCTGCAACAGCTGCATTATGCTACGAAAGGGATAATGTAAAGTGGGGAAGTGGTGATGCTAATTAGCAGGATGTGAACTTAAATGCAGAGCTGACAACTTGAAGTACGTACAAGTTGATAAAAGACAGTGATTGAAATAGACCTGCATTATTTACCATTGATAGCAACTCAAGATCAAGTCAAATAAGAAGAGGCAGTGAAATAAAAATGAAAATTAGGGGTTTTTAATATGATAACATGATCCATTTTCTCTGTTATTAAAGTTGTAGAGGCCCACATCCTTAAAGTCTGCACATCTCAAATCCCAAAAGATTCCCCCGTCTGGGTCACTCAAATTACGTCTCCTGGACTTTTCCTCCCTGGGAACTTATTACTGCAGGTGATTAACTGGGAACACTGGTCGTCTTATTGCAGTCGTATTTCATTAATGATGCTCGACACCATCCGCCCACTTATAGAGACACTGGGGATACTGGTTTTAACTCATTAATCCAGTCACCGGTCTGTTCAGTGATGAGACATGGAGCTCGGTTAACCGTACCTTTTATTCCAGAGTCCCGTCTTCTTATTAATCTCAATCAAACACAAGGGTTAGGTCATGAAATCAAATAAATCACAGAAAACAGCACAACTGCACGAAGGACTTCTAATGAACATCCCATCATGCTTTGATTTATACTGTAATTTCATGGCTAAAGGGGCTGAATCCTACATTTTCCTGGCTTTCAAGGGTACATGCAAGGAAAATGTAATGCAACGTATTAACCGTGATAAATGGCCGTGACTTGGCGTTAGCTAAGAGAAAATGAAGGTGGGAATGTCTGTGTGTCAGTAGTTTAATTCTAAATGAACGGCATGGTTACTTCCATGTAAAGAGAGTCTATTGTAGCTGAGAAAGAGAAATGACTCCTCTCCACAGGGCGCTCCAATTCTACTGGGTTTTTGTTTTTTTCTTTAGACCAAATCCACTGTTTGAGTCACATGTGCGTGATATTTGTACAGCACACAAACAGTGAAAGCATCAGCCTGATATTTCTCAGACCTTTAAAGGTAGTGAGGACTGAAATCAAAGGTTAAAGAGTGAACTTTATATTAATTCTATAAGCAGGTGCACAATTCCAATCAATGCTGATGCCTCCCTGTTGTGTCCATAGTTTTTTCTAAATGCTTCATGTTACCATAAATAACTCGATACTCAATAAAAGTAAAACTTCTTCAATGCCATTCACTTGTATGCAATTCTGTTCATTATTATTCTTATGCAACAATGTCAATGTGGGGACAATGAAGTGTGTTGTTCTTGTATTTCCCCACAAATGTTTTCATAATTTATCTGTTGTATCTATCATACTGTACGCACATACTGCACTATATCGAATCATATTGTGTTGCATTACATTTCACCTTATTAACTTCTTATCTGTCACATTCATTTTATCCACTTGTATCCAACTGCACTCATAGAAACCTCAACTATACCTTGCAGTGCTGTATCAAACTTAACTACACAGAGTTGTGTCAGCCTAAATTATGCTACAATATTTTATTTCCATGTAACTTAACCTTTATTTTACAGGGAATATTCCAACTGAAATGCAATTATTATTTATTTTTTTTGCAGGGGAATAGACAACAATAAATAAATAGTACATAACAGGCTTATCAAATGACACTTAATCCTAGTTTCAAAATGATAATAACAATATTGCTGTATCTGTATTTAAGTATCTTATTATAATTTCATATTAACTCCTATTGATTTCCTTCAATTCCTGTGGAAAGTTTCTGCCTTGGATAGTTCATGGAATTTTGTAACCCTGATGTCATAATGTGATCTTATGCTGTAAGGTATTTTAATGTATTGTATCAAATGGTTGCATACAGTTTAATAAAGTAAAGCTGTTTTGTTCTGTCCTGTCTTGTCATATAGTTGCATATTTGAATTAAAATTTATCAGGGAAAGCCCCTTGAGATAAGGCATCGTGTTTTCAAGGGGGTCCAGCAAATACAAAAAACATAAAAAAACAACAAACAGTGGTAAAGATAAAAACAGACTAAATAAATAAATAACCTTCACACCCAAGTCCACTCAGTTACTTAAACATATGATAGATTCACTTATGTATAAGTTTGTTTTGGCACATACACATATATAAAAACATAGATCCGCATAAAGCATAAAAGAAATAGATAGCTCAAAACAGGGAATTCAAAAATTCAAAAAGCTTGAAAGCAGGAACATCTTGTTTTTAGATGAACAACCAAGTTCCACTTGAAGATATGGCAGAATGACATGGCCCTGAGAGAGATATTGTATCTTACTGTATCATATTCTATGATATTTCTTTTTGAGTTGTTTTCCATCACTCTATGTCATGTCATACTGTGAATACACCATGACATTCTCAATGTTTGTTTTCCCTCCATGAAAAATTCTGCTCTCTTATAGGACTGAACTTTTATAGTAACATCTGTCAAGTATCTTCGAAAAAAAAGAAACTGCTTTAAAATCATTTTGATGCCTCTCTGACTCGGAGAATGGCGCCTCTCTCAGTCTCTCTCTCTCGCAGGCCTTCGAACAAACAGCATACAGCCTTCTGATTCATATGTTTTTCACTTTTGATTTAACTAGAGTGTCTGCTTTTGTGTCAGGCAAGGCTAAACATGTTTCAGAGCCATCTATTGCTATTCTAAATGGGTGTCTTCAAAGCTCAACAAACAAGCCCGCTCCAAGCAATGTTTCACAAACACAGTCCCCCCCATTCCTCAACTTTTCCTTGTTTCGCATCAGTCAGAGAGTGGGGGCACCACATAATAAATCCCTGGAGAGTGAACATGGGGAGCCAAGTGAGCGTGACCGCAGAAAGCCCAGCCACCCACATGGGACACAGCCATCACCAACGAGTCACCTCTCCTTATACCCTTCTTGGAAAACATATTTGTGTCCTAGACCTCTGCCTGTGCTGGACACAGAGAAGAAAAATTGGTATTGATCTTGTCATTGGAGTGTGGGCTTTAGGTGCGGTTTATCAAATGTTGGGGGCTTTTCCTTTCGCTGCACCAAAATGAGGAAATGCACGGACGGATTCAGGATTTGTCTGTTGTTATTATTTCTGATCACGAACCGAAAGCTGTCACCAAAATGAGATTCTTCTTCGTTTTGGTGAGTGTGTTTTTCCACCTCAGCACAGGCCTTTCACACACACATACAGAAAAACACACAGGGGGCAGGACGGCCTCTGAGCTGACCCTCCGTCCAGCGCTGCCAACTTAGCAACTCGCTACACTTCTCAAAAGCCCCCCTGAAACCACTCGCGAACAATTCTACCATTCTAGCTTATTTTGGAGACAAAAAACCAAGGCTGGACTCACAGCACTGATATGCAAATCAGCAAATGACATCAACTGGTGACTTCTAAGAGAGTTTTGAGCAGCTGCTTTCCTCCACACAGAGCCCGTCTCCAAGAAAGAAGCTCCCAGCTGTTTCCAGTTTGTGCATCATGAATGTCCAGTCAACTGAGCCCGGGGGGGAAACCAGTGAGCGGAGAAGGAAGGGGAGGGAAGCTCACAGCTCTGTCACTCTCTCCTCTTGATTGCAGAAATGCTGGAGTAGCAATCAATTGTAAAAAAAAAAAAAAAAAAAAAAAAGATCTGATGTACACCCCCCGTCACAGTTTGTGTATGATATTATGACAACAAATCAGTCATTCCTTGATGAGGAGGGAGCTAATTTCCAGTTAGGTGGTCTCGCTACATCAAATTTGTATGTAAATAAACTTGATCATGTCTTTCAGATGCAAATGTGAGTGACGTAAACTGGCTTTTCAGGCTGCCAATTGCTACTTGGGCTGGAACAAAGCGAGCAGCGCTGGCTGTAAGGAGACTGAGGTTTGAGTGTCCAACCTCACAATTCGTTTCTATGAATCTTTTCACACGTACGTCACAACAAACATTACAATATTACTAAATCAGTGCGCATGCCTCACCGTGTTTGCAGCCTGTTGCAGCCGCTCCTGCTCGTCTTTTGCAATATCCATAATTTATAGTTTATTAAGTCAGTACTTGTGCAATATTCCATACCAATCTCCTCATGTATATACCACACATTTTAGGTAGACTGTACATACTCAGTGTTCTATTCTATTTTTTAAATTTTATTTGATATTATTATGCTTAGATTTCAATTTTGGGAAAGACACTTATGCTTCTACTTGTACTTTCTTATATTTCTAACACTTTCTGAATGGGAGTAACTGTTTACTTGAAAAAGCAATTTCCCCTAGGGGATCAATAAAGTCTTCTGATTCAGAATATTTTTCATTTTACTGCTCCTAAATTCTGGAGCAGTCTTCTAGAAAATGTGAGACAGTCTGACAATTTTCAAATCCAGGCTGAAAACAGTTCTGTTAAGCTTTACTTATGACACCTGAAAATATTTTCTGCACTCCCCACTTTTAATTAACTTAATAAATAATGTTATGGAATGATTTTCTTCTCCCTCTCTGTGATTTTATGTAGCTGTAAAGCACTTTGAATTGCCTTGTGTTCACATTGTGCGCTATGAACACTTGCATTGCTTCACTCTGTTGATCTGAATTCACAAATGTTTCAGCAAAGAGTCTTAATCAATTTGATTTCTGTTAATTATTGATACCAATCTATAATATTTTCTGCAAGTGATTCTTCTCATACAAGGTCATACTTTTAATTTAATTTAATGCACTCTTGCACAGAGATACTATTTCAGTTTCCTGACTCAGTTTGTCCGCCTCCTGCATTTTGCATTTTTATAGGCTTGAAAAATCTTTTTCCAGAGACGTGAATCAATGAAAAGTAATGTTTTGAGACATTTCTAGAACAAGCACACTGCATTTTGTGAATATAGGCCACCTTGAAAAGAGAAAAAGGAGCGATTTCTGCAGGAAGCAAAGCAAACTTGAAGTAATGGTTTACTTTGACAATCTACGAATGCTTCAAGTTTTATGGTAGCGCATGAAATCATAATGCGTGTGAAGGAGGATGTGGAATAAATAGTCAAATGTCATTCAAAAGATCCAAAGTTAGAGCTGAAAAAAAAAACCGAGAGCTCGTTCTGACTGAAATTGTTAAAAAAAAGAACCTTATGTGACACTGTCAGATTGTCCAAACGTTAAATGTGGTCGATATCAAGCCCAAAAAAGACAATTTTTACAGGAAATAAGACATAAACACTTAATTAAATTCCAGTTGAGATACGAATACTGCACATGCAAATATTGCGATGACGATACTGAAACAATATATTGTGATATTATTCATAAACAAGGGAAACACTAGCAAATGGGCATCATTAAAAAACACCAGCAGGATATTGAAATCCTCCTTTTGTTTAACTCCTCCCCTTCATAGTTTCTTTTTCTTGCAATCCTGAGACACAGTTCATTTCACATGTTGCTGCACAGATCAGTGGAAGACACTCTGAAAATGCATTAGAGAAGTCAAAGAAGAACATCAAACTATGCTGAAAACTCCTTTCATGACTATAAGGTTCATTTATAAACTCTTTACCACATCCAAACAAAACCAGACTTCATTTCTCCTGAATGCCTAAATTCTCTGAATGCTGACAGCTTTTCAAAAATCCCAGCATTAAAGGTTTTAAATGATCTGTTTCTATCCTTCAGAGCACTCTATACGCTTTTGTGTTTGTACTTTTTTTGCACACTTAGAGCAAGATAGTTTTTAATTCAGGTATTTCTATTCAAGTACAGCTGCAGCTCAACAGTCTTTTGGCTCCACTCTTGGTTTTCTTTTCTGATTCCTGTCAGGCAGGGTGCAGATCCACGGCCTGTGGCGCGGCTGATTTCTGTGGCAGCTGTTTGTCGACACAGAGAGCTGCTAGTGATGAAAAGGAGTCCCTTTATTAAGCCACTTTAAACTGACCATCTGCACGTCTAACATCTACTGAGACTGTGCCATAGAGGGCAAACAAACCCTGCACAACACGAAGCAGCCTTTGATTTAACTCTTTAAAACTAGTGCACTCATTAGCCTGGGGCTGAAACATGTTCTCCTCTGAGATCAGAAAAGAAAATTCATCTCTAAAGTGTATGTTTTTGCAGAAATAACCATCTTCTAGAGCATCTTTTTACAGGACATACATTAGTTTCATCACTGCAGTCATATTTAACAGCATGCAGTAAAGTTTGACCTGGAATGACATTAGAAAGGCCGTACTGTAATTTGAAAAATTAGTTTAGTCCATTAGTATGCCAAGCCGGTGGGAGCATACATATCAATTATTTTCACTGCAGAAGGACACTGCAGGCTAGAACACACTTAGATCTTCTCCAGATATGACAGGCACCTGAAAACAGGCACAGAAAACTGGTCCTGCACCCCCCGTCCCCATCCCCTCCCTCCAGGGCATCACACAGAAAATGAAAAGCCTATAAGAATTGATTCTCTGACGAAACTAGATCTGGCTGATGTGCTATGTATGGAATATATGTCTGCTGGAGATAGTACTACTTACCTTCTCCCCATCGATTCCCTTCTGCCCTTCTGATCCAAGTTCCCCCTGCAATCACAAGATTGAAAGTTAAAAGGTAAGGACAGGACTTTGGAAAGTTCATACTTTGTCATGTCTTCTTTTTTTTCTCTCTTTTACACATGATTGGTACAGAAAAACCCTTTCCATCATTTTCTGTTATTAAGGTTTCATTTCAGCAGAGCATCAAAGAATACGGTCTCTCTGAAAACACAGTTTGTAGAGTTTTTTCTTTAATAGTTTGTATTATTATCAGATATTCGTTACACAGGCTTAGGTTGTGTATCTCAAAGAGGATTACTAATACTACAAGGAGAACCAAGTCCAGCTGCAGGGATAACTTGTAATTTAATCAGTGTAATCTGCCTTTTAGAACAGCTTGAGTGTGCTGTAATGGATTTAATAAATAGAACTTCATTAAAAACTCAAGTTGTATTTTTTAAAAATTCTTGCCAGCACCTTATTGATATAGTTCATCTTGTGAAATTCAAAATGTAAATAGGTTTTATTTTAATCTTTAATTATGATTTTTAATCCTCTTGTTAATTTTTTATTCTATGTTTGTCTTGTTTGATACTTATTTTCTACTGCTAATTTTACTGGTATCTATTCTACTTATTGTATTACCCTAATCTTATTTCAAACTGCTGTACTTGTGTTATGAACAGAATCAATAAAGAATTTCTGATTCTGATTGATCAAAGTGTCATCATTGTTGTAATTGAAAAAAAATATGCACAAAAATGTCACAGATTCTAGTTTGTTTAGCAGAGACAGAAAGGGAAAACATCTCTACATTTTGGTGTATGGGACCGACAAAGTGATGTCTCAAACACCAGTATGAGTATTACTCGAACATAATGCACAAAGAGAGGTCAGAGATAAGTTATGACAGCTATGACCAAAGAAATCAGTCACAAATATCAATTTGTACAAGTATCAAGCAGGTGGCTGTCAGGATTTCAACTGCACCTGGTGAAGACTGACGACACCACAGAGAATAACACAGCTGCACAAATACTGCAAGTTTGTGGACTCTGCTGAATGGAAAACGTCACTTTTTAACCTTCTACTCCTAGGGAGAACCCCACTCACACGGGAAGTTACCGATCTTTTGACCAATCAACGTACTGCAGTGATTATAGCCCCACCCCTGGTTTGGAGCGGCTTGGCACCCCAACGGAAGGGTACAGAAAAGTGGAGCAGTACAGGTCGCTTATAAGGGGACCCATCCCGGTTTTAGTCTGTGGAAACGCCACAAAATGCGTGCAGCACCGAGACGAACCGAACCGATCCGATTGGTGGAAACGAGGCTTATGCCTTTTTGATTTTGGATCACCAGGTTGATTCTGTGTTTATTTGTTATGATTCTACTTTTCTTGTTTATGCCAGCATAGCCATAATTTTCTGTTGTTGCTTTTTACTTTAGCTTCCAGTGTTTACCCGTGATTTTCTTTTGAAACTTCTCTCTTGTTCATGAAGAGCCTCTTTTTGTTACAAGTCATGCGTTTGAGTCCTTCCATCTAGTCCTTGTCAAAAGCCAGCTTGCATAAATAATGACAGGCGGACATTCATGAAACAGGCGTGGTTGAAATGTTCCAGCGATACGGCTGAAAAAACAGACAAATAAGTATTATAGCAGCCAAAAAATTAGATTAACAGTGATATCATTCAGTGATTTGAGCCAATAGTCAAATAAAACCATGGCAGCATATTAGATGCTTTTCAACAATGTTGTTGCTTGAGCGCTGAATTTTATATTTGAAATGAGTATTATCTTTCTCTGAATTCTTTTTAATTAAATAGAGCTCAAAATAAATGTTTCAAAAGGTGGTAGATGCTGACAAGTTTTTGGACAAACTCACCCAAAGCTTTGAAAAGTTATAGCGCAACAAGTGATTTATCTTTACATTATAAAGCACAAAAATCCAACTACACAACTGTACATATGACGCTTTTACAGCAGCAAAAACAAATACAAGTAGCAACAGGGTAACATTGACAACCATGTGCACACAGCTCACCTCCACGACTGTGACACTGATGCGAAAAACACATCACAAAACCAGATACCAAACTGACCCAGAGATGCTTAATCCAAGCTCCCGCAAAGTCTATAGCATGTGTAGGATTACATATTGTAAGCTGTCGGAGGTTTATTTTCCACAAATATCTTCTTCATCGCCGACTCTTCCACAGCAAACCCAGCCCTGACTTTCCACGCTCTCTGCCAGAAATGTGTGATACGTCTTGGAACTCACTGGCGCTGTTATAAGGGTGTAACTTATACACTTTCATGACCTCAGCTGCGTCCCGTAAAGCTCAAGCAAACCGCCAAATTACAGTGGACAAGGTCAGCCATATCATCACTCTTACGGTATCGACAGCTGCATGAAATTGTTGTTCTCACAGTATGGCGTCTGTCGAGTTTTCAGAAAACACATGTGCCAATTTATTTGAAGATGTAAAAGGATGTCTGCTGTCAATGTGAAACATGCGGACGTTCATATGATCAGCACACGTGTTTTGATTTGAAGGGGGAAAAAAACACGCTCCATGAGACTCATCTCAAGGCTTTACCCACAAGGAGCTGAGCTTACCTTTAAAATATTTCAAGACATGTTCCTGTGCACAAGCATCAGCATCAATACTGCTTCAACTGCTCAGGGTTTGGACTTCTCCTGTGCACTGTTGTGTAACGAAACAGCTTTAGCCTGCTCTTAAAGCTCCTCTCACATATCACTAGTGGAGGGAGCTGTGCCATTAAGCGTTATTTCATATTCCATGTATCACGGTTCATCGGCAGATATGTCACCCCACAGTGAGCTTAACATCTTCAGTGGATATAGGTCCTGGATTAAGCCACCTCACATACGCAGGAATGATCCTGTTTACTGCCTCCGCTGCCAACCACAGGCCAATGGATCACTTTAGAGAAATGAAATATCTAAAGGTTATGATTTCACTCTGGGGGTGTGTTTTCCTTTCTATTTCAGAGAATAAATCCCAGAGATTCTCCTTCAAATACCTGAAAATACCCCAGGTCAGACTCACTTTAAAACAACAGACAGGATCAGCTATCACGGTGAGTGGAGGTTCCTGTTGACTGGACACGCCCTCCCACACAGCTGATGGTCTACAATCTTACTGATGATAGTATCACAGAAGGTAAAAAGCCAGAAACACATCAGTTATCCAGGAAAAAAGCAGAAACCAGCTATTTCTTGCCACTTTAGAGGAACCTGAGTTTTCTTTTTAAAGAGGGGGTATTCTACGTTTGTTACAATGATGGATGTTCAGACTAAATCTGTGCAGATGTTGAGACCTCGACAAAAGTCACATGATAATCTCTCTGTAAATTAGTCAAAATCTGTTAGAGTGGCAACACCAAGGTCGAAACCCATATCTCCTCTAACAGACCTCCAGAGAGCTGGCAAATCAGAGAGAAGGAGGTTTGTGTAGTGGTGAGTCTTAAAGAGACAGGAACCAAAACAAAGAGGCTAATATAGGGATTTTCTTTGAGCTGAAAATCATGAGGGAGAGTATAAAGACTAAAACAAAAAGCATTGTTACCCCTCTTTAAACTGTACACTTACTACACTCAAAATATGATTTAAAGATAAATTACACACATTTATGAAAATTAGGGATGGAACGGTTTATGTAGTGTTTGTCGTTGACAAGGCGAGCGGAGAAGACAAACAGAGTTCATGCTGAGAATTTCTGGGTCGCACACCTCTGAACATGGCGGACAACTGGAGCTTCGAGAGTCGAAAGAACAAAATAAACAGGCATTCATTTGTTTCATAACACAGAGATCACCCTGATAACTATGTGACGACTGTTCCTACTGGTGACACTCTACAGAGAAGAGGAATAGGCAAAAAGTTAATGTTGTAAATAAAAGAAGGCAGACTTCTTCTACTCTAGATTAGTGCTGTGGTATACATGTTTGTGATACACCGCCCCCTGCAGTCTGGGAATGGAAGTGCTGATTCAAGGGTCAGAGTCTTAATAGATTTTACAATTTATTTTGCAAGATATTTTTGAAAGAACAACAACTGATAAATGTAGCTTAGAATTTATATTTTCTCATCAAGATAATGTTGAATGGTTTCAGCCATGTCACTGTGCAATATTATCTATGTAATAACATCGATCTGTGCAATTTTTTCTACCTCCATTTTCACTGCTACCATGCCCTCGACTGCACTGTTGCACACTTGTACATTCTTCTCAATGCTCCCTTGTAAATATTTTAAACATTTTATTTAACTTACTGTATTTTATTTTATTTTTTTATTTTTATACCTTACTTTTGGGTATTGCACCACCAGAGTTGTCTTTCTAATTTCGTCTTACATTGTGTATGTGTGTACACTGTGTATGATGACAATAAAAGCTTTCTATTCTATTTCTATTTCTATTTGGCCACTTCTCAAAAGGGCTCCGCTCTATTTCTGGACAATGAATTGTTATTTTTTCTCAGTAATTGTTCAAAATGACTGTTTTTGTCAGATAAATGAAAGGCATTTCCAAACTAGCAATGTCTCATCCTGCTTTAATGATGTATCAAATGGCAAAGTGCCTCATTCCTTTTTTTATTAAAAAAAAAAAAAAAATTATGAAAAATGCAAATCGTACACAGCTTCCTAATAACCACCAGCAGTTTTTATAATATGATAGGCTATATAAATTAAAATTTTTAGGAAGCTAAACAATATTTCAATATAAAATAAAGTGAAATAATTAAAGAAATTACTTATTTGAAAAAGGAGTAAGTAGAAGCTTATTGACTCTCACCCCTTCAAGTTTAATATGACTATACATGACATACAGTAATTGATAAGAACAAACTATTAATGGTGGATTATTGGGATAAATGGTGTTCTGGGGTGTGAAAAAAACAACAATGTACACCGAACTGAATCGAAAACCGTTGCCTCAAAACTGTGATACAATCCAAACTGTGGGTTTTGCTCCATCCCTAATGGATATGGTAGTTTGTTTCGATTGAGTGTTTTATATGCCGATAGTTAAAGCATACTGCACCTTAAAAATAGTTATCACGTGTGTATGTTTTTATTAATCACTTCAGAGTCTGACCGAGGTTGTCAGAAGGTCTGATTCAGCCCTCGAGCCGCCAACTGAACAGGTCTGGAGTAGACGGTTACATGTTACCTCAAATATGCATCAAGCTATGTCAGCCATTTGTTTTTCACCCAACAGTGCAAAGCTTGGCCAAGAGGACATAACTCAGACACTCACAGCTCTCTCTGCATAGACGGCCTGATCATCCAGTAGAAGTTGCTAGTGCAGTGACAAGGACATGATCCCTCACTGGCTCCCCACCAACGAATACTGCCGATGGTGCCCAACGGGGGGCACCTGGCCAAACAAGAGGCACCGCTGCTCGTGTCTCTGCAGCAGCACCGCTCTCTGCGCCAACCGCCGGCTCGCTCGCTGGTTTAATTTGATTTTGAGATTGCTTTGTTGTCTGTGTTGCTGTGATGGGGTCAACACAAAGCGAGTCGGTGATTCAAACCAATGATGTTGGAAAATCATCTCAGAATGGGGCAGTGGCAGATTCAATAAATCACAAACAAGAAGGGAAAAAGTTACAGCTGCTGCCTTTGCTGAGTCTGTAAACCGTGCTGTGAAAACAAGAAGAGTCTGAAACTAAAACTGAGTGTGTTTATGAAAAGTTTTGACTGATTTCATGATGATCACAGCGATCGTCGTCGCTCAGACTGACAGCAGAGACTGATTTGTGTCTGTTTATTCATGAGGCTTACCTTCTGTCCTGTGTTTCCTTGACGCCCGACCTCCCCCGACTCCCCCTGTGACGAAAACAACACACAGAACAGTTAGTGAAAGGTCTCTCGTTCACACATTAGTGAATCGCTTTATGAAGGCTTGTCATTTCATCGGCCGTGTTGCTGCTACAGCTGTTCCTCCAGTTCGAGCTGACGCAGACGCTCGGCAGCTGCAGATCAGGGTTCTGTTTCTTAACAACTGGAAAGCACCAGCATGAATTCATCGTATTATTCTTATAATAGTGTTAAAAAAGGAAGAGGGCACAAAGAGGTTGCCTTTGTGCTGTTCTTTCAGGTCATTACGGGATAACTCAGACGAGGTAAAAGAGGAGAAGGAAGCAGTTTTCCACATTGCTGTTAAAAAGAGAGAAGATGGAGGTAGATAGTGTTTCGACAATTAAGCTAACACAGAACTTGCTGCGAGCAAAGAATCTAATTAACCACGATGCCCATTCACGGTCACATCTTCATTACAATCCCTGTTTGTTTGAGCTCGATGGGGCTTGTTTAGGAGGGAGAAGAAATTGTCTAAGCAGAATAACTCAGACGCCTCATTTATTCCGTGGCTTATGAACTCTTTCTTCCACCTTTTATTCAGGACAACTTTTCCACTCCAAAAGTACGAGGAACAGTTAATTTAGCGTCACACTTTGTTTTGCCAAATCATGCCCAGAAATAAGTGGTGAAATAAAGAAATGGGACTCAATAGATTTAGGGCCTGATTCACAAAAAGTTTCAAAAATAAAGTTTAAGTATACACAAAGGTTCATTGGTGTGACATATTTTATGTAGCCAGGTGAAAGAGTATGGAGTTTAGTTTGATAAACATTCTTGTATAGTCAGTGCTCGGCTTTTTAATGAGGAGAAGGAAATGCTTCAAACGGGTTAGAAGTTGTTGTTCATTGGCTTCCAGGCATTTTCAGAGGAGAGAGCCCGGTACTGCCAGCTGTTTACAAGCATTTTGACCAATCTTCCCACAGACTAGTATGTTTTACAACTATGTAAATACAAAAACCATCCAAAGAAAGAGTAGACTTACTTCTTTCACCAAGGAAAAAAGTTTGTTTCTTCCTTTTTTTGTTCTTTCTCACTTGGCAGACCACAAGCTGTTTCACCAAAAACGTTTTTTTTTTGTTTGTTTTTATTTTTTACCAAAACGTTGAGAAAACAAGCTTTGATTACTTTGATACAACATCCGTCCATCCTCTCCATGTTCTCCATCATCTTCTATCCAGCATGCAAAGCCCACGTGATCCCAACAACAGCAGTGTGTACTAAGGTGTTAACAAAGTATCAAGGAGTAGGAGTGTGCAAGTATTTTTCGCTCAAGTCTGAAAAAGACGTTGCAGCTGCAAAACTTGTCATGCACAAGTTTCCCATGGTGGCACAGAACTGGGGGAAGTTTAATATATTTTATCTTACAACATTCCTCCAAGGTTTGAAGATCCACAAACAGAGTTAAACGTCACAATATTCATGCTAATATCGTATTAGAGCAATTAGTATCAGCCAATTCTAAAGGCTGCAATATCGGTTTTGTGTGAGAAGTAAAAAGTTTGTATCAGGACTCCTCTAACTTTAGTTTTAAGTTTAATAAAAGTCTAATAAGCATGCTTTACCACGCCATTACTATACCAATCAAAGACAATATGGAGTACAGTCGTCTTCTAATTCCTTTCGTTTCAGTATTATTATAACACACACAACCTTTCACTTTGGACATATACAGTTGTGCCTAAATGTTTTCACCCCTCCAGCAGAATTTTCTGATATTTGGCCTTTTCTCAGAAAATATGAATGATAACACAAAAAACTTTCTGTCACTCATGGTTAGAGATTGGGTGAAGACATTAATTAAGAAACAACTGTGTTTACTCTTTTTAAATCATAATGAAAACAGAAACTTCAAAAATGACCCTGTTTATTTTTTTATACACACACACTGATTACAAGCAAATAGATCACAGGTGAGGATGGTTACCTTTAGTAGACATTCAAACACATTTGTGTTCACTTTTGTGCATTTATCAGGACAAAACCACCAGAGTTGTGTAAACTTCTCAACAGGGTCATTTTTGAAGTTTCTGTTGTCGTTAGGATTTTAAAAAAAAAAAGTTAAGTTTTTTTTTTTTTTTTTTTAAATGAATGTCTTCACCCAACCACTAACCATGAGTGATAGAAAGGATTTTGTGTTATCATTCATGTTTTCTGAGGAAAGGCCAAAAAATCAGAAATTCTGCTGGAGGGTGTAAACTTTTAGGCACAACTTCCTGATGTGATGACAAGAGATGACACTGACCGGCTTAAGATTTTGCCAGCATCAAGTAAAAGGCCATCGCAAAACATTAACTTCAAAAGCACAGCCATGCTGCGAGTATCTTCAGTGATATATTAAAACAACTACATCTGTTGGAGAAAATGACCTTTTCAATGAGGCTCCAAAAGGAACTGAATAAAAAACCGGGGGCGAAATGGTGTTTTTAATGTAGTAATGGGGAAAAAAAGTTACTATGACTGAATGAACAGGTATTTATTCCATCTTGAATCTCTTTTAAATGTGCTGTCTTGTTTAGATCAACCCATAACTTCGTATTCTGGTGTTCCTCTGTGTACACATAAGTATTTTTAAGACAAAAAAAATGTCGAAAACTGGTGACATCTTTGCAAAAAAGCCTCCCTGCCAAAAATACTCACACATATCAACAGCCCTGCAGCTAACAGTGTAATTTTTACCGGCTGCTAAAGATAATTTTTGTTTGTTGACTACTGGAAATAATAAGTATAAACTGTGAAGTGATATGAATAAAACAGACTTCCACTTGTTTTACCATCACAAAGTCAACAAAGTTTCTGATTCGACAGGCAGAATCGTGGACGTAACATTCATTTTGATTTAAGAACAAAATCGTCTGGTTTTAGATGAGCATATGTTTGCTTTAATAGAGCGGGCGTGCAGTGTGTGATGTGTTGTCAAAGCAGTAAACGCAGTGTGTCACTCACTGACATCATTGTTCAGAGCGAGGGCACCAGACTCGAAGACAACAAAATTTCACTGATCATTGAAGAGGAATTATTCCTCCCGTCTCGTGTGATCTGATGTTGTTTTCGTGCTCTCTCACTTAGAGCAGGGTTTTATTTCCAGCCGTCTATGCAGTTTATGCGAAACGCCACACTTTGACACAATCGTGTGAAATAATTTCCTTTCTCTTATTCAAGCTGACCTTGTAGCGTATTAATCTGTCTGCTAAATTACGGTAGCAGCGCTCTTCTGTTGAAGCATATTTTAGTCGTATTGATCTCATAATTTCCAAAAAGGGTCCAGAGACTGTGAGACGGGCTGCACTCTTTTAGATTTACATTATAATACATTAACGGGGCGAACAGTCAGAGCAGATACTCTTAATAAGGTAAGCTCCTGAGACTTTCAATTACCAACATGAGAATCTCAATCTGCCTAAGATTAAAAGCAGTCAGAGAACACCTTTTAACAATCTAGCATGACTTTGTGGAGATTAATCAAAGACATCAGGGCAATTAAGAGCATTTAAAACAGCCGTAATGAGAACTGCAGGCCAATCATTGTGACCTAGAGAGACGGGCGTCTTGAAGAAGTGTGTGTGTGGATTACTTTGGCTGTGTTACTCCGACAGAAAGTATTACCCTGCATTACAGTGAGAGTTTGATGGAGGATTCTAATGCAGTGCAAAGGGATTAAACCGCTATGATTAATCCAGAATCCCTCAGGAAATTAAACAGATAAGGATTGGGTTATAAGAATGCAGCTTACTTGAAAGGAAATCCATTTTGTATGGCCTTGCACATAAACCCTGGTATTACTAAATTTACGGCCGCTGCATGTGCATGAAGAAGAGTGAAAACAAACAGACATAATGGTGCAACTAAGCATCTTCCCCTTTTACAACACCCTCCATCTGTTGTGGACCATTTACAGCCCTCCTGCTCTTATGTGTTTTCAATTAGCACCTTCTAATTGAAACTAAACTTATTGTACCTCGAAAGCAGGAAGCTGCAAACTTATTTCAACACAGTTTATGACTGCAGAGATGGTCGGTATTTTCCCTGCCAATAAAAGTTTAGAGTTTGACAGCCGAGGCATGTAAACAATGAGCTTCAACGTGTGAGAAGTAGGAAACAAAATAGCTTCAAGCGGCTTCACTGTGCAGTCGTTTCTTTTCACTAAGGGTCAGGTTCAGAGGGTTGGTTACAAAACTTTAAAAACTCTAACATCTAACTTCAGGGGTGTCCAAACTTTTTCCAAAGAGGGCCGCATTTGATTTTGTGAAAATGACCAAGGGCCTGCAGTTCTTACTGTCATATTTAAGCCTGAATATAACAAATAAATGTTTGCTTTGTTAACTTTTTTGTCTTTTAACATCCTTGTTCCGTCATCACAGACTGACGAAATCAAAGCTCACTTGTCCCTCAGGTGTCTCTTGATACAAGATGATAAGTTTTCCACAATGTTACATGCTGCGTAAACAACAGCAAACTCTGCTTCTGTCCAAGAAAAACATTCTCCATAAGGGGGCGATAAGAGGAAAATGTGTCAGGATGTTTTTATGGCAGGATCAAGATCTGGATTTTTTTTCATATTCACACTATTTGACCTGCAAACAACATTTTTAGACCCAAATCATCCTGGAAATATTTGTTTTTTTCTGCACCATTTCATAACTTTAACCCCACATAGCCCAACATAACAGTGGCACTGCATTTGCATAATGAGTTTGGATTGGCAGTAGATTTGAAAACAGGTAAGATAGACCCCTCTCTTTTTGTGCATATAAAATCTGGGGAGTCGCACCTTTAAATTGTGTTTTCATCAGGTCTAAAAGCGCTGTTACCTTCCACTAATGTGTTTGCATGACTCCAGCAGAAAGTCTTGTTACAGCTTGATTTGTAATGACAACCCAAAACACATAATAACTTTGGTCAGTGTTAAAAATTGGACTCTAACAAGCTTCAACAACATAAACATTACAATCCAGGCCTTGGTTGCTCACATTGCTTCTTATGTTGAATACACGTCAACATTAAGGATAGGTATTGACAAGATTATATTGATACCAATCCCCTTTTCGATTCTGCTAATCGATTGAATTCTTTATCTATACCCCCCGTGAACTTTATGTGCACAAAAAGAAGGCTTTTCAGGTTTTCTGTGTCAACAGAAAGTTTTTGAGTACATGAAAATGAAATTGTTCAGTGGGATCTGGCTCTCAATGGACGTAAATGATAAATAAAAATAAGTAAAAGTCTTTGCACATGGTCACAGGATCTGATACGTCTGGATGCAATTCAAAAAAGATGGTAAAAATCTTGTGTCACTTGCTGCTCTGGTATAATGCAAAAAAATTGACAAGCGTATCATTAAGCATAAAGGCTAATGGTGTCAATATATTGAACTATTTCGATTCCTAATGGGAACCAGTTCATTTACCATCCCTAGTCATTGCATTTTTACCCTAATATTTTTGAGGCATGTAGAATGACATATCTGTATATAGAAAAATCTGTGAAAAAAAACTTGTTTTAATGGTTTATTGCACTCTTCAGCAATGTATTTGGTCATTGGATATATTGGATAAAAGTTTATTCACTTTGTCAAAGTTTGATAAATAAGGGTTGTATTGATGTAAAGCAAACATTTTCTGCAAAAAATTACACTACAGCATATAAAAATGTAAAAACTCTGACATAACTGAGGAGCTTGGTCTCACCAAAAGACTATTCAAGTCTATTCTTCCACTGTTGGTCGGACAGAATAATCACCAGTAACAGTTTCACTCTTGTCAATGCTGAGACTCTGTTCTCTAAACGTACAGAAACTTGTTTTTACTTCTGGTGCAATTCAGGATTTTAATTCATGCAACACTTCATCACCATCTTATTGTTCTGAGTATAGTTTTTACCTTATTATGTTATCAGCCTGTGCTCTTTTTTTGTATGTTACATGGTTTTTTTCACACTTGTTATAATAGACAGACATTAGATATCCTTTTTTCAGAAAATACAACTTAAAAAGTACACATATATTAAATTGGACTTCTGTGTATTATGTTAAAACGAATCGATATGAATCTCTTGAATCGTTCTCTGCTGTTTTAAGCAAGTGCAAACAGGAAAACAGCTCCAGGGAATCAGCTCATGGCTCTGCTGTCTTCATGTGAGAGTGCGCAGTCGCTCCAAAATTTCTGACATGCCACAAATTCATTAGACCAGGGGGGCGAGCAGCTGATCGGCCCTAATCCCCCCCTGAACAACAACAAGCAAACAATGCATGACCACGCTGAAATCTGGCTGCTACACTTGAAAGTTTATGCCTTCAATTCGATCATTCCTCTGCTTTATTTTCTTGTTTCTTTGTCTGTGTTTTTACAGCATGTATAATTCATCGTCAACCTGAATAAATGACTTTATAGAGTCTCTGTGTCGCCCATATTTTTGAGTCTAAGAGCTGAGATGTGACATGAAAACATCCCATTTTCTCCTGATCCTTTAATTCTTCCTGAGTACGGCATAACGGAGCGATAGGTCCAATATCCTCCGAAAATGAGAACTTCTAATGAGCGTGTTTGTTTTGTGTTATTAGCTCATCGTGCCACTTCACCAGCACTAAACGAGGAGCTCGGAGCCGAACGTGAACTCCCTGATCAAGATTTTCCTTAACTTCATTGATTTACTGTTGGAGCCTGTAATAGGATTTGTTATGAGTTTTGTTGTTCAGTAAGTAAACAAATGGTGCCAAGTATTGATTTGTTGAAGAGGTGGAATTAGATTTCAGGTGATAACGGTGTGAGCCACTGACTCAGAGCAGAAGACGTGTCCTGAAGGAAGAGGAGAGGAGAATAAAAGAGGACCTGTGTGCTCCAGGATCGTGTTTAAAGCACTTCAGACTTTCAGTGATGGACTGAGGACTCTAAAGATGCTTCTCTGAACACAGGTGCTCTTTCAAACAAACTGCCAACTTATGATGTGATCCTGCTGCTGCTGCTGAAGTTTTCTCAACCTCTAAGTGTGGTTCTATCAATTACCAGTGAGTAATTAATCACCAACACACTCAAAGTGCACATACAGGGACACATTACAGCTTCAGAGCTAATCTCTGCCAGGACAATTAGGAGTCATTAGAGGCCAATTACAACAGGTTTACAAATCTGATTAATACAGTCTATGACTAAACACACAAAGCTTCTGATTTCTATATTTATGGTCCAAAGATTTGGTTAACTTTCACTTTAAACAGTCTCACCAGTCTGGATGTTTTTCACATTCTAAGAGTAGGAAAACTCAAGTTCAGCTCAGCAGTGAATCTTTGATGAGGGTTCAAAAAGCAGAGCTGTGCATGGACATTTTGAAGGGCAGGAGAAAAGGGGAACAAAAGGCGTAAACAGCACACTTTTTGGCTCCCAAAAAGGCACTTTAGCCCATAACTTGGCTTTTCAGAGGGCACACTTGCATATTTCGGCTTCCAAGAGGACACCTAAGAATGTGTTTTGGCTCCCAGGAAAGCAGTTTTTTCATGTTTAAACCAGCCAAAGAGGCAGATAAGTGTGGTTCGCCGACCAAAGGGGCATATTGGTACAAGTTTGACACTAAACAGGGCATTTTCGCAAACTTCCAGGAGGATACTTAAGCACAATATAGCTCCCAGAGGTCATTTTCTGCATATTTTGGCTCCCAGGAAAGCAGTTCTTCATGTTTCAACCAGCCAAAGAGGCAGATAAGCATGGTTTGCCAACCAGCAGGGGGGCCTTTAGCACAAGTTTGACACAAAATAGGTAACTTTAGCAAGCGTTTGGCTGCCAAGATGGCACTTTAGCTTGGGGTTTGGCTCCAATGCGAGCAGTTCACCATGTTTAAACCATAAACTGTATAATCAGTGGACGTAACGACGTTCGGCTCAAACTTAAGCTTCCAGCAGATGCCCCGCCCCCTGGTGTCTGGCTGCAGTATAGGTCATAAGCCCCGCCCCCCCATGCATTCAGGATATGAGCCGGGAAAACTTTAAAAAATTACGATACCTGGTAGAAACATTTCTCTCATCCTTACACAAAGGTGGTATGATGATGTCATTTGGCTGCATTGTGTTCGAATCTTTTTTTTACTTAGAAGTTAGTTTTTCATTAGTTATTGGACGTTAAAAACCGTGTTATAAGTTTCGTTTTACGATAGTTGACAGCTGCCGTTTGTGAGTAGTTTTTATCGGGGATATAAGAATCTTCAGGAAAGAGAGCCAAAAATAGATTAAACCTTCTAAAGAAGAAGAAAAAAATATTTTTATTTCTCTTTTTTACTTTTGCTCCACCAGAAATTCTCTACCGCGCAAACTCTGGCTGCACAATGGCGGCTAGAGAAACGTTTTTTTTTGGCTTCAAAGTCATAGAACGTTGTCAGGCGGAGCCACGCTGTCCATTCTATATACAGTCTATGGTTTAAACCAGCCAAAGGGGCAGATTAATGTGGTTTGCCAACCAAGAGGGCACTTTAGTTGGCGTTTTTTGACATCTGGGCCACAATGAGGGGCGACTGAGCCGACGACTCAAAGCTAAAACAAACAGAGACAAAATTACAAACTCTAAACCACTAGGTGTGGTTTAGGGGGTGCCTTGTTTTTGATTTCTGAAGGGATTTGTGGCTCCAACTTTAAAACCGCTGATGCAGAGCTCAGTTTTCTTCTATTAATTTCACCCTACTTATTACACTGACCTAAAAAGCCAAGCCAACATTGCGGTTTTAGAAAAAATGTTTCCTTATTGTTTCTGTTATAAAGCTTTAAGACAAAGTATCACAATGTAAAACAAACATAAATGATGTAGATGGAATAAAGAGCTCTACAGGTGCACAGATTTCACATCCCTCTGTGTCGCAGCTTTCTAGGACTAAACGGTTTCCTGGGACTAAAGTCTCGGAGTCATCCTCCCTATCTTAATCCCACAGTCACATCACGGTAATTAGGACACTGACCCCAAAAGCCATCTGCTGTTATCAGGCCAACAGGACCACCTCCTGTTTATCCCACAGATTCCTCTCTTAGCTGAGCTCACTCTCTCCTGCTTCAGTCACAAACCTTACCGACAGCTGCAGGAGGGTTTCATACGCCAGAGGAGTGAGGGGAAAACATCATTTTCCTGCTTTTCTGCTGTCCACCAATCAACATCACACCAACAATTTCCATTCACATGTTACATATACTCTTTTCAATTCCACCTGTCTGTACAGCCATCACAGAAGAGAGGAGCCTTCCCTTTTTGAAATGACTATTTTTCCAGTGATGGGATGAATATATGATTTACCAATTCACACATCTCTGTAGATTTAAGGGAGGATTTGCACTGTGAAGGTAGTTGTAAGCCGGAGTGAGATATTCCTCTTCTTCTGACAGTAAATTCATGAAAAAGTATCGATCTGTCCTTCAGGTATGAGACTCTCTGTGCTCTTCTTGGTCAATGCAACCAACAGGGAGATGCAGAGAGTGTAATTTAAAGCCAGTATTGTGTTGATTTATGCGCAGGATTATATGCTACTTCAGCTCCAGACCACTGCTCAAACATTGCACCACTCGACCCCTGGAGCCGTCCTTAACAATAAACACCAGAGCAAACACTTCCACACAACAGCCCTGTAAAGCTGTCCGTACCTTTTCTCCTGTTTCCCCTTTCTGTCCTGGCAGTCCGATCACACCTGGAAGACCAGCTTCTCCCTGAACATAAAGAGAAAAGCATTAGTGAGATTAAAAGATTTTATGGAGCCAAAACTTAAGTGTGACTTTGTGTGGTGATCTAATTTCATCATGTCTCCAACATAAACCCTGGACAGTGGTGATACTTCATGATGCTTTGAATCCATGACACTAACTTCGGCACAAAAAGACATGTGCGCATGCAAGTAGCTTTAAAGCAAAGGTTCCTATAGTATTACATTTGTTATCTGTTATCCATCCATTGTTGTACAGAGAAAAGTTATTATTGTAAAGAGAATAATAGCAACAGAATAAGAGCTGCATCAGTGGGAACAGATTTACCAGAACACATCATAATGTTCAGTGAGGTATCTTCATTTTCAATCACTCAGCTAAATTAAGTATCTTAGATTTTTGGACTGGCTTAGATTTAGTCTGCACTCATAGGTTTGTGTTTCAAAGCATCTTCAAACTTCAGCAAATCATATTTAAGACTTTTTAATACCTTTTTAACCCTCTGGTGTGTGAAGTATGAAAGTCAGTGTCAGGATTTTCTCCTTGAGTGTTTTTATTTATCTTAAGGCATAAAAAAAAGTTTTCCTTTATTTTGTTTCAAATATTTGTAACTGAGCATTCAACATAAAACAGTGTGAACTTAATGTCAATATGACTGTTTTTTTGTTTGACTTATTTTCTTTTCTTTCTTTTATTTTTTTGTGGGATAGTTTCAGGTATAATTTTTTTTAATGCTTTGAGAAACATTTTAACTCTTTTTCATCCATTTTAACACTGAATAATTTATAGTTTATAAGCTTTTTCACCCTCTGATGTTTGTCTATGAATCCTTTAAAATACACACACACACACACACACACATATATATATATATATATAAACTTTATTTGCATAGTAAAATAATTATTTTCGGCTTTAATGTCATAATAAAAATAATTAACTTTGACTTTATTCTTGGAGTAAAAAAATTTAATTTCAACTTTAATCTTGTAGTAAAATAATTTTGACTTTATTCTCGTAAAAAAAAAATTTTTAGACTTTAATCTCGTAGTAAAAAATTGAATTTCAACTTTAAACTCATAGTTAAAATAATGAACTTTGACTTTATTCTCATCGTAAAATGATTAATTATGACTTCAATCTCATAGTCAAATATGAAGTCAAAAAGATAATTATTATAAATGTGACCCAAAATAATTGTTAATGTGGCCCTAATACTCCGTCATATAAGACACATTGTTCCTGATTTTATTTAAACTTTCTCGCCTTTTCTTTGTCCTGATTGTGGATTTTAATGCATAAAAGGTTGATTCTTCTCTTAACTCACAGGCAAAGTTTGAAAAACATTTTTATAAAAAATAACCCGAAAAACTTGACTTCACCTTGAATCTGTGCAGACTTTTCTTTTCTAAGACGCCTTGTGGCTTTCAGGTCTCAATTTGCACTTCAATATCACATTAAATTCCTTGTTTTTTTTTACAAACAGAAATATATTTTGTTATAAGCGCTCTCCTCGTGCAGTAAAAGGCCCGTAAAGGAACATGTCGTGTAAATCAGTGCAGGGTCAGTTACAATAGGCACTACACTTACTCAATTAGAGGCTCTTGTTGGGGGAATTGATCGTACCTTTTCAGATGGACACTGACATCTGTCAGTGGACTGTTTGGGCGGCTGAGACAGCATCTGGGGGAGCTGGGCTGTAACCAGGGGAGGGGAAGTCCCATTAAGCGTCCTCGTGGTCTCACACTAGATCGATACAGACACACCGTTTAGACACCTTCCTTTGTCAAGTTTCCCACATGGATAAAAACTCTGAAACCGACTGTAATGCAACACACTTTATCAACGTTAACCTGGGCTTTCAGTGAAGCATTGTGCAAAATGTGCAGAGAAACACAGAAAGTACACAGCAGTCAAACACACACAGTCCTCCTCAAGGTTGTGAAGATTCCTGCAGAGAAACTCGACACTTACATGACAGCATGCTTATGGTGATATGTAATGGTAAGGGGTCAAAGGTCAGGTCTCCATTTGGAATCACTGTAACGTAAGCTCATATTGATTCTGAGGTGGTGGGAGATCTCTGTCATTAAGTTTCTCTCTGGGGGATGAAACCTCGTAGACCAGAGGAGGCCATGTTACACTTCAACTGTCTGATCACGCTGCACGAGTTAAAATAAGTCTGTTACTGCACCATGACGACGGCTTACTTCTACAGCCTATGAAGAAAAGCCTTTAGAGTACAGTAAAATAACATCAGATTTGAACATTTCCTTAAATAGTTCCACTATAAAAGTCAAAATCTCAAACTGTATGGTGTTCTGTGAGGATTTTGCATCATTTCCTGCAAGCTCCAAAAGTCTAACTACCCACTTTTTAGGTTTATCTGTCCCTTTAACTGGGTCATAGGTGAGATCATGAGTGTGTCAGGTTGTTTGTATCTACACGTTCGTCCTGAGATTGATTGGCAGCCTGTCCGGAGTGTAACTAGGGTGTCATTGGATCTCTCGTCCAATGACAGCTGGGATTGACCCCAGACCCCTGTGACCTCGAGCAAAAGGGTTTAGAGAAAAGATGGATGGAAAGAATGAGGGATGAAAGGACAGTTGGATGGTTGGATGATTACATTCTTGGATCAAAGAATGGACAGCTGACGAATGCACTGGTGGATTGTTTGATAAGTGATAGCTAGGCTGGATGGATGGATGATTTCTGTATGATTGATAGATGTTTAAAGGACTTGGATGGATGGAAGAACTGATGAATGAATAATTGGTGAATGGATGCATGGATGGATAGATGGATAAGGAATGAAGGACGATGCATGGATAAACAGATGCACAGATAGATGGATGGATGTGTCGTGAACTAAATGGACTCATGGTTGGTTGCATGGACAGGTGGATGATGGATGGATGGTTGCATGAATGGAATAGACAGATTGTTTGTTGCATTCATGGATGGATGGATGGATGGTTATAAGAATTGGATGAATAGATGGGTGGATCACAGATGAATGGCTGCAAAGATAGATGGATGTTTGATTGATGGATGCAAAGATGGATGGATGGATACATGGATGGTTGCATGTATTCAATGTATTAAGGGGAGGATGGATGGATGGATGGATGGATGGATGGATGGATGGATGGATGGATGGATGGATGGATGGATGGATGTCTGAATTGGAAAATGGATTGTTGCAAAGATGGTTGAATGGATGTTGCATGAATGAATGGACAGATGAAAAAATGTAAATATGGATGACTGATGAATGATGGAGAGACATTTGCATTTGTGAATGGATGGATAGATGAGGATTGAGGGATGATGCATGGATAAACGGATGCACAGATAGATGAATGGATGGATGGTTATCTGAATTGGATAGATTGATAAATGGATTTTTGCAAAGATGGATAAATAAATGGATGATTAATCAATTGAGGGATGGGTAGATGGATGGATGGATGGATGGATGAAAACAAGGGTGAATGGAAAGATGACTTGTAAATGGATGGATGGATGGATGGATGGATGTATATTTCTTTTTTCCCAGAGAGTCTAAGCTGATATCAACTGCTTTTCTTTGCAACACCAATCGTTTTTTAGACCAGTGTTTTTCTGAGTTTTACTTTCCAATGACAAAAAATGACAAACTGATTCAGCTTTGAGGCAAAGCATCAAAACATCTCAAATTTACAGAAAAAGAAGTGAAAACACATCCAAAAAAGAAGAGTTCATGGGTGAGCTTGTTTTGGGCTTTCTGCTTTTCAAAATGGATCATTGAGCTAAGAGTGAATGGAGCTACATACTGAATAAAGTGTTTCTTTCATTCACATGGAGACAGACCCTGATGGGAGGCTGCTATATTGTACCACTTTCTACAGGCTTCATTTTCACCAACAACACCGTGCCCTTGTCAGAGTGTGTTTGTCTAATAAGACGTTTCAGAGACGGCTGACTGAAAAATGTTTGACAACCACCAAAATACAGAAAAGAAACCTCGTCATGTAGTCAAACTCTCTGCACTTACCTTGGGCTCCTGGAGCTCACAACAGTTTTCCATTTCAGCCATGTAGGGGTCACAGTAGATTAGGAATTGTTTCACTTCAACCTGTGAGAAGAGTTTATATAAGGGGAAAGTTTCAGCATCAAACAGTAGTTTTAGCATCCAATCCTGTTCCTCTTTTAATGGATAAATATTCACTGATTAAGATGGTTTGATCAACCGTGAAACGCTAACTTTAAATCTCCAACTAAAGGCAGAATCCACCACAATAAAAACTCAAGAAAGGACTCAAGCTTGCTCTCAAATTGCAGCTGCTTCAGCAGAACTGACCCTTGCATTTTTTCGGATTTACTGTCTTACATTTTAACAAATCACACGGGCCAAAGAGTCAGCTGTTAATGCTTCTTAAGCCCACTTTTACTCTGAGGCATTGGGTGACCAAATGGCATAACTGACCTAATGTTTGAGGCATCTGTGTGAAAGCGCGTAACACATACGACAAAATAGGGGATTTACGCAGATTAGGAAGAAATGTCCTGGCAGCGTGTTTTAAATACCTTATAACGCAATTGGGAGTGCATTGTGGGCATTTCTTGGAGTTTAAAATATGATGGAGTGAAACCACAGATAATTCCATAACACTAACAGATAACTAAACAAAACACCCTCTAAGCTAAAAAGATCATGTGTTTATGTTGGGTAGAGTTTATCCTGTACATACATCCACAGGCCGTCCATCCTCTATTCTTGTGGTGATGAGAGTTCGGCCGCTGGGGTCAATGCCGCCCCTCTCATCAGTCAGTCTCCTTTCTATTAGCTTGCAGTTCATGTAAATGGAGACTATGTTGCTTTGGACAGAAATGCTCAGCTTGTGCCACTGCCGATCAAAGAGGGCATGTAGTTCACGGCTCTTAAATGTGTAGCGTAAGGTGTTCTTCAGCTGGCCTTCCGCCGAGAACTCCACCGCCTTCTTGTTTCCATCTACCACAACAGATACCTGCGGAGAAACAAGGATGTTAGAAAAGGAGATAAATAGTGGCAACACTTCTCTGTTCTTACTTGTAAAGCTGATTAAAAGGGGAGGGAATGTCTCACCTGACTGCCTCCTGATTGGTCAAATATCTGCCAAAGATACCAGCGATCCTTTTTCGTGGTTCTTCTTACCCGCAGGGTGGTGACGAGGGAGTATTCACTTGGAAGCCCATTGGGGAAAATTGATCTAGAGAAAAAACAATTGCCCCACAAGGTCAGATACTCACTGGTTTAAGATGTAGAAATAACTAAATGTGAATGAAACACCATAAAATAAAGTCACAGTATTTCAGCTGTAAAGAGTGCAGATGATATATGATGTCCCTCAGTTATGAATCCAAATAAAGTGTTTTTTTATTCTTGAAACTAACATCTGCGATTGACTTAAAGAGGGGGTATTTTGCTTTCCCATACTGCTAAACGTGCAGATTTTCAAACTTCTACATGGTCATTTGTTGTAGAAATCCCTGAATCTGTTAAGAAACCAAATCACTCTATTCTATTCTACAACTAGCAAAAGATCTTCACACCATCTTCACAAAGTCTTAATGAGACTCCCTGAAACGATGAGGTCATTGTGTATGGACCTCCTAACTCTTTAGTTCAGGACACATTGAGGGGAAGGGCCTCAAACATTAAGGTCAGCACAAAGCTTCACCCACACAGGCCTTTAAGAAGGCTGGCCAATCAGAGGGAAGGGATACTTGCAGAACAGGGAGCCTTAAAGAGACAGCAGCGAAAGCTAGGTATTTTAGACAGAGGCTGAAATTCAGGTTTTTTATAGCACCAGTGTGAAAAAAATTAGACTTTAATTGGATGTAAATCATTTTAAGATATTGCAGAAGCACCAGAGGAACACAACATATTTAACAGAATGCAGAAGTGGAAGTCAAATGCACACCACAATAGCTCAAATGCTAGTGATTAGCTGTAACTCTTGACTCCCTGGTAGTGTAAGGTGCTGTTTTATGAAAAAAAAACAACTCCCTCCACTCATTTAACACCATTGATAGAAAATCATCAGCCATAGACAGGAGAAAACATGGAAATAGTTTCTGTGACATCACCTTTTGGTTTCTGGAGAAGCGTGTTAAAGTCTAACAATGGTGGGAAACCATATCGGAAACACAGATGTTTGTGCAGTGCCCTTTTAAATGCAGATATTTGTATATTTCTGGGTCTATATATGCTCTAGCCTATCTCAATGTGTGTGGGTATGAAGGCATTTTAGGACCCATGAGGTGAGCCCTCGAGTGATTTGAATCCAACCTGTAGCACCTTTCCTGCATGTCACTCCACACTCTCACCCCATTTCCTGCTCTATCCACTGTCTAATCTGCTCCAATAAAAATACAATCATAAGCAGGGGGCTTTATGAGGTTTCCCAGGCAGCCTCATGTGGACACTCAAGGAACTGCAGCCTCATTTTGGCTTCAATTTTTAACACTAGATGTCCCAACCTGCACTAAAAACGTTGCGGCACCTGTTGGCGATGCTATAGCTGGGTGTAAATAAACAACAAAATTCACTTTCAAAAGATTTTAGTGTTGAATAGAAAGAAGCATTTATAATAGCTTGTATTTAATATTTTAACATGTGTTGTTATTGTTTGATATGATGCTGCTGCTTCTTAACCAGGTCATCCTTGTGAAGGAGATCATGAGGTCTCAGTGGGTTTTTTTATCTGTTTAAATAAAGTAAAATAAGATGAATACCCATGCTTAGCTGGAAAGAAGTTAAATCTTGATTTTTTTTTTTTTTTACATCTTTCTGATGTTTTCTATTATCTCCATCAGACCCCGTGTTCTGAAGCTCAAATCCATCAGTGGATTCAGGTTTCCCGAGCCTTTAAAGCTCTCAGTGCTGAAACAATGAACCAACCAATCAACTTGAATGATCAATAAACATTTCAATACTCTCTTGCTGAGTCACTGGCATAAATAAACCTGACAATCCTGATTCCATTTACCCTGATGAATTTTATACAGTCTCCCCTGTCATTCAGATAATGAAAACATATAGAAATTGATCCAAAGTCGCAGAAGCCAATCTTTTCCCCGCAGACACAAACATGCTCTGCACTCACACTCTTAAGGATTCAGCTTTAGGTTTACGAGGATGACCTCAGCAGCTCCATAAAGTCAGAGAATAATTCTGTTGTTTGCAGCTGAAAACATGATCCAGGGAGAAGAGAAATATGCAGAAAAAAATGAAACAAAAACAATATCATATTTCAGATCGCTCCCACACTTACATGAACTACAGCTCATTCAGGAACTTACCTCAGCCCACACACACATGAACACACACACACACTCTCCCTAATTTCATAGGTTGAATAAAAACCACAACAAAACATTGTACCCTTCAAAAAGCCCTAACCTTAGCCCCACAACCGACTCAGATTAACAGTCAGAAGTGGAGGAGCATAAACATAATAAATCAAGATCAGCAAAAATAATAATAATGCAATGATAAGGTCATTGAGAAGGCAGAGCACAGCCCGGGGGAGGGAGAGAGGGGAGAGTTTCTTCAGACAGGTTGGAAATTAGTTTTCACTCCTATATATCATCTCCTATTCTCTCGGAGCTTCACACCCTCTCCCATTGTGTCCCCTGAATTCAGCCAGATTTCAGCATAAACCGAACATGACTAAAATGATAAATACACAGAGTTAAAGCGCTCAAAAAAAAAATCAAATGTCTCTTTGTGAGGCCAAGGACTGGGAAGGTTACGAGTTGCCTGAGGGCTAAAGGACTATTCAGCCACAAATCAATATGAAAAGTGGCAGAGTGATTTATAAAAATGAGCATTTAAAAAAAAAAAAAAACATTCTACACAGAATATTTCTGTGCAGCATATGCAGCAACTGCCTGAACGACACAGTGCTTAACATCATAAACAGGGAATACCATGCAGGAAAACTGAAGGAGGCCTCAGGAAACTGGGAAATCCTTAAGAATACTTTGTACAGAAAATGCTTAAAAGACAACTTTGTCATTGGTTTCATTATTTCTGGCTGAGTTAAATTCTTGATTCTGATTGGTCAAAACCTAACAACAATAAGGACTGACTCTCAAAAGCAAAGGAGATGCTTAAGACAACCAGACCAACAAAACAATCCTAAAAATAAGAGTCTATTCATGCCACTGAAAATGCACAACTTTCTCTTAACAATCTCCATTGTTGCACCAAAAAATCTAAGTGTCAGCTTCAGGACAGTCTTGGGAACATGAGGATAACTAATTACATCATGTAACTTAAATTAATGCTTTATAATGTATTAATTAACTTAACTTAATTAACTTATTGAGGCACATTAACACATTATTAAACTTTTAGCTAATGGCTAATAATGCATTAACTAACATTAATTGATAGACCCTTATGATAAAGTGTTACCAATATTGTTTACACAGATGTGAGAGCAGCTTGAGCGGCAACAAGACCCCAAACTTCTCTAAGAGGTAAATCAACATCTTGTCCTGCAATCCAGGCACCAACAGCAGAGCAGGTCGGAGCATTTCAAAGATACTGATCTCTACAAAGTCAATTTTTACTATTTCACCTTGCCTTCAATAGGAAATCAACATCACTGATTACAGTAGAAATGTCTAGTTTAAGGACAAATAGGAAAACGCTGTAAATTGCTAATTAAAATGTGTAGTTTACTGTTAATTAGTTCATTAAGGAGGGTAAAAAGAGTGCAGCCACAGAAGTTTTAATGCCTGATATACAGTATGTGGCTCACTGCTGACTTCAGTGTGAATGAATCGGGTTAATATTAAGTATATTGAGCCAAACATATGAGTACGACAGTTAAATAGTGGATGATGTATTTCTTATTTTGCATACAAATGCCTTGACTTTTTGGACGATATACAGTTCATGTTTAGTTTTATAGAACAGTGCATTTTTTAAAATTTCCTAACCATGTAGAGCCCAGCACTACAATTTGCATATTAAGTTTAAATTGAGGGTTGATTTGAAACCATATCAGATAGATGGATCATTCTTTTTGTATATATATGACCTGACTCCAGCTGCTGTGGCTTTGACAGCTCTCCAATTTTTCTTCTCTCTCTCTCTCTCTCTCTCTCTCTCTCTCTCTCTCTCTCTCTCTCTCTCTCTCTCCCTCTCTCTCTCTCTCTCTCTCTCTCTCGTCCTAACACAGTCGAGGCAGATGTCTGTCTAACATGAGTCTGGTTCTGTCCGAGGTTTCTGCCCGTTTAAGGGAAGTTTTTCCTTGCCACTGTAACTTGCTAAAAGCTGCTGCAAAGTGCTGAACTCATGATGGATCGAGATGAGATAAGATTCCTTATCCTGTCTTGATGTTGGGTCTCTGTTAATAAAATAATCAAATACTCTAACATTAACAGGTATCGACCTGCTAATGTTTTGTAAAGTGTCTTGAGATAACGTTTGTTATGATTTGGCGCTATATAAATAAAGATTGATTGATTGATATATAAAATCTGGGGTGTTACACTTTCATATTGTGTTATCAACATGTCCCAGAGTGCTGTGTCCACTAACGTTTGCAGAAACCCAGTATAAAGGGTAAACAATAAAAACATTACAATCCAAACCATGATTGTTCTTCCTACGTTGAATACACATTATCACATTTTTTACATTTTCATTTTTGAGCGATACAGACATGATATTTCTGTTTTTAGAAAAATATAGGCAAAATTTACGTCTTTTTAAGGTTTAATGCACTTTTTTAGTTAGTCTGAATATGTCTTTATATTTCATTGAAGATTGGAATGTAAGACTTGTAAAGCTAAAGTTTCTCTTTGCAAAATATGACACTACAGCAGGGAAAAATGTGAAGACATGCTCTGGTAAACCTGGCATGGTAAGTCATAAAGGGCTAATCACACTTGTTTCTCTGACTGAAGCAACATGTTTGAATCATAGCCCTAAATATAAAACATCTTTATTCATGCATCAGGTCTGAGAAAAACAACTTGCAAAGGTTAACTCCGAGGTGAAAAATCCAACTTTTACAGATTTAGTAATAATTGGCCCAAAATTTAAAATGCAGCCTAAACTTTCCCTCATAAAGATGAACCTTTTCTGCTTTTATGATGCTGAATAAATGAAATACTATAAAAATCAGATGATCCTGGTCGTCACAAAGTCAACTGCAGCAGTAAATTAACCGTGCAAATAGTAAAGGCTCAGATTTTAAGTGAACTAAATATAGAAGAGAAGTTTAACATGTCACTATTTATAAAGCAGGTGTTTATTCATTGCTGGACGGGCTGCGTAAAAAAAAAAATTGGGGCGTGAATTAAGAATACACCACTACTCCAGCATCAGGATAGTAACACAAAGCCTCCACTTTGCAGTCAGACAAAATCAGGCATATATACATAAAAACTGTGAGTTACAGCTACTACGTTTCTTTGATGTTTATTTGTTTATCATTTTTGTCTTGTTAGCCTTGAATTCAACAACGTGTGGGAATACTTGGTTTCTGTTGGGACCCAGAAGTTCACATGCTTCTTCCCAAAGTCCCAAAGTGACTCAGCTCTTGTTTCAAAACATGGCCCGTCTGCAGAGCGGCACACTTGATGTCTAACGGCCTGTGGGGTCAAAGGTCGTGACCCCCTGCTGACTGCCATCTGTGGCTAAACGGCTAACCCTGGGTGTAGGTTGCTCTGAGTTTTGTTTTCCCGATTCCTTGGGAAAAAGGCGACTCAGCATGTTTAAGTGGGTGATAATGAGGGAAAGAAAAAACACTGCTCCCACATTAGCACAAAAAAACAACTTAACAACGTGAGATTCTGCCAAAACCTGTAGGTTCTACTTTTACATGTTATCGTGCCATACTGCTTTCTCTTTAACTGTTTGTTTAATTATAAGGTTTTGTGCCAATGTAAGTCATGTGAAGTTCATATGGCACACACTTAGTCTGCAATGTGAGAGGGCAGGGTCTTGGTTCATGAATAGTGAAGAAAAAAGCCACAAAACACAGGAAGCATAAAAGATCTCTACGGCTGTTAAATAGGTGGTCTACAAAAAATAAAACCTAAACAAGTGTTAATGTCCTAGTTTTCCCTAAAAATATGTTTTTTGAAATTAATGTGAGCAGAATTCACAAGACAAGTACAGAAAATGTCATATTTTCAGATATTGAAATACAAAAATGATGCCTGATTCTACAAAAAAAATCCAAGTCCTGCAAGAAAACTGTCCTCATTTATTTTCTCGTTACAAAAAAATCAGTTTTACCTGATTGACAGATTTGTTTTCCTTATAATAAGCAATTTGGGCATCATTTTTGTCCTTGACATTCTGAATTTAGACATTTCCTGTAGGGCTGAGAGATTCATTGCAAATTTAATTGAATCACAATATGGTCTACTGCAATTTTCTAATTGCATATGATGCAATATGTCCAAAAAAAGAAAGTTTCAGAATATCAGTTGTAGTTTCTTTGGAGTAGATGTTTTACGCTCTACACCAGTGTTGCGCAACCTTGCTCAACCAAAGAGTCAACTTGTTGAAAACTATCTTTGCAAGAGAAACAAAGTGGTAAAAAGTGGCAAAGAAAAGCAAAACATAGTTTAAGGTGGCAAAAAAAAAATGGCAAAAAGCAGCAAAAAGATGTTACATACAAACAAATAAAGTGACATTTTCTTCTCCAAAGCCATCACTGCACTTAACCTGGACCCTCTCTGAACTTAGTAATATGTTTAAAAAGCACATATATTCATAATTTTTACTCTCTGTATATATATACATTTATACTTCTTAAGACTTTTTCTACCTTTGTAAATATCTAAAGACTTTTTTAACAATGCAATATACATGTCATATTTCTGTACAAACACCTCAGTAACTCTACACAACTGCACACTGCACATTTTACCTCATGCATTTCTTTGTTTCTATTTGCAGAACTTTCAAGGGCAGCTTTATAACTGTCATTGCGCAACTGTATAATGACAATAAAAGCTTATTCTATTCTATTCTATTCTAAAAATGAGTGAGAAAAGTTGGAAAATAGTCAGAGGCAAAAATAAATTTTTAAAGCGGCAAATAAATATAAGTGCAAAGTAACTAAAATGGGCAAAAAGCATGAGTAACAAAAATGGTATTGTGCACACAGAAATGAACATACTTTTCAGAAGTCTGACGTTTCTGTTTAAAATAACTTTTTTGTATTGATCTTTTGTAATATTCCGACTTTCAGAGACATTGAATTTAGGGTTTCATTATTTGTAAATATTAATCCCCAACATTTCAAGAAATAAAGGCTTGAAATAAGTCACTGTATGTGTAATGACTATATAATCTGTTTTTTGTTCTTTTTAATTAACAAAATTCCGAGCCTTCTCTTTCATTCAAAGCCAAATTAATAAAAAAAAAAAAGATCATCCATCTAATATAGCAGGTGATATCAAATTGTTTTATTATATTTATCTACTTGATATGGTGTTCTTTTTAATGAAGAGTGATTTATTGCTTGTGTTTGTTTAACAACACATAAAATGGCAAACCTGAAAATAATTGCACCATAAATTGCAATTAGTTTTTTTTTTGTTTTTTTTTTGCAAATCGTTCAGGCCTAATTTCTGGACTTGAATGTGGCTTATATAAAGTGCAATAAGACCACATTTGAAAACTAAAACATTAACAGTTGTAGAAATCTCAGGGTTTTTTTGCAGCATGTGACTCAAATTTGATTCCATTTTCATAAGGAACAACATCTGCTTTCTGTCATTTCACATCTTTGCTGGTACATATTTCTCTGCTGAGTCCAGTCCGTGTGTGATTAGAGACAACACTTTAACAGAATGACACAGCAACACCACCCGTCTGGTGGAGAATCTTCCGGAAATGTCTGTGGTGTCCTGGCTTGTTAGAAACCCTATCCAGGAGGATTCTCTTAAAGGAGTCAGAGGAATCAGATTTCTGTCGCTGAAACAATCAAACCTCAAACGCTAACCTAGTTGGCTCACATCCTCGCCGCTGACACTCAATCCTTTGACCAATCACAGCAGGCCTCAACCATGTTGGTTTACACGCTAAATGCATCATCCATGCAAGGAAGAAGTATGTTCCCCCTCACGGCGTGAGTCCTGTCTAATCTGAAAGAGCTGTTCTCTCCAGCATGACAGAAGAATTCAAATCCATTTAACGCCTGTGATCTGGAAGATGGATATTTTACTGCAAAGAGACTTTCTGCAACCTGAGTGGGCATGTGTGGAGCAGAGATGAGTCAGGCCACTTTGTTATCCTCTTTCCACTGTCATTAAGTGTTATTGTGTACACACGCTTAATGAAAAGATAAGACTGCAGCCACAACAGGCCACTGCTGACAAACAATTTCAGAGTATGTCCTCTGTTCCCATGACGACATGCCATAAAATTAATCAAGAGTCATTTTCTGCCCTGGATAAACATGGAATTATTTGAACAAAATGTGAAATTACATTAGTGGAAAATCTCTTTCAAAACAAAAGTGCTGCTCCGCTTGTCTAAATAAATGTTGTTTAATCTACCGTTGGATTGTTGTTGTTTTCTCTCTGCGCTGCTTCTGTCTCTGTTAGTTCTGAGAAACCTTCCAGACACTTCTCCTCTCCAGCATCCTGTTTGGACAGCGAGACTTAATCCTGTTTCCTCACACATCCAAAGTGCCTTAGAATTGATTTGAGAATGTTAAAATGTGAATCATTAAATCTAATCTGAGTCAAGCTTGAAAGTGGTTTTGGAATTGGGTTTCTGAAGATGTGAAATGGAGAGAGGATGAAGTGCATTAAAGGTGGAGGTGTTCTGCACCTTAACATGACAGAGCCACCTCCAACAGGGCGAGATAATGATCCACATTCACACGTGCTTTGCAATGGAAAAAAAGTCGCCTTGGTCCTTCATGCTCACACCAGCAGCACGCACAGACGCCGAAAACACAAATTCAGTCTTATCGTTTGCAAATGAGTTCAGGAAATCGGTCAGAAGATCTGATTTGAGAAACAAATTTTTAAGAAAAGCATGATATGACCAACTTGGAAAGAGTGTGGAGTGACAGGCGAGAAAGAGGCTGAAGGCGGGAGCGCAACCTAAACTTTTATCACAGGGATGTCCAAGCTTTTTTCAAAGAGGACCATGTTTGATTTATTTTTTAAATGACCAAAAACTTCACCTTTCCCTCAGGTGTTTCTTAATATAAGATTATAAGTGCTCAGTTTTCTGCAGTATTACATGCTGCATAAACATCAGCAAACTCTGCTTCTGACCATGGAAAATGTTCTCCATTAGGGGGCGAAATGAGCAAAATGTGTCAGGAGGTTTCCATGACAGGATGAGGATCTGGATTTTATCAGGATTAGTTTTCATACTCAGACTATTTTGAGCAACAAACATAGCAGAGGGAAGGAAGGGAAAGAAAAAAATCAAAAAGGAAGGAGAATTTATTTTCCAAAATTAGGAGAGAAAGGTCAAAATTTTGAGATAAAAAGTCAAAGTTGTGATACGAAAAGCAAAAAATTTGTGATAAGAAGTCAAGATTCTGAGGAAAAAGGTTAAAATTTTGAGACAAGAGCCATAATTTCGAGATGAAAAGTCAAAAGTCTGAGACAAAGTGATTTTCTGAACCCTCAAAATTTCAAATCCTGATAAAAACTTTCATTGAAAGACGTCGGCTCTAAGAATTGTTGAGTTTCTGCAGAATGTACAGAACTTTAGCTTCATACAAGTAGACTATGCACAGTCCAAATGGAGTTTAGTGAGAGCTTATTATAAATTCTTTGGTTTTATTTATGCACTTAACAGAAAATGTAAATGTACACAGTGTTGATTGCATGATTAATTTCAGTGCAGGTAAGTTAAAGCACTTCAGAGCATTAGCATTTGCATGGCTATATGCTAAGAGACCACTTATATAAACAGTTAATCATAAAAACACAGACAAGCACTCATAAATGTATTTCCCAGAAATAATTGCATGCTTACGAGTTTGACAGAAAGATTGCTTCCACTGCACGATATCAACTGCAGTAAACTCCTTTGATTAATTAGCTGTCACAAACCACTGAAGCCATAAAATGATAAAACCAATGCAAACCCTGATGCTTTGATATTCTTTATCTGGGCCCCGCCGCCACCTCCTACATGTCGACATTTTAATTCTGACTCCAAATTTTGGAGGAGAGTTTAACACAGCTCATGTGACATTTTAATTGTAATTAGCTGCTCTGGTGAAGCATTTGTTTTCTGATCATGGAAAACAACTTTAGGAGACAGTGTGGTTGAAATTTAAAGTAGTGATTTAACTCTTGTTTGGGATAATGTGCACAAAAAGTGTGCAAAGAGTCTGAAAATGCAGCAAATTGACTGAAATGGGTTGATTTGACTCCAAGATCAAGAAAAAATAAAATCTATGAAAAATGAAATCTATGCTAGAAAGCTTGATGTGCGGCTGCTTAATATGGCCTGAGAAAAACACACCTCTATATGTATTTTCTATGAATAAAATATGAATCAGATATAAATATGACACTGCACTTCATATATGATGTAAAGAGGTCGAGGCCTAACACAGAGGTGCCTCTAAAGTCGGACAGAAACTGAACACTCTGCTTGAATACTGCATGAAACACGCTATGAACCCATTCTGCATTTTGTCCAGCCTCACATCCAATCTGTCGCCTCAAATTGAAGCTTTTTCTGCGCGTCAGCTGTGATGGATGCACGCACAGAGCTGGCAGGACATTAGCCAGATCCAGAACAGGGAGCATCACCTGCTAAATATCCTGTGAGTAAAGTGAGCGGCGTTTTAGCGGCCGTGGCGAGGGGCGGGGAGGGGGGGCAGAGGGGCCTCCTGCTCCATGCAATTGCCCTCGCTTTCCCTCCTCAGCTGATATGCAGTATCACCTGTCAAAGTACTTAGATAATTGGATATGAGAGGGATCGCGGTCGCGCCACTATAACCAATGACACTGTCAGCAGTGTCATTGAGAAGCAGCATCTTCTTGCACTTCGGGCAAAGAGCAAGGGAAGGGCTGAAGTAAATGTATTTTGGTCCGACTGGCTGGATGACTGAACAGGGAGGAGATCACAAATCACCTGGCTCAAGGATTCTCTCACCTGTCCAGGGAGAGTGGTAATAAAAGTTTACAGTTGAATGTAAAAATGCTAAGAATATCTCCCCCACCCCTCCCTTCCTTTCCCAGAAGAATGAAGAAGTGTTCTCTTTCACTAAAGGACACGAAACAAAGAGCAGCTGTTTGAATCCTAAACAGTGGCTGAGCATTTAACTGACTCAAACTAAACTTATTATAAGATTTTGAGGCATTGTTCAAATTTTCACATTAAAATAATAAATATGTTTTTTTCTTTTATTCAAGCATCGTTGAGCCATTGTTCTGGAAGCCCATTTCCACCAGTTAAAAAAAGTTAGAGTTAGAACGAAAATCAAGGCTGGCTGAGTTGAGACTTTTTTTGGTTTGTATTGAGTCAAAAAATTTAAATGATAAAGAAAAAAAATTGAGATGAAAAGTTAAAATTCTAAGATAACTACAGAGGGGGAGCCGCATTTCCTTTCAGCAAATGCAGGATGTTGAAATGCTGAGCCCTTTTTGAGATGATGCTCAGCATTTCAACATAATTTAAGTCCAATTTTCAGATTGTGAAGTCAAAATTAGGAGATAAAAAGTCAAAGTTGTGATAAGAAAAGCAAAAAATTTGGCATAAGAAGTCAAGATTCGGAGGAAAAAGGTCAAAATTTGAGACAAAAAGCCATAATTTTGAGATGAAAAGTCAAAAGTCTGAGATAAAGTGATAAAGTTTTGAGACAAAAAGCCATAATTTCGAGATGAAAAGTACAAGTTCTGAGAGTCAAATCTGAAATTATTAGACAAAAGTCAAAATTTAACGATAATAAAACGTCAAAATTTCATAACAAAAGCCAAAAATAGGATTAAAAAGTTTTAGATAAGAAGACAAAGCTTTGAGATGTAAGGCAGATATTTTGAGATTAGAAAGCCAAAATTCTGAGATAAAGCCAAAGTTATGAGAAAAAATAACGTTTTAAGTTAGAAATTTTGACTTTTATCTCCTTCAATTTGACTCTTTATCTCAAAATTCTGACTTTAAATGGAGAAAAAAATCCCTGCAAAGCCAGTTTTTCTTTTTATATATATTTCTAACTAGGGTAAATGGGCTTCTGTACAAATGTATGTTAACATTATAGAAATTTCTTACTTTAAACAGAAACGAGGTGCTTTAAATAAATGTATGGGTTTTGTCGTCTTTAAGTTTTTTTGGTATTTTTTGCAGGATCTCCAAGAGTTCAGGTAAGGGGATCTTCTTTTTGGGATTTTAGAACATGGTCACCTTGTATAAATATTACATCCAATCGAATCTCACAGGAGCTGAAGTCACAGAGCGGCTTCCCCGTTTGACCTGGGGAATAAAGGTCTCCTCTCAGTGTGTCATTTCTGTAGTTATGTTAATATTCTTGTCTTATTATCCTGCTCTTTTATGTCCTACTTTTCACCCTAAGGAGATTTCAAGAATAAACGCGATGTATATTAATTCTCCTCCTATTATTCCCTGTCTTACAGCTCACCTCACAGCTTGGCCTTATTAACCAGGGCAAATGAAACTCTTGCTCTGAGCGGGGTGTATCTGGGTTGCCTCAAGTCAACCCTTCCATGTAATCCAGCTATATATAAGCAGAAACCTTATCAAGATCAGCACAAGATCTCTTAAAACTTGACTTTCAAGCACCAAGAGAGAAAAATAATAGCAGTGTTGTTGTGAATCCACTGCACTCTGACACTGCTCTCTGCCTCAGCTTCACACCAATGACGTCATCTCATAGCACGCTCGCATTGTGCTCCGGTTCCAAAGTGCGAGCTGGATTCTGGGAGAAATGGAGCAGCATATAGGAGGATTATTTACTGCTTCACGGCTGACACGCAGGCTGTCTCTCTGAGTTATCCTCTAATGCTATAAGGAACCAGAGCACAACAACTGAGCCCAAATGGTGCAGAAAATAAACACACACACATGCCAACACAAGCACACGCGCACACACAACTCACTTTGTGGGTTTAATGAGCGGACTGCTTCCCAAACGAAAAGACGGCAGGTCTTCTGAGACGGTTCCCTTTCGAAGAAGAAACTTTTCTGTGAGATCCAATCCTGAGACGAGAGAGAGAAAGTGTCAGTATCAGACCAGAGTGGATTTCTTCACAAAGTGTTATTCAAAACAAACCTGTGATCTGAAGAGGACGGTCCAAAACTTCAGAAAACCTGTGATCCTCCACACTCAAGGGGGGGCAGAAGCCATCTAAAGAAAAAAAACCACAGAAATGGTTGCTGTTTCTGCTGATTCACCCACATTTTTAAAGTCACCTTAAGGAGACATTAGAGCAGAAAACAACATGTTGATTACCATTAGGAACTCTTGCAGTGGAAAGAGGATTTACGGCACATGTTGGTGTAAAAGACAGAATTTTAATAACTTTTTAAAAGGCAACCTGCGACCTGTACATGAACCAATATCTTGAGATAAAATGCAGAGAGGGAGTTGATGGTTTTTCAGGGTTTTACCAAGAACATGGTGCTCACAGAAGTAAGTAAAAGAACAAATCATGTTGCCAACACAATGAGGAGGACAAGCTTTTTTAACAGCTTCTTCCTCATTGGGTCATCATCATTCATGCAAAGGAAATTATAATCCTTAGGCAAGAAAATCATTGAGTGTTGGTTTTAATGTAAAGGCTTCTCAATTATAACATCTACGAAGATACCACAAAGTCATATCTGCACAGAAACTGTCCTTTGGCATCTTTGCTGAGAGGAATCGAAGCCTTCATGCTTTCCCATGAGACACTCCTTGACACGAACGATACTTTATGCACCATGTAACCTACTCTGTTTTTTCTTTTTTCCTTCATTTCAGGTATACCTTTTGACTTTTTATGCCTTAAATCAGAGAGAAAAGGACAGTCGAGAGAGCAGGAAACACCGTTGAACCAACGCCCCATTTTCTGGAGTTTACGGTAATTGATTTTATCTGAAATGGAGGAAGTGGTACGACTGCTGTTCATAAATCCATCACCTTATCCTGTACCCTTTTTAAACTGAGTTTTAACTCCATGAATGGTGAGGAGCTTGCGTCAACTTGGATGCCCACTACAGGCAAAGATGTAAAACTTAACTCTTCACTGTTGCTCCTTTTCAACCGAGATGGTGCTCGTGCAAGTTCAGTGCCTGACTTCGCACCAGTTCTTTGTGTTTCCACTGACAGAGTGCAGTCTCCAGGTGCTAAAAACTGATGCTTAGCAACTTCCAACTCTTTGCTGGACCAGAGCAAAGCACCAACTACATCAGGGGCTGGGGGCGGGGTTACTGTGGCCAATAATCGGCTTTGAGAAACCGCCATTTTTAGAAAGAAAAGCTGGTGAAATTGAAGTAGCAGTGCATAACCTCTCTCATAAATCAGATATACCTTGTTCTTATTTAACTGACTAAAAATCTTGATGTTATGTATCTTATTTACATGACATGATCATAAGGTGTACATTGTTTCATGTTCACAATTCTCCTCTACTCTGTGTATTGTGCACGGCAGAGTTCCACCCCAATGCACATGCACACACTTAAGGCTGTGTTATACTTTTTGCGCAGACGAGACACGCGGAAAAAAGACACCCAAGATCCGTATGAGAGAATGCGTGAGTCCGCGTGCCGTCTGTTTGCTTCCATTCCCGAACTGCTGGGGCGATGAATCGCGAACACACGTCTACCAGAGCATTTAACTGGAGTAAAAGAAGTCTACCTTTGTTCACACGATTTACAAAGTTATTTTTTCGCTTTTTCCTCTTCTCTGTAGAGTGTGACCACAAGGAATAGTCTTTAGAAAGTTATCACAGCGACCTCTGTGTGATGACTCAAATAAATGCCTGTATTTTCCCACTTTTGACACTCGAAACTCCGGGTCAGCCGCCATGTTGTCCGCATGTCTCCACATAGCAGTTAGAAATTTCCAGAGGTGCGGGATGGGGACCACTTGAGGGGGCGTGGGTGCGAAAATTGTGTCATTCGTCCGTGTTTGGCGAAGCGGAGCAATCGGACACGGAAAGCATAAACCAGGCTTTAAAAGACACGCCAGCCCCCCCACACACTGAACCACCACAAGAAACACAGGACAACAGTTCTGCTTATTTTTAAGCACTTCTCAGGGCCGTCTATATGAAGATAGCAAAACTGTAAACCCCCAGCTGCTGCAACCGTCGCCTCCTTGAGGCTATAAACAAAGGGGGAAACACTTAAACGGCTACATACAGTATGTAGAGACATACTGACATTTTACAGGGATGCAATGATGTGGCTTCAACTTGGCTCCTTGTTAATGGAAAACCAAACAGCTTCTTAGGAAGAACCAACTACGCACTGACACCAGCACTGGTGGAAAACGAGTATGATATTGTCTTGGTTTCTGGCTTCAAGGTTGTTTCTTCTGACAAAAAAAAGAACTCAACCTGCTTTCTTTTAATACTTTGAAATGTTGCTTTTGGTGAATATTTGAAGAAAACACAAAAAAAACCTACAATAAAGCAAAAGTTGATCTCATTGCTAATGGTCAGGATTGCTTTCAAACATCATTCAGAGGCACTAGAATAAATTTCAGTGCTTTTTTTACAACCAACAAAAACTCTGCAGCACAAACTTGAGTTATTAAAAGTAAAGCAGAGATGGAGAAATGATATTGTATTGTTCACAATGGGTCATGTAGTTTTTTAGTTTACAAAGAGATAGCAACCTGTAGAATAATAAATACATCCTTCTATCACACAGAGGCTGACAGACTAAATTTAGGGACGACACACTCACATACCTGCTCGTTCACTCACTGCCATTCCAAAAGTGCAAGGAATGGAATTTACAGTCCAAAGGAAAGCCGTCCATTTTAACAAGCTGATCATGGCTCTGACTCTAGAAAGTTAGTCCACCAGAGAAACCTGGAGAGAAAACAGAGCAATTCTTTATTTTATAACTCAGTTAAAGTCGGCATTCAAAGAAATACAACACACCAAACCACACACACACACAGATGCCAAACGGTACGACTGTTGTGGCTCAAAGTTTTCCAAAAGCATGAGCCAAGTACGGCAGGAGTCAAAGCAAGTGAAGCAAACAATCTGACTTCACTACTATTTGTAAAAGGGTTGTTTTATAGCTGGGTGAAACATCAACTTTGACTGAGCTGGAAGCTTTCAGGGAGCTCTGACTCAAACTATGAGATGAGTTTAATCGCTCAGCAAACAAAAAGAAACTTTCACTCCTATAAGTCTGACTGCAGCCAAACATCCACTGAATGAGATTATGTGCATGTTGTGTTATCGACTCCCCCCTGCTCTCGTACCCACTCGCATGTCTCTAAAGCCTCGGCTTATTTATGCTAAGTCGTTGAGGCCGCAGAACGCACTCCCGAGCCCTTCATTCATTACTTTTCATGAACACCTGCCTCACGGTGATGAATGGAGATGTCTATACAGAAGCTTCATCATCATACTTTCAGCTCTGTTTACGTTGAGGTGCCGGTTGTTAACAGGCGAGTGGAGCTGCTTGTTGTTCTCCACAGACAGTTTGTAATTCATTAGGTTTGTGTGTCGTCGACATGGATGAGCTGCAGAGGTGTGGCCATGCATTAAATGTGAGGAAACAAGTGCAGAGAGGGGACAAAATGTCAGCAAGTTCAAATGCTATCAGAACGAGGGGTTGGGTTTTTTACTTGAATCATATCTGAAATCTAACTTTGGTCCTTTTTCCTACAGTTTACATCTTACATAGTATTGATTATGGTGCTGAAATAAATCATGTCTTGCAGATTTTCTGTCAAATACAGAATCAAAACCACTCTTGGACAGTGTGTAGGCTGCTTGTAAAGCTCCGTACATTCTGCAGAAACTCAACAATTCTTATTTTTGATGTCTTTTAATAATTGTTTGTATCATGTTGTGAAAATGTGAGCGATCAAAAGAACATTCGAGCAGATTCAAGTTATGAAATGAAGCAGAAAAGGAAAAATGGGGCATTAGAAAATTGGAAGCAAGTGTATTTGGGACAGGAAATAGTTTTACTCTCTGTTCCTGATTTCCTTTAGTCTTTCCTCCCCTCTCCCCTTCCTTCTTTCCTTTCAACTTTCCTACCATTTCACTTCCTCTACTTCTTTTTCTCATCCTTCTTTTTTCCTTCCTTTTGTCCATTTCTCTCCTTTATTTGTTCACTCTTTTCTTTTGTTAGTTTGCTTTTTTGTTTTTTGGTTTGTTTGTTCCTTTCTTTAAAATAGAATGGTAGGAAGGTAGAAAGGCAGGATCGAAAGAAGACAAGGCGAGAAAAAAGGATGGAACCAACCAACCAACCAATGAAGGAAAGAGAAGGATAAAAGGAGGGAGGACGAAAGGAAGGAAGGAACAAACGAACAAACAAAAAAGCAAACGAACGAATGAAGGAGAGAAACTGACAAAAGGAAGGAAACCGTCCCTTCCTTTCTTCCTTTTTTCCTTCCTTTCATCCTTCTCTTTCCTTACTTGGTTGGTTGGTTCTTTCCTTCCTACCATTCTATTTTCTTTACTTCTTTACATTCTTTTCCTTTGATTTCCTGTCCTTCCTTATTCCCTTCCTTCCTCCTTTTGTACTTCTTTCCACCCTAACATTAAATTCCTTTCAACTATTACATTTTCCTTCCTTCCTTTTTCTTTTCTTCTTCCTTCCTTCCTCCCTTCTTTACTCAATCCTGTCATTCCTACAATTTTTTTCCTTCCTCTGTCCTCCCTTCCTTCTCCTATGTTTGCAGGTCTAAATATTCTGAATATGAAAAACAATCCTGATAAAATCCAGATCCTGATCCTGCCCCAAAAACATCCTGACACATTTTTTCACATATCGCCCCCTAATGGAGAATGTTTTCCAACCACTTATCATCTGGTATCAAGAGACACCTGAGGGACAGGTGGGCTTTGATTTCATCAACCTGTGATGATGGAACAAGAAGGTTTAACAACATAAAAATAGTTAACAAACAGAGCTCTCATTTGTTGCTTTCACTGCGACTAAATATTTTAGTAAGAGCTGCTGGTAATTAAAAAAAAAAAATCAAATGTGGCCCTCTTTGAAAAGAAAGTGTCATGTGCCGTTGAGATTTCTGCAGCTGTCAAAGAGTTCTGTGAGAAATCCTCCAGAAAAATAATGAAAATGAGGTCAAGTGCCGAATAAACAATAAGTCTACGAACATTATACACATGGATGGAGGAATTTGAAAAGTTTTCTATAAGTATCAATTAGATTGTTGTTATTTTTTTTTGTTCCAAACTAAACTTTGAGTATCTGTTCAGAGAGGTTCACCACACAACTGTTGGCTCATGAAGTGTTGTTTTGTTTGATTAAGTCCTAAAGCCAAAGCCTTAATCCTCATTTCTGTAGTGCTCTATTAACACTCTGTTGTGTTGTGATCTGGACGCTGTCAGCGGCGTCTTGATCTGAGGTGACACATGCGAACATCAAACCTGGAAACCTCCAGTTACACGTAAGTCTCTTTAAGCATTTCACAATAGTGCCAAATGGAATCATCTGCATTACTCTCATGCCATCGTGAAGAAGGCAGGACTTTTTTTTAGGGGGATAGTAAGAGCCGAGTCCAGAGACAGTAAATCACGGTGGAGGGCTCCAGCTCAAATAAAACACCTCTAAAATTGAAAATATCAAAATAGAGAAAGGGGGTGGTTTGAGAAATCAATCACAACAGAGAGGAAAATAATAAATTCCTGTCAAATTAATTTGTTTTTGTGCAAAAGTTTCAAATGTCATTACTGCTGCAGAAATGAGGAAGATATTCAATGACGGAAAAAGTGCCGTCAAACTCAAACATTTCATTAACTTCAGAATAACTTTGTCTGCAAATAACCTGCACTGCAAGATTAAACACGATCACTGAACACAGGAGGAAACAAACACACTGGAGTGAGCTTTTAAAGACTGGGAAGAGATGAAACTCTTAAGCAGACTTGAACAGGTTTACTCCAATGTGACATTGACTAAACGACTGAGATCAATTTGTTTTGTGCATAATCTTTGGGATATAAAAGAAAATGTCAGATCATTGGAAAAGATTTTCTTTAAGCACCACTGTGCTTTCGAAACAACCTGAAGATTTTTCTTTTTCTCCAGCTGATTTATCTGTTTCCACTTGAGGAGACAGGCTCGACCTCCACAGACCACGGCCACAACACACTGAGTCAATTTGTATCCACCGCAATCCAACAAAGTGTGTGATGTGATTTTATTTTCTGCTTCTCTTCACTCAGATTAACTTCGAACACTTTCTTCCTCTCGCTGTATTATAAAGTTTTGCATGCAGGCCTCCAGTATCATGGCGCTTGGAGGTGAAGTGACCATGCCACTGACAACTACAACCATGCATGGGCTGCAGACAGGCAGCACTACAGAGGTATCACATTCCTCTTCTGTGTGAAGCTGAAATCTCACTCCTGTTATTTCTGAAAATGCATGTAATACATGCTGCCTCCTGAGCCTGCAGAAACAATATTTAAGCTTTATCTTTAAATGATTTCATCTCATTAAAAAGGACTCTGTTGGAGTTATTTTACCCTGAGTAGCAATTCTGCTGCCTGGATTTAACTTTAATATCTTAGTCCTTCCAGGTAATTATCACACATATTTACAGCTTTAAGGGGGCATAAACAGCTGACAGTGAAGTTACTCTATCCGTTCTCTCCATCATTCATTCAGCAGGTTTAACTTCTCTGCAATAATCAAAGAAGCGTCTTTCTGTGCGCCACCGCTGATTGGCTGAGCGCTTTTATTTTTTAATAATTACGGAATGAAGCGGTAAAATTCTAGAGTACGCTGCGTTTCGCACTTCACTGTTAACAAGTGATGCAATCCGGAGCATGTTTACTGCTGCGGAGCCTTGAGGAATCAGAAATAACCTGTTTAAAATGCATGCGTCCCGGTCAGGCGGACAAGTTGGACACGGAGAAACCGTGCGTAAAAAATGAAATAATGAGCGACAAGAGACGAAATGCGTAAAATGTGCCCGTTACGCGCGAGCTTTTAAAGAGGTTAACGCGTTGATATTCACACAGGAGCGATTTATTTTGAAATTACAAGTACTCACTGTTGCTGAGAAAGTTTCCTCTAAGGCAGAAAGAAATCAAAAACAGCGACAAAAGCATAATCCATGTGTGATTTCGATCAGTCTGATTCCGGATTCCAGGACTTGGAAATAAAAGTCACAGTGGGATCGCCTGCTAGATCGCGGTCCTTATTAGTTGCACCAAGTGGCCCTCCCACTCTGTCATTATTACTGAAATGCACTGACAGAGACTTCAGCAAACAAGCGGAACACACGCTGAAAGCTTTCATATTAGGGGGAATAAATGCCCGCAGGGGGCTCACACAAACTCTCTTGTTTAACGGAGCCAGGTGCAGGACTTAAACACTCTTTGATGTATTATCCTCTGCACAAATTCTCTCAATTCAGGGCTTCATTTGCTTGTCTTTCAAGTGGTTTGTTATTAGGAGTGAGAATCATGCTTACTCTGGAGTATACAAGAAGTCTGTTAACACCTTCTTTGTAGGGAAAAAAAGGGAAAATCTCACCTGTGTTTTCATCACATAACAGCACACATGGATTAAAAGCAGAAGAGAGTGGAGACATCATAAAATGTGAAGCCTGGTCAACAGCACACGCACTATTTTAGTCTGAAGACATGTTGCAACACTGACTTTAACATACGCTAAACTCTGCAGCAGCTTCTCTGCTCTTACACTTTTATTTAAAAGCTGAAGGAAGGTTAAAGCACAGGTACTCTGCCCGCTCAAGTATTCCTTGAAACAGCACACCAACAGTTCAGGACAAACAGGTGTTCACACACACACACATACACACACACATGACTGTTTGGACAGATGATTTGAGAGCACCCTCCCCTCACCACAGGAACACACACATTTTCAGAGACACACACACACTCACAGACATAGTTTCAGTAATGTGATGAAAGCAGCAAAGAGACAAAGAGAATTTAAATGTAGCAGATGGTAATATTTCTTTGTTGAGCAGTTTTCAAACTTACTTTAAAGTGATGGCCTGAAAAAATAATGCAAGAGACAGTTTTTTTCTTTGTTTGTGCTTCAAGTGAGGAGTGAAGAGCTTTAATCTTAAACTGAATAATTTCTGCTTTTCTCACTGCAAACGCACAGAGAGACCCTTTTTATTCTGCATTTCCCTGGATCAGAACATTCATCTGATGCAAATTGAAGCACAGTTTATCCTCGAAACAATTATCGAACTGTTACACAACTTCATCAGCATACGAGCCAGCGACCTTTCTGACCTTCAGTGTTGCATTGTTGCTCATAATCAGAAGTTAACTTTTGTTGAACAGGCGGACAGAACTTATTCTTATACTGACATAACTTATTTTTAATGATAATACAAAAAAAATCATGAATAATGACAATCCAGGGTCACAATCGATGGCAGTGTTATCCTGTCTGGGTATGCAAGGAGTACGGAAGCCCGAAGTGGACATCAATTTTTGCATTTTATTCATCATCAGTTTGCCAGGTTATGACCGTTTCTTACTGGAATCCAGGTGCAAGCAGCACAAGCCAAGAGGTCTAGGCCCTGTTTATATGACAACATTGCCGCTGTTGTTGTCCAATTTACACATGGCAATGCAAGTTGCCACAACGGGAGTGCTATGCATGGGGCGCAGAGAACCTTGCAGTCATACCCCGTGAGGTTCACCCCCCAAAAATCACTTTAAAAAAACAAAGAAAGTGTAATGCATGCTGCAAAACAAAGTGTGCAATCACCATTTCCACTGAAAACTCTGGCCCGATACTTACAAAGAAATTCCGCTCTGGAGGCTGTTTTCAGAAGTTTTAGTTTCAGGCTGCCTAAAACGTCATTCCTGTGTCAAAGAGAGGCTGAAATGCAGCAATAATTTTGCGTTTCATTCTAAAACTTCTGTCGTGTAAACTGCCCTCCTGGTCTCTCTTGTTGCATTCAGGGCAATTAGACCTGATTTAAAAAGTTAATGAGTCATGACTTTGGTTTTATTTCATAGAATTGCTTGAAAATTCTCTGCTTTGGCACACTTTAGAGGAGTGTGCTTGGGCATGGTTTGCCATAACCGCTCCTCTCAACTATCATTTTAAACAATGGTGGAGGTGTTAAGGGGCTGTATCAGACCAAATCAACTTAACACAAGCCAAAAGTGAGTAAAGTTGTAGCTTTGTTCTTTGTGTTTTTCATTGGACTGACTCTGATGAGATAGCATCTTGTAAACAGACACTTTATGATTACATCACTGAGCCATGTGTGTCGGGAAATGTGCCAAAGTCTGGTTTATATTGGAGCTGTATGTCTGCAAGCCGTACAGTCCCAGGGGGCGCTATAGGAAGCCAATCCGGCTTGAGAACGGCACAGTACGGATGGTCCATGTGAACACATGGGGTTTTTCGCACTTCTACATTGGCTTCATATTTCTAGACCAGAGGCTGCAGCTTTGTCACTCTCATACTGTTTCCTGCTCTATCCTCTGTCCTTTCAGAAGCCCAAAAGATACCTTGCAAAAGAAAGAGAAGCAATAGAATCATTCAACAAACAAGAACTCAGAATCTTAGACAAGAAACCATTATTGTCATATCTTCTAGAAATATTGTCTGTTTAGCTGGAAAAACCTTATCAAAGATCCTGTTCAGAATCCAAATTGAGACCATCAGCACAAACACCAGTTGTGAGGAGAAACTGACTTCTTGTATTTATTTTGTAGTGATAGTGGACATCAGAGCTGGACCGACAAAAAGAGCAGGAGAAAGCTAAACGAGAGGGAAAGAGCGCGGGCTAAAACAGCAACAGAAAATTTACCAATAATTGAGAATCAAAAAAAGGAAGAGGCAGAATTTACTCATCATTACAAAAAAAACAAGCTGTGCTATATTGAGTTAACAGGAAAAGTAAGTTAAAATCAAGGAAAACAATCAGCAGCTCCTCGTAAACACAAGGTAGGAGAATAAATTAATAAAGGAATGAATTTCCGCTCGGGTCCTACGCTTCTTTTCCCTGAATAATCATGTCCCACATTCCCCTGAGAAAATACTCAGAAATAAAATGAGACTTTTGCTGAGCAGACCACTCAGCTGTGTGTGACTCCAAACCTCTGTAAATAGATAAATAAATTAATAGACAAAAGAAAAATGACTCAGTGCGAGGGTTAAAAAAGTATGGTCAAGGTGATCTGACTCTTTGAGGTAAAACTGAGACTGGATTGAGATGAAATCAATTTTGAACTCTTAGAAACATGTAGAGTAAGAAACACAGCGGCGAAAGCAAAGGCCTCATCTATCCCTCCGACACCTCAGTTTGTCACCTCAGCTAAAAACTTGTCTCTGTGCTTTTCCTCTCGCTGAATAGATGAAGCGGGAGTCAGCAAACTTTTGGTGACAAATGCAACGTACCAATCACTGAATCAGGATGAATTTCGCCGAGAACATCTACCAGGAGTGACATCTTATAAACTACAAAGTCCTGGAGGCTGACAGGAAACTCAAAACACTCTGAGTATTATCTTAAGTTTGAGAAACGTTCACAGTGAGGACTCATGAGAAATGTTTCCTGTCAGTGCTGTAAATACTTCAGCTTTTGGGATAAATTTGTAAGCAAACTCTGGCTAATTGTTACAAAACTGTGTCCAGGGATTGTTTTAGAGACATTTCCGGGACTAGTGCCTCTCTTATGCACTAGTTATTGTGGACCAGCTTTGAAACCCTAATTAGTGTTGTGCAGAGAGGGAGGCTGAGGGTGTGAGGCCAAATTCTTAAAGTATGCACACTAATTTTCTTTCTCTGAGGACAAAATGTGTGTTTAAGTGCTCTCTTGAGAGCCAAACTTGGACGAAAGTGTTTACTTGTGAGCTAAAACAAATGCAAAAGTGCCCTCCCAAGATTAAAAATGCGTTACAGTGGCCTCTTAGGTGCAAAAATGCATCTTTCTTTCACCCATGTCCTTCAAAATGTCTTTACACGCCACAGCCTCTAATGACTGTAACTCTCAAAAATCAAATTTAAAATAGAAATGAAAGCTCCTACATTGATTTTAGTATTAAATCCCAACATTTTGATACGTAGTAAAAGTGTTTCAGGTTCAGGCCTGTGCTCTATACCAGTGGTTCTCAACCTTGGGGTCGTGACCCCATTTGGGGTCGCCTGGAATCCAAACAGGGTCCCTTTGAAATGTCTGGTAATTGATTAAAAAAAATTACTAATGAAAATATTTTCTTTAGTAATTATTATCCTTTTAAAAATTAAAAGTCAACACACTGAACAACTGTTTTCTAGGTATTGGTATGTAGTTAGCATTCTGAAGTATTTTTAGCATGTTATCATTAAGTTTTTTAGGATAATATTACTACTACTAATTAATTATACTATTATACTTATGCTATTATACTATTATTACTATTATAAATTAATTATACTATTAAGTATTTTAACCCTGTGGTGCATAGTGATCACTACAGTGGACACCTATTTAAAAGTTATTTACTCCTAAATTCAATGGTTCATGTGGTGGGAATTCATATTAGTCTGTGTCAGAATATTTTTCTTCTTCTTAGGGCCTGAAAAAATGTTTTCAATTTTTTTTCCAAACTTATTTTTAAAAATGTTATAGACAAACACTTGAGGGTGAAAAAGCTTATAAACTATAAATTAATCAGTGTTTAAATGGATGAAAGAGAGTTAAAAAGTTTTGCAAAACATTAAAAAAAGATTATTCATGAAATTGCCAAAGAAAAATGAAAAAAAAAAAAAATGAAGAAGTCAGACAAAGAAAAAAAGTAATATTTACATTAATTTCACACTGTTTTATGTTGAATGCTCAGTTATAAATAATTGAAAAAAAACTTTTGCATGCAAATATTTCTCTCCCTTTAGAAAATTGTTTCACTCTTTAAAAGCAGTTCTACCTTCATTTTTGTGATTTTGCACTTACAATAAGACATTGTCCTGGACTTGGCAGGTGAATGTGGCTTTTACAAGCTGTATTCTACTAAAATAAGACAGAAACACCTGGTTAGATTTCAGGTTTGTTGTGTGCAGCATTTGCTTTTAGTTGTTTTTTAGTGTTGTGGATAAATATGAGGAATCAATAACTGCTCACTTCTTTTAAATGGTTTGATTATGAATTACTCATGTAATGTGTGACTGATTCACAGCCTGCCTGGACACTGGCTTTAACTTTCCGAGTGTTTAATCAATGATTTTCTGATAGATGTCGAGCACATTTTCACTATTTATGTCCACTACTCACAGTGATGGAGGAGCCGTGCTGTTGATTGGGCATTTCTCCCCGGGCAAAGACGGATCGTGTGGGTGTCGAGTGCCAAACCTGTACAAGATAAAAAAGTGACACTCTGTAATTTGTCAGATGGAATTGAGGATCAGTGCTCCTCTCTTACCGTCCTTACAATTCTCAATAAATCACGCACTGCCAAAAGTTTTCAAGCTGCAACAGTTGCTGAGAGTTCAGTGGGGTCAAGTGGATTTTTGGGGATGTTGTTTCCCAATGACACACGGCTGTTGATGTTTTTAAGGTGTGGAGAGCTTAGAAATAGCTATAAACAGTGTTTTTATGATTTCTTCAACATTAAACATACACTGTAAAAAGGGAATTCATGACTAGTTGAAGTAATCTAACTTTTTGAATAAATTACGCTCCGTTTTTTAAGTTACGGTTTCCAATGTATTTTTCTGTATCATATCAACTTAAAATTCTGCATTACCACCTCGATGTAAGATTTTGATTTATTTCTACTTAACATAAAGAGTTCTGGCATTTCAACTTACTTTAATAAGTTATTGCTTTTGTCACCACAAGTCTGTCCTTAACGTCTGTGCTCAACATTTGTGCTTGGCGTCAAAGTGTGCAGCATTTTTTTGGAATTCAGCTTCAGAGAACTTATTCAATTCAAATGTATGGGAGATTTAAGTTAGCTTGTTGGGTCAAAACAGGGCAGCAATTAAAAAAAATTAAGAGAGTCCTAAAGTTGGACTAACTTGATCAAATTATTTCAATTTTTTTCCCATCCAAAAAAAATAAAAAATAAAATAAAAATAATTTTGCACATCACTTCATTGGCCAAATTTAATTGTGCTTCTCTTTGAATAAATAGTGCACGTTTTTTTTTTTTTTTTTTTTTTTCTAAATTGCTATTTCTAATAACTGTTTTAAGTCTTTATTATCATAGTAATATTGTTAATGGTAGGGGTAATGATAATAATGATTATAGTAATAATGATTATAATTATTGTTGCTGTCATTATTATTCTTATTATAATAATTATTACTATAGCTAATTTTTTAGCTTTTTTAATCTTGTTTTATTTGTATTTTTATTCTACTTTATTCTATTTCATTATTTTGTTGTTATTTTATTGTTGCATCTTTTGCACTTGAATGTCTGTGAGCTGCTGTGACGTAAAAATTTCCCCCCATGAGGGATCAAGAAAGATTATCCTATTCTAATAGGTAAGAACTAAATGAATCAAGTTCTTTGAAATTATGTTAGTAAGTTAAATTAACACACTTGGTTAAGTCAAATGTACTTAGTGAGTCAATTTTTTTCAAATCAAAATTGAAAATTTTGAGTTGGATTAACCTAAAATTTTCATTTGAAAAAGAGTTGATGATAAAGTATATTGACTTAATCACTTGTGTTAATTTAACATAATTCATTTGGGTGTTACCAGTTGAAACAATTCAATTAAGCTGTTCCAACTTTTTCCTTTTTTCAGTGTAGGGAACTCCAGTATTTTTGATGTGTGCGCAGGAAAAGGGCATTTTTAGACCTTTTCTTGTAATTCAATTAGCAATTACTTCAACAATTTAATGCTTCCCTGCTTTTGTTTTGAAAATCCCACTTCCTTGTGAAGGATGTCTGCCCTCAGACTCTGAAATAAGATTCAAATGGCATTTCAGCTTCAGTAGACACTTCACACTGCAGTGACAGTCAGATAACATGTTTGACTGGAGGGACATGAAAAGCAACAGATGGTTACGCTGTGTGTGACCTCAAGACATAACATTTACATGTTGGCTGCTCCCTGAAGACATTTTATGATATAATGTCAGAAACGTCTCCCTTGGGGTTTTTAATTCCTGTGATTTTCAGAGTGTGTGCACTAAAAGCATCCTTTGTTTTGTTTACATAAACAAAGTGCTCTTTAATAGCAGGGTACGCTGCCATTTAGGCCCTCAATCATTATTCTGCATAATCAGTCAACCTGCTATTAATTTCCTTGAAAAAGATAATGCCAGCATTTTACAGTGACAACACTTTAAAGAAAGTCTTCAGTCCTGCTAGAATGAAAAATTAACTGTCTGATGCTCTGATGATTGCAATTCTTGTGACAACTTTAAGTGATGGGTGGTTCAGACTGCATAAAGAACATTAAAATCAGACTAAAGGAGCTGCAAATACACTGTACTCATAGTTTGGGAAATGTTTACTGTTTATCAAGTTGGGAAATTAAATCTTACATTCTACTTAGTGCACATCTTGATATTTTATGCCAGTGGTGTCCACCGAAGAGTTTGGGAGCCACTCTTGTGCTCCAACTGTTGAAAAATGCATATGAAGTCTTTTCTTTGGATATAAGGTGTGCACTACAATGCCACCTAGGGAGCCAAAACACACCCTAAAGTGGCCTCTTTGGAGACAATATTCTCACATGGAGCAGGAAACAGGAGGAGAACCCAATTGCAGAGTAAAACTTAAGTCTCTATTTTAAAACAACACTAAAAGAATAAAAAAATCTCAACAAACCCAAACTTCAGGAAAATCCAAAAGCCAAAAATGAGGGTGACACTGGAGACACAGGAACACTAGACTTGACGATACAATGAACCAACAACCAACGGAACACAAGACAGAAACTAAATAGACCAAAGACTACTCAAACTCAGGTGTGGCATGGACACAGGTGAAACACATGAGGGGTAATCAAACAGGAGGGAAACTCAAAACCAGGAGGTAAAACACTGGGAGCAAGTACAAACTGAACATGAAAGAAACAAGAAGAAAAACAATGACATCCAAGAAACTTGAACACAGTGAACACAAAACAGAAGAAAATACACAACAAGGAACACTAGTGAACAAGACAGGATTTCCAACCAAAACATGGAGATACAGTAAACCCAAAAGCAAAATAACCAAAACCAGAAACTGGACTGAACCATAAAACTCAACCCAAAGACAGGGTTATCACAAATACGAGCACTAAAGTATCCTCAATGGAGCCAAAACACAGGCCAAAGTGCCAACTCATGCACCACAACATACTCTAAAGTGCCCTCTTGGGAGTCAAAATGTGTGATTAAGTGGCCAGCTGGGAGCATGGATACTTGGAGAAGCACTCTTTAGTGCCAAACTTTTACCAAAGTGCCTTCTTGGGAACCAAAACACACACCAAAGTGCTCTCCTGGGAAGCAAACCACACGAATCTGCCTCTTTAGCTGATTCAAACATGATAAACTGCCCACCTGGGAGCCAAAACACACAACAAACGGCTCTTATTGTTGGCAGATTCATGCTTAAGTGCCCTCAGAACCAAATTACACACCACAGGAGCCCCTGGTTGGTAAAGCACATTAATCTGCCCTTTTGGCTGGTAAAGCATGATAGAGTGTCCTATTTGGAGCCAAAAAACAAGTTTTGGTGCTAAACTTATGTGCCAAAATACACTGTATAGTCCAAACTTTTATCCAAAAGGGCTGTATTGCATACTGTGAAAATGACCAAGGGCCGACGGCTCTTACGGACATGTTTGTTCACAGTGAAAGTAACAAATGAGAGCTCACAACCAAACAAAAAACATTCTCCAAGTTTAGTCAAACATGCTAGTGTTTTTATTACAGACCTACACGATAAAACCAAACCTAAGAAAAACATATTGTTTTTTATGGCAGGATCAGGACTTTTATGCATCAACTTTTGTCTTTTCTTCACCATTTCACAACTTTTATTCAGTCTTTTGTCCTCTTATGTGCTTTTTTTTTTCTTTTTGAAGTCACCTATGCACATTCCAAATTTTGGTTAGATGTTACCAGATATATTTAGGTTTTTACTGACAGAATTCCAAATGTACACAATAAGAACATGATCAATTTAAGCTACAAAATGAATACATATTAAAAATGAAAGCTGGGGGCCGCATGAAAATGGCCCTCCGAGCTTTGGTTTGGACATCCCTGCTCTAAAGTGTCCAGTTGGAGTCCAGATGTATTCCAAAGTATCCTTCTTGGGGGCCAAAACACGTGCTTTAGTGCCCTCTTGGAAAGCAAACCACACCCATCTACCCCTTTGGCCACTTGAAACGTAATCAACTGCCCCCCTGGTGGCCAAAATTTAAGCTTAAGTGCCCTCATTGGTGCCAAACTTGTGCAAAATGAATATCCTGTCATTTGTAACCTCAGATTGGACCAAAATCTACAGTTATCTAAAGCATATTTGGCCTGTTGTTCATTGACCTTACTAGATTTGCTGTGAGTGATTAAACCATTATCAGCCTTTGCCATTCTAAACAGAAATTAATTTTGATAATGGTGCATCAAAAATTGTGTTTGTGTCTATGAAAGAAAGCTCCAAAATCATCACCATATGTCCTTTAAATATTAAGAATTTCCCATCTGTTTCTTTTTGTATTTTTTAGGCTAAATTATCTGTGTTCATCTTCACACCCACTAACTCATTGAAACGCCCTTCTTTGAACTACTCATTACCATTGTCTGACTTTGTTCTGGTTCACTTAATGCTTTGTGAATTCCCTTAATCCCATAATGAACCTGCGCTGTATGAGCCGCTTTGTTTTCAATGTTTGTGCATAAGTGTGTGCGGTTTCTCCTTTCTATGTGCACCATATTTGCTCTGGATCTGTAACCTCAGCAAACACTGCTGTTTTGTGGGTGCAGTCATTTGCGTTGAATAGGAACAGGTTAAACTCTGCATTCGGATTCTGCATTACGCCATCGGAATCATTATTGCTGTAAGGGTTTAGAGGCGAAACACCTGCCGCTTTTACTGGATCATTTACTAAAACCGACATATGGCTAAGCACTAGACAAACAGAGCACACTGTTTGTCACTAATCTGTATGCAGAGGTAACCATTGATGCTCATGTGCTCATAAAAATCACAGAAGCCATTAAGTAGTCTCATTCATCATCTCTGTGAGCTCACCTGGGCATGAAGGCTTCCCGTACAGCCACAAAAAGGAATCCAGAATAAGAAAAGATACAATAACATGTCAGCGAGGCCTGGAGCAACAGTTCTGCAGGCTGTTTTTGAAATGTGATCTTTTAATTGAACATCTTTAGAAAGTTAATGAAAGGGAATCAGTTGGTGGCTACCTCACAGGACTTACCTGTGTGAGACTGATTCTCTTTGATATCAGCTCAAACATGCAGCGGGTGAGAGGTTTTCAAATGAGGTGTTCATGCAGGGCAGAGGCGTGAATATTTGACTTAGAACTGTTAAATTAAATCACCAAGGTAAAGTGAGGTAAGTTAATCTGAATACTTAACTTTCACAGTTTACAGTAAACTTTTTTGTTGCTGATTATGACATTACATCTTTTCCAAAACTACACTGTAATTGTAATGATTTTCATAAACTGATGCATGGTTCCCTCTAGATGTCAACATAAAAAAATAAAGATTGGAGTCAGAGTTTGTTTTGTAATGTTTCCTGATGTCTAACCAAAGATTTAAAACTCAATAGCTTAATCTTCAACAACTTTTGAGTTAAGATCATAGACTCTATAACTGACCTACATGTACATAGTCTCTGTGACATCATCCATGTGTTGTTAATGCAGAGTTTTGAAGACTCAACTTAACTTAGATCGAGATAGTGTGTGAAAGCTGGGGTGTACTTAGCCTCCAACTGGTCAAACTCTGAAACTTATGATGATCCTTTCAGACTTTTTTCTTAACATTTTGGCTTTTTTCTCGCTATTTCAACTTCAAAATCAAAGTTGTCTTTCAACTTCATTCTCAAAGTTTTAACTGAAATATCGTCATTTAAATTTAATCATCATGCTCAAAATTATTTTCTCCATTATAATAGGCCCAATTTGCTTCTGTACATTCCCTACTGTGCAGATTGGCTGCACAATGGTGGCACATCTAAATAAATGAATGAATGACTGAAATTTATTTCTGTTCACCCTTGCAGCAATTGAAACAACTCGCCAAACTCAAGGTACAAATTACAAATCTGCAAGATAACTGAAAGGATACAGGTCAAAGCTAAAGTTTATATAAAACCTATCCCTCTTTTCTTACAGACAAACAAACTAATTAACTAACTAGAGCAAAACATAACAAGACGAAAATCACGGAAGTGCGTCACAGAAACAAAACTGATGCATTGCTGTTGTCATTGATTATTAGTGTCATGATCACATTAATATACATTTTCAGTGTCATATTCCAAAACCAATTGATTCTCATACAGCTTTTTTAAAGCCTTACCAATGTATTGCATGCTTTTAATTCCTTTAGATTAATCCTATGTACAGACAAACAATGAGACTGTACATTTGTTCTGATATCTGGTTTTGGAAAAAAATAATGTTCCCCTCAAATTGTATTGACTATTTCTCTTTTTCAACGATTTCTTTGGATTCAAAACCATACAATGGTAGAAGGCGGAGTCACGCTGTCCATTCTATATAGTTTATAGTTGAAACAAGCAAACAATGATCACGTTCAAGAGGCTGGACCTATTAAATGTTGGGCTTGAAGAATTGCTGAAACAATCAATCTACAATCAATATTAGCAGATTTGAATCCTGTCAACTGATGTTTACCTCATTTTCAAATCAGATTATAACGATATGTTATACTTAAAGGAATTATTTCTTCTCCAGGTAGAGAGGGGAAAAACAATACAAAGGATACAATACATCTGTAAAAAGTGTTAAAACCCATAGGACAGGAACAAGGTTTAATAGAATAGAACGTTCTTTATTCGTTTCCCATGGGGAATATTTTTGTGTTTAGAGGGTAACTCTCAAAAGCCAAGAAATAAAAGTGTATTTTGAGGTCTGATTCAAAAATGTGCAGTGTGGGAGACAGCCAAACATGTGAAGGCAAAGCTTTGGAGCTGCTTCTGTAAAGACTTGGTCAATGGTTCTGAGAAACCTGGTTAAAAGAGGTGGTTTCAAAAGGTCTGGTTACATCGATCCATATTTATTATACAATCTTAAATCAGCTTTTTAAAGAGCAGGAAGCCTGAAAAGAGGGTATGTGATCACAGAGACTAACATCAAAATCAACAAGCATAACTTTTACAAAATCATTAACAAATAAAAGGACTTGACCCTGATGAAGGCCACTGACTGTTGCACCTACTCGTCACTTTGTTTTGCATTGATCTGCTGCTTGTGCAACAAACTCCTACTTTGCGTGACATTGCAAACAAGGTGTTCTTCAGCATCCTGTTCCCATGCGATGCTCACCGGATATTTTACATAAATTTACCTGTGATGGCCTGCTGCTTTACCTGCAAATGATATACACCCTAGGTTAATGTGAAAGTCAAGGTTAGAGCGAGAGGGGGTCACTGAGCATCACTTAGATGATTTGGTGGAGGTCACGGCGCAGCTTCAGTCACGCAGGATTCGACTTGTATATATATCCCATCACACATCACAGTGACAACAACACACACCCATTCACCACCCAGCTGAATTCCCTGCTCTTCATCACTGTCTCTTTTGAGCTCCATTTATTTTGTCATCCAATCAGTGTAAGGACATGTCATTAAACGGTGGCAGTGCATTTTCATTTTCAGAATTAAAGGACACATTTTATAGGAGGAGAAAGTGTGTCAGGGTCGCTGCTGTTGCACATATCTGGAGCGACTCCTGCAGCTTCTGCGAGAGAGAGAGAGAGAAAGCAGGTTGGGATGCACAAAAAAAAAAGAGATGAATTTGACTCTGTAATGTGGCTGCAACAGACTAATCACAGCCTGGAGGGAACGAGGAATCAGAGGGTTTTGTGCGAAAGCCCCTGCAGGTGACTTCTAGTGTTATGAAATTAAAAGAAGGATAAAAGAAGCGTGTACATTCATTAAATGTGAGTCATCTAACCCTTTAATCATCCCTTGATCGACAGAAATCTCGACAATTTCTTACCTTTTATCAGCAAATCCTTTTTAATAGAGTACATGGTTTCCATTAGGGCATGTTGCCAAGCTGCACGGTTAAGGCAGTTTTGAAAGGTTGCATGAATTAAGTAGACCTACCTTGCCTGCACAAGTGAATAATGGGTGGTGAGCGAATTACATTAGTTTAATTAAAATTTTAAAGTCAGGGGAATAAATGAAGTTCAGATATACGGTTATTGATTCCAGCGAGGAGAATGAGAAAGTGTCCAAACCAAAACTGACCAGCTAATTAACTGGTGGGAAGGTTTTTCATTCCAATTATCAAGTCACAGACTCATTTCCTTCAGCACAATATACAGAAGTATTATTTTCACTTTTCAGAAACTTTACAGCAAGTTACAGTGGCTACTGAGAAACTCACAAGGGGAGCGTTTTCATTAATGAGTCGATTATTAAATTAAAGTAGAGTTATTAAGGTCTGTACTACTACGTACTGACGCGTGTGAATCTGTCAGCATTAAATTTCCTATTATATGAGGTCTTCACCTCATCCGAGGTGAACTGTGACACGTGAGTGTTGACACTTTTACACAGAATGAAATGAAAGATGAGTCTTTATATTCAAATATCATGCAGGGGATAAATTGTCTAAGAAATGCTGAGAGCGCCTGGGTGGAATCTGCCTGAACACAGAAAACACGAGCGGATTTTTACACCTCACACTGAGTCTGGAAAGTTTTAAATCCCTTCTCTGTATAAGTTTGGATCCCCTGACGAATGAAACATAAGCTCAACCTCCTAAAAAAGTTTTTTGGGGAAAATTTGAATGCTAATGCTGCTAATGCATTTTCATACTTCAAATGAGAACATGCAGCAGCTTTTAGGGATTCATGCCTCCTTCACAGTTCAATAATGAAAGAAGAACCACGAGCAGAGATATCTGACAGGGCTGATCGTCATTTTATCGAGGCCATAATGGTGCATAAAAGGTGGAAGAAAAACCAATATTGGTTTTTAATATTCCTAACCTAACCCCCCTATGTGGAAAATTTAATTCAACATGTCACACATGAGGCACAGATTAAAGTTTGTGCCTGAAACAGATGGTAATAAAAATTAAGTCATAAATTTTGGCCTCAAATGTAATTACAACATTAATTAATCCAGCAGAGTCAGAGCTAATCTCCAGCCTCCAACATGTACAATTATCGTCACTCATTTTGGGTCAAACATACTCTCCAAGTTAAATGGAATAAAATAACATGTGCAGAAAATGAGTTTAATTTACAAACAGGTGTCTTGTCTTGCAGAATGAAATTTCACAGCTGTATTTAAATGCAGTATTTGCTTTGAGATGGTTCATATCATAATATCTTAAGTCTTTTTCCTTGGCATGTAGTGTGCTTTTTGGGTATTTGGCTTATTTTTCTCATTACCCAGGAGTTTTCTAGTTGGGTACACGCATATTTTGGCTCCGTGGAAGGCAGTTTATCATGTTTTAACCAGTCAAAGGGGCAGATAAGTGTAGTTTGCTAACCAGGAGGGTACTTAAGCATGTGTTTAGGTTCACAAACAGGCACTTGAGCATGCATTTGTCTCCAAAGACAGCACTTTAGTTCATGTTCTTCAACATTTTGCCACAAATGGGGAAGACTGCACCCCCTGAACACCACTGACATCAACACAATTATCTAATAAAGAGTGACTACCTCTGTTAAAGTTGATTATACAGAGCATTTTCCCATGTAGACTTCATATTCCTACCACAGAAAATATCAAAGAGCAAGTTAATTTATTGATAGATTTAAATTGCAGGTGCCCAAAGCTTATAAGTATTCATGGACTTTATTTACTTTTATTAAATCACTGAATAATTTCTTATCGATTCCTTGAGATCTCGGCATATTTGTCGCATTACATTACCCAGAAGTTTTCTATTGCAACTTCTCTGGTTGTCCATGAAATATCAAAAGGTTGGTTAATGTGATAAACATGTTTTGTTGCTCAAACAGCTCAGAGGATACGAATAATGAAAATCTGACAATAAGTATAGATCTGTGGTGCTCAACCTTGTGCTAATCAGAAGCAATATTGCAAAGAATAATATTGCAAGAGCTATGACATCTATCTCTAAAAAAATCAATGTGCATGATAGATACAATAGCATGTTTAAAGCGTTATGTATTGTGCAATAACTGTCATTTATTTACTTCTCTATTTATTCATTTTTATCGTTTTAGTTATTTGAGTTTTTATCATCTATTACACGTAATGACTGCTTTTTGTATTATTGTAGCCATATTACATCACTGTTATATTTCACTTTCACAAGTTATTTTTTTTCTATTTATTTTTAATGAATTTATCATTTTGAGTTATCATTTTCAGTCTAACTTTTGGCTGTTATTATCCTCTTTATTTCCTTAGTCACAGTTTTATTTCACTTATGTTTCTCACCTGTGGTCCTGGGGTCTTGTACTGCCTGGGTTCTTTTCTTTTCGGTCTGTATGATTGTTTGTTATATATTGTTCATTTCAATGTTGTTCCCTTGTCGGTGTCTTTTATTCACAGTTGCTCTAAAAGGTGCTACATAAATAAATAAAGTTACTATTATCAGTAATATTTCCATCAATGCACTTTTTTCTAATCTCTTATTAAACTTAACCTTCAGCTGACCCTGATTTTCTTTGTTATATGACCAAAGAATTATTCACCAGTGCTTGTTTTAATGATCTCCAATAAATTTAACAGCGTTAATGTTTCCCTCTCTTGTCCTGTCAAACCTCTTGTAAAACTTTTAAACCCTAATAGGCAATAAACTGCTGTAATTATTCAAAATATACAGTTTTAGTGCGGATTATGAAGCAGATGAACAGACGTCACTGTTGCTGTTGCGCTTTCCAACGCGGTGACGTCACGAGAAACACGTGGGTTTGTTATTGCAGGAAGTGAAGATGGCGGCGCAGTCGTTCCTCTCCGAGTCCCTTCTCGGATGGTCTATTTTCACATTTATACTCTTGGTAAGCAGTTTTACCTTTTACTGGATTAATATTAAGATAAAATAGCTTCGTGTGATCAGTTTGAATGTTTTATTCTTTAATTCTGTGGCCTGGTTAATGCGCTACTAGACGCGACAGAGCTACGATGTATTAACGCCAAAATTGGCTTTGGATTAAAGCTAACATTAGCCGTGACACACTTAGGCTTTTTTTGTTGGAAGCGGTCAGTAAAGGATTAAGTTCACCAGTAAAGCTGTATTTTGTTCTATGGGGAATAACAGCAACGTAAATCGGGCCAAATTCGGCAGGAATTCTTACTTTAATGCACGTTTTATTAGCATCCTCAGGTAAATAACACCAGGTAATGAAGCTTTCACCATAACATCTTAAATAACATGTAATTAAAAGGTGCTATTTAAATCAGATTGAGTCCAAAAATAAAGCAGAGGCTGTTTTTTCACCACAACATGATGTTATCTTTACTTTCAAGTCAATATTTAGCCACTAAGGGTCATGGCATTAGTCTATATTTGTTCTTTAAAGTTAATTCTAACTCAATCACTAGAAGAATTTACACCTTTCTGCTAACACCAAGGTAATTCACAGGTAATTAAGTCTGACATAATGTAAACTGTGTTACTTGAGTGGAAGGAAGTGATGCAGGTGACCTACATCCATGGAACAACTGGGGCAGGTTACAACATATTTTAGATGCTTTAAATTCTTAACATTCACTTGTACTTGTGACTTTGCAATTCACTGTTTGACTGTAAACATCTCAGAGAAATACTATATTTATATGACAGGAGGGAAGTAGGATAAATCTAACTTTAATACAACACCAGGTGGAATGCCTACATTAGTAAAACTATTCATTCCTTGTTCTAAAACAAATACTTCAAAATTTCTCTGAGGGAAAGAAGGATGGATAATTTTAGAACTGGAATATTGATATTTTGGTCCAGCAGCTGAGTGGTTGTTATATAACATGTTACATTATATTACATTACCTTTCAAATTGTTGCATGAGTCAGGAGTTATGCAGAAGTTTCAACCTCACAAATATGTAACTGAAAGTCTATTGGTGTATTAGCTGCTTCCTTTTCCATGTGTCAAACATCACACATAAGTAAGATACTATGCCTTTACCTCATGGTAGATTGGAGTCAAAGGAAAAGAGTAATACAAATGAAATTTAAAGAGATGATTTGCAGCAGAAAATATAGAACTTCTCTTGCTTTTTCTGAGGAAAGAAACTCTGAACACACAAAGAGAAGCAGTCATCTCTCTTCCATGTTTTCGATTTGAGTTCTGTCTCTTTTTGAAACTGTCCTCACTTTACCCCATTTAAATTGAAGCTTTGAACTTGGTGGTCTAACTGGGTAATCTGCTGCCTGTTTCAGTGCTCATTACCCAAGCTGTCATTCAGAGTCACATGGCCGAACCAGAAGCCGCCAAGAAGGATCTCTAGATGCCAATAAATTCCTCTGCTTCCCCACTCCCCGCTTGCAGCCCTTTTATTTCAACAAACCTTTCAGTGGCTCTTATTTGGATGCAAAACCTGCGTCATTACCTGACAAAACAAGCAGCCAGAGGCTTAAGGCTACGGGCCTTTAATTGATCCTGTCTGTGAATGGCAGCCCTTGATCTGGAGGGACTAGTTTTAGCATTGCCCTCACTTCTCACTGTCTGTGTGCCTTGAATATGACCTTGTCATTTTGAAGACCTTTTTATGCCTCTTTGTGTAATGATGTTCCTGCTGTTGCAACAACAGTCTTTTATTTTGTCCTTTTCATCATGTATTTCTGAAAAGATAAAAAAAAGCTGCGTAGTTTTCTTTGAATTCTGCTCAATTTTCTGTTATTACCATCACTTCTCATCTCAACAATACCAGAGTGTGTGTTCTCACTCTAACGCTAAAGAGAGAGGAGGGAGTGTGATGATATAATCAGATCAGCTGTTTTTACAGCACTTGCAGTGAGGATATTCTTAGTTTATAAATCAACTCTTGTTGTTAACACTGTGGTTTGAGTGTTTTCTTTTTGGGAATCAGCAACAAACACATCCCTATTCTCTGAATCTGGAGTTTGTGTGCTGTTTTGATGAGGCCTAAGGGTGAACATCATGAACACAGCGTGATGGAGTCTAACCAAGGGTATCACTGAAACACTGATCAATGTGACAGAGAAATTGCTGCAGGGCATCAGATTGCTTTATTTCTCATACATGTGTGTCTTCTCAATTTTTTTTCCATCTAATTCTTAAATCTTCTTAAATCTTTCATTGTATTTTGTCTTTAAAGTGATATTTAGTTCATTCTTAAAAGCATTTGATCCCAAGTGTTCTGAAGTAAGACATAAATGTGTATTTTCATAATGTTTATGTCTTATTCACACAAAGACTCTGCTCTAACTCTTTACACCATTTTCATTATTCATTTTTTTCTGTCTACCTCTCTTGCAGATAATCCTGGTATTCTGTTGGGTTTACATCCGGAAGTTTCAAAGTCGCCAGGAGAGTGAAGTTGTCTCAACCATCACAGCAATATGTGCACTAGCCATTGCTCTGATAACATCTGCACTCCTACCAGTGGATATCTTCCTTGTTTCATTTATGAAGTACCCCAACGGCACCTATAAGGTGAGTATCTCTTCATATAACGGCATCATCAAAATCTATTTGAAAAACGCTAATTACCTCCCTGAGGCAGCTTATATCTTTGCTTTTCAAAGAATTACATCAACTAGATTCTGCTTTATGTCCATTTAAAGAGCTTAATGCATTTATTGGCTCATTATTTCTTTTTTGCAAAGTCATTCCATCTGTATCTATCTATTTGAAGATTTAGCAAAGTGTGTAATGACTTCGATATTTGCACTGCAGGTAATTTGTTGGTGTTTGTTATTGTTACGGCACAATTTAGTCAAGGCCACATAACCGTGGCTGCACTTATCAGCAAAATAATCCCTCTGACTTAATGAGTGATGATTTCTCTTTTCTGTGATCTCTTAATAATTACACCCTGTGATAAAAAACAAGAATAAATGAACAACAAGGGGGAATTAAGTGGTGACTTTTCTTCTAAAGTTTGACAAGAGGACACAGAAAATGAAGGGATATTACTTTTCTTTCTTTCTAATGGGAAAACAGCATCTGAGCATGACTGAGCGCAGTGAAAACCATGACAATGAAGCAGGCTGTTACTTCATAAAGAGAAGCTCTAAATCTATTTTTTGAAGCTTTTACTTTTCATTTGTCAGTTTTATGTTAAATGTAAGAACCAGAAGCTTATAAAAATGGACAGTATTCCAAATATTTGCTATGCATGAATAAAAATAGCTTTAGAGGAAAGTCTGACAGCTTTGAGTTATTCCTCTCTCCTGCTTGTCAGGTTTTTGCATCCTTCCCTTTTACAGCTGAGATCAGTTTTGTGACGCAGTTGAACAAAGCTGCTGGAGCTTTGTTATCGCTCGGGTTCATTCATTCAGAAATATGATCAACTTTTCTTTGTTGAGGATTATAATCTGGTTGTTTGATCCTCATTGTTCCTTCTTAGCGATCGTTAATTGAACTGATGAGTCTTCCTATTGACTCACTGTACTTGCTCTATCCCTTCACTATTGAACTTTACTCTAACTTTTATCATGGATTTTTGCCTTGGGTTTCATCCAGGAGTGGGCAGCAAACAACGAGACAAGAGGCCAAATTGAAGACACAGTGTTGTATGGATACTACAGTAAGTAGACTCTGTCTTTTTATCTGTTTACAAGAGTGTAAATGAGAATTCAGTGAATACACAGAGGGATTTACAGCAGAAGTTAAGTTCTTAAAACCCTTGTTCTGAGCTGAGCCAGGCCTTGAGTGTGCTTCATTGTTCTCTCATGGTTTGAAGGACTCTAACCGACCACTTTACACTTTGCTTGTACCCTTTTGACTTCAGAACTGCTTAATTCTTCTTGGCATAGATTCAACAAAGTGCTGGAAACGTCCCTCGGAGGTTTTGCACCCAAAATTGATGATGCAGTATTTTTGTTTCCTGCTATACATTGTGATCCATTTATAAAAGTTTACTGCTTCACTCCGTTCAGCTGAATTCTCCCGGACTCTCCCTGAAACGATGACGACAAAGCTGAACGCACAGATCCAGAAGCCGCTGCCGTTAACCCCCGAAAGTGTAAAATAAAGCACTTTACGTGATATTAACTACAAGCAAACCGTTCGATTGTCCAAATCCCTGCAATGATCCGCTCACATTCACCGCTCCCTCTCTCTCAGTCGCTCGACCACTCACGCTGCACGTCACTCTGCCCGACCCTGATAACAGCTGGTGAGATGACAGAGCGCTGAGACGGTGGTCTAACTGTGTGAGCTCTTGCTTGAAATGTGGTAAAATATACAGCTCTGGGAAAAATTAAGAGACCACTGCAAATTTTTTTGTGTCTCTGATTTTGCTATTTATTGGTATTTGTTTGAGTAAAACGATCATTTTTGTTTTATTATATAAACTAATGACAACATTACTCCCAAATTCCAAATATTGTCATTTAGAGTATTTATTTGCAGAAAATGAAAAATGGTCAAAATACCGAAAAAAAAAAAATCCCACTGTTTTCAAACTTCAAATAATGCAAAAAAACAAGTTCATATTCAATTTTAAACAACACATTACTCATGTTTTAACCCAGGAAGAGTACAGAAATCAATATTTGGCAGAATAACCCTGATTTACAACAATATCTCTCATGCATCTTGGCTTGTTCTCTACCAGTCTCTCTCAGAGGAGAGTGATGACCACAGCAATGGTTTTCATACATTTCCTTGTTAAATAAGATTTGTTTCAGGTGATCACCTCATCAGTACCTTATTGGGTAGAAACAGGTTTGCTTGTGTTGGAATTCAACAGACACTGCAATGAAATGACTGTCACATATGTAGAGATGCTGATTTCTGAAAAAAATTGTAGCTGTCTTTTAATTTTTTCCAGAGCTGTATAAATGGATGCTCATTTAGATCTATTGGTAATGTGATTGGGTGCAGACAGACGACAAAAACTTCATCAAAAGGCTCAAATATATCACAATATATTCTATACCTTGTGATATGAATATTGTCCATGCAAATATTGCGACAACGATACTACATCGAGACATTGTGGAGCCCCACTGAGCATCTCAAAGGAGCTCTATTGGATGATCTGGTGACTGTTGAGGCCATTTGAGTCCAGTGAACTTATTGAACCAGTTTGAAATGATTTGTGACTTGAAATGATCAGTACATTGTGCTCATAAAGGGAAGGACATGGTCAGTAACAATACTCAGGTAGACTGCAGACTTTAAACCAGGCTTAGCTGGTTCGAAGAGGCCCAAGACCAAGACGATCTCCCCAACACCGTTACACCAGCAGCAGGCTGAGGCGTTGATCCCAGGCAGAATGGATCCATGCTTTCACGTCGTTTACTCAAAAGTCTGAGTTGACCATCTGAATGTGGAGCAGAAATTCAGACTCATCAGACCAAGCAGTGTTTTTCTGTCTTTTATGGTCCACTTTTGGTGAGCCCGCATGGATTGTAGCCTCTGTTTCTTGTTCTTATCTGACCTCTGGCATCAACAAGACATTTTGTCCCGGAGAACTGCTGCTCACTGGGGATTTTCTCTTTTTAGGACCATTCTCTGTGAGCCCAAGAGATGGTTGTGTGAAAATCCCTGTAGATCAGCAGTTTGTGCAATACTCAGACCAACAACCATGCCACACTGAAAGCCCCTTGAGGCACAAAGTTGCTGCCGTGTGATTGACTGATAGGATATTTATGTTAATGCGCATTTGAACAGGTGTACGATATCAACATTATACAAAGCAGAATGATTCAGGAAAAGGCTCAGTCTTTAAAATATAAAGCATAAAATGTATTCACATTCCTAGACAGGCAGAATAAGGCTTTCACTTAGTTTGTATTCGACATGCACTTAACTCTGCGCTACAGTCTTTTTTACTTATACTTTATAGGAAAAACGCTCCAATACAATTACCTGTCTGTCTTGGTAAATAAAAGGTAGTCTACGTGGTCTGTCCCTATAGGTTGTAAAATTCACATACGACAGTCAAAGAGAGGTATTAATAGTTTTACTTACCTTAAACAGTTTGCCATCCCTAGTATATAATCAGTTAATACCACAGCTGATTAAATGAAACCCCCGTTACATTTTGAATTTGCTCAAATGTTTTATTGATGAAGATAGAGTGGATGGATGTGCCTGAACATTATATGTCTGCCCGTGTTAACCTCATTAATGCATATGACGCCGTTTTACTGATGAGCAGTCGTATCATATTTACTCACTGTGCCATGTGAACATTTTGTTATTACTGTCCTGAGAAATTGCTCTTATGTATTTTCAATAATGGGAATTTACATGAATAATGCACACATAAGCATCTGCATAATCTTGCATTTTTTGACATGCAATATACATTTGTGTGATGTAACATGTGTTAACGTTGGTAACAGTTAGTTATTTTATTTCATTTTGCCACACCCATTAATGTCTGTGCAATGGCTTACAGTTGTGTGATCTCATTATACATTTATAGCCCTGGATGTTGCATGTGTGTTGAACGTTTAAGAGTCTTACAAGTGATTATAGGACAAAGCATGGAAGTGGGGGTCGAAGCAGTTAGAGGGAAAATACTCTTCTTGTGAGTTCATTGCAGGTTTGTTTTTTATAGACTTCTAATTCAGAGAAGCTGATGATGCTTTGCAGGTGTTCTGTTTTTACACCAAGTGGGTGTGGCTTATTAGTAGAAGGGGTCGTCTCTTAATCCACATGTTGGTGGATCAATCCCATACTAAATGCCTACCATCAGTGTGTGAATGTGTCTAGCAGTAAAAAAGTGCTTTAAGTGGTTGGAAAAACAAGAAAAGCACCATATAAGTACAAGTCCATTTATTTCTGTCATGCACAGACTTGCTTGATTGAAAATTGTTCTGTGCCTCTATTATCTTATTTATAGGTTTCTGAAATAAGTTGGCGCGGTGTAATTCCAGCATATCTCTGTCTAGCTTCAACCTGACTTGAAGTTTAATTAAGGAGAACGACGACAACACCTGACTCTGCTGTGAAAAGAGTTTCCATGCACACAAAAGCCCCGTTTTCACAAAGCGGTCCAGTTTGGGTCGTCTCGGTTAGCATTTTTTTGGTGTTTCTTTTGACTAAAATCGGGAGAGGTCCCCAAATAATCAACCTGTACTGTCCCACTTGTTTCTACCCATCTGTTGTGGTGCCAGACAAACTGGTTCGACCCCAGAAATCGGAGCTAGAAACTCTACAGTTCATTGATTGGTCAAAAGAATCATCACAAGAAAGAGCCCAAAACTCAGCCATGTTGAAATCTCCAGTCGATTTCTCAGAGATAAATTTCTTAGTGTTTGAAAAATTGCATCATGAAATTGAAACAAGTTGAAGAAGAGAGTAGTTGGCTGTGGAAAACTAACAGGATCAGACTTTACCAAACTTTTCTGACCCACACTGGACCACTTAGCTGTTGGATCTTTGTTGGATCCATTTCTATGACCCTCAATTTAATCCATCATAAACTAATAACTAATTCTTTTTGAAAACATTAAACTTGTTGCTAAATAAGTTGATTGCATTGAGAACAACATCCCCTTAAAAAGATTTCAGTCATTTGTATGCTGGCTCAGTGTCGGCTTCATTTGGACTCTTGGATGAAATTAAGCCATTGTTTCCAGAGCTGGTTCAACCTCAGCTTCTCATACGATAGCAAGTCAAAATTTGAGTTGTGAGAAGGTTCATAAATAGAGTGAACTCATTTGTGTCGCCATCTTTGGTAAAACTATGGACTTGCAGTGTCAATTTTTGAGATATTTAGTGTTAAATCTGCTCTTTGGTCATCTCAAAGTTAAGAAAAATCATCAAACCAGCTCGTGAAAGTTAATTTGATTCGCTTAATTTTCTGTTTTGCCAAAGATTTGTTTATATATGTGAGCAGATACTACAAGCTCTGTGCTCTCTCCTGTCTTACTCTGAAAACAAACCAACCAAACAAGAAAAACATTTTTCTTAATACTCGCCCAGCTAGTCCTGACATGTTTTCTTTGACCTAATTGTCACAATGAGCTTTTAGTAAAATTTCTCTCCCACTTCTGTTTCTATTTGACTTTGTCACATTGTTCCGCTCTGTTGTTCAGAGGAGGGCAGCTCCAGTCCCCATGGATCACTCCATAATTCTAGTTTTTGTGCACGGTTGCAATTCATGAAGACAGTATCCAGGCTGTTTGTCTGATAAATTGCCAACTCAAAGCTATTAGTGCCACAGAAATATCTTGTTGATTGTCATATTAGGCGATAACACGAGTTTGTTGTCTTTGACGATGGCAAATCCAGTCATACCAGAGACACTAGATCACACGTTTTCGAACAGATGCTGGCTTAAAGTGCCTGTCAGCAACACTGTTATGTACCGTCTGTTCAGAAATGCCAAATGCAAGGAAGACAAGCTGTCTCCTTTCCCAGACAGCCCAATCAAAGAAACCTCTTCCACTGGTGAGGTGACATCAGAAAATTGCCTTTCATGGACCAAGAACTCTGAAAGTGTATCCAGCATTCAAGGAGACAAAGTTTATTTACCTCGGGACCCTGGAATATGATTTCATGCACATCCCTCTCAACTGCCTTGAATAGATGCTGAAAAAAATAATAATTCTGTAATCTAAGTCTTGAACGCAGGCTGTGCTCTGTCATGTTTCATTAATTGGCCAATCTGTTCAGGAAGCATGTTGATAGGGCAACATTAACACCCCAGAAATATGTCACTCAGCAAAGTTAAAGCAAAAAGTTGATTTAGAAACAGACAGAACGTGTCACAGATTATCTTATTTATGAGAAAATATCTGATTGATTTTGACTGAAAGTTGCTGTGTGTCCTGCAGCACTGCAGTTTCTGCAAGTCATGCTGCACTTTTTGAATCATATCCCATGTAAATACAATGATTTGACCGCTCACAAACCAGAGGAATTTCACTTATCAAGCCGAGGAACCATATGCATATCAAGAATCTACTTTCAAGGAATAACAGGAGAGTTTATAGGGAAGCTGGAATGATTTAGATGCTGGCCTCAGGCATGTATGCATGTGATCATAGCTCTGGGAGTGTGTGGTGCAGAATGATCTACTTGCAAATTTGTTGTGGACTTGCAACCTTTAGCTGTTGATAAGAAGGGTTTTGTGCTTAATATGCGCCCTGAAGTACAAAAACCACCACCTTGCAGCTGTGATTGATGTTCAGTGCTCAGGTTCTTGGGTGCTGGACATGTTTTGGAGGAAATGAGAGTGGATTAAGAATAAATTTCAGTCTTAGAGGTGCCAGAGTTATAGGAGCTGTCCTTAGAAATAGGGCAGATTTCTCATGTCTTATGGTAAGGTTTGAAGAAGCTTTAACGTGCTGTAACTCATCTTTTGAATGGTAGGTTTTGTTTTTGTAATGCATTGTAAGTCTTGCCCATCACATGTTGAGGCAACTGCAAGTGAAACACTTTAAAGTGTATTTATTTGAAGAATGGGTTGCAGTGTTTTATGAAAGTCAAACGGGATTCATGACACATTCTGTGTGACTTTATGTCCCTGCAGTGATGAAAGGATAAAAGGAGTGTGCACTGAGGCTGAGCAAAGTCATACTTTGTTGTGGACTCATTTCAAAAATACCATAAATCTAATTTGGTTGCTGCATATTATTTTACTGTGCTGTTGCTTTTTTATTTATATAGAACTAGAGACCATAGCTTCTGTATTTTCAGGGCCATTGGATTTTCATTTGCCAGTAGGTGGAGACCAAGCTCCATGTGTTGCATTCCCACTTTGCTTACAGATAAAACCTTAAAGTTGCAGCTACTTTAACATCAACACTGTCCACTCGTCTCCTCACAAATGGAATAATTACAGGGTTGATGCACAGATTCCCTGTTTTCTCACTTCTTACATGTTTTTCTGAGATTGATTTGCATTCAGTTGTGATCACACTTAATAAGCATGTGCATGTCCAGTGATTTTTAAGAAGCCTTTCTATTATTTACTCGATGTTTGAAATGATTTGATTGCATTGAATAGCTGTCATGTGTCATCAGTGGCTGCTTCAGAGATATGCAGATTTCTCTCTGCACACGTGTTTAATCAAACCTATATTTAACATTGTCAATATTTCTGCAGCTGTTTTGAATCCACTTTCCTGCTGTATAATTACCCTGTGAAGGATTACAAACACTGTCATCATAGTGTTGTAATTATCATAAAGTACACTGCCATTGTTAATACATTTGCAGTTTAATTGAGTTGTAAGTTTGATTGAATCCACATGTACATTCAGGTTTCTAAGGCACTTTCTCATGGTAGCAACAGTAAACATAAGCATCATCAGAAGTAGGTCAAGTAAATGCATTTCAGTTACGCAACGTCTCAGACACATAACTGCACTTTAAGAGTGAAGGATTTTATCAGGATGCAACACCAAGTCCTAAGTCACCTGTCAAAGGTAAATGTAACTTTGCAGTTTCCACAAATTTGGCTCAGTTTGATAGGATATAAAATGTACCGTCAACTCGACAGAAGAGGAGCAGGATGTAACTTAGACACCCACTTCCTTTTACAGCTCAAATAGCTTTTTGTGATCCTTGATGAACCCTCGGTTTGAAAGCCTAGCCTTTCAATCTCCAGCCTCTGTCCATTTATTCATTTCCTCGGACTGCTCAGTACTTCAAAGCAGTGGTGCATAAGACCCTTAAGCAACAGGGCAAAATACCCCTGGGCCCTTTGAATAAATCATCGGCTTTCTCTGTGCCATTTTTAACGCCATTTGTAGAAGAAGCCAGCGAGGATGCAACCTTCTTGTAAATATGCTGAAAATGCTTTCTTTGTGTCTGTGATTCTTGTCCAGTTTCATGTACCCACAGAATTTTTTTGGGGGGGAAGTGGCAGACTAGTGTTTCTTTGAGAGCTTTCAGTAAAAACCTTGACAAATTGCAGTTTTATTTTGGAGGGCAGCTCTGTGCGCGACAAAGCAGCATTTAGTGATGTGAACATTGTGTAGAGTGCAAGAGAAACAAAAGGCACTTTTTATTTCCAATGTTCAACAAGCACAAACCACATTTCATTACTTCTACCTTCATCTGACTCTGAATCCTCAAAACAGGGATTCAGGTTTCCACAGATTTGAAAAAACTTTCAGTCAGCTGCATTAATGCATCATTAAAAATCTGAACTGGAGCCAGACACTAGTTCAAATCTTGGATATGGATTCTGTACATTGGCTGTGAGACTTTGGTCATTTTTCCTCATGTCTCAAAGATTCTTTGAGCCAAGTTGAGCTCTGTGTAAGTTATTACTGATCATTAGCATATTGTGTAACAGTAAAGGTTCATAATCTGGTTCAGGCTATCTAATGATTTTAATAAAGAACTAAGAGATTTCCCTCCAGCCTACTTTAAAACAAAGCAAATTTGAGAAATTAAGGCTCTGTGAGGACTTAATAAATGAGCTTTTATTGTTCCAGTGTGTTCAAAGATCCTATGTGTAACCATGGTTGCATTGTTTAAGCACAAGATTTTAGCTGTTAGCAACCCCCAGCATGTTGATGCTAACGTGTGCTAGGCCTGATGTCCCCTGTGAGCTGAGGAGAAGGAGCTTTAATGTGATTTTTTTGCACACTGTGATTTTTGTATTGCTGCTGTGACTCTGAATTTCCCTTTTGGGATGAATAAAGTACATTCTGTTTTTTTCTGTTCTGTTCTATTCTATCTTTAAATAGTTCATAATCCTTGGAAATTGGATCATCAGCCCTAAAATTGATTAATTCAAATTTGAATTTCCCAAGGAGAACACAGTTTCCATCACATAGACTGAAAGTGTCCTTGATGACACTACACTGGCCAGCAAAGTTTAGCAGAGAGAATCACGATCAGCCCTTTTTCACAGAGGAAAAGGAATTTTTGGATTTATTTTGTTGTAATAGCGGACACTGGAGCTGGACTTTGGAAAAGACAAAGGACAGAGGGCAGAGAAAAGCTAAACAGGAAAGAGAGATAAAGCACAGACCAAAACACAGGTGAAGCTGTATGTGATAATGTACATTACAACCCACACGAAGCTTGTGGTCACATTTGAAACAATGGCGAAACCTAAGTAGAAATCAGATATTACCTTGTCACTCATTAGCTTCCAAAACAAATGCACGACTTGACTACACTGGGTGATGATGTTAGTGAAAAACAGAGTCTTTATCCTGGGAAGCCTAAACATGTTGTAGCTCCTGGGGTCTTACTTTCTCACTCACTAATTTCAAAGACATCCTGTAAAATCAATAACTGCCCTTATTATTCATAATAAAGCTGTAAAGCTGCCTGTTTTCAAACAGCCTAAGATAGTCTGTCATGTTAGATATAACAAAAGTCTCTCCCTAATGCAGAAAATCCATCATATCATATGTTGATTGTTGTTTCATTGACAGTTAGCCTGCCAGAAGGCTAAAAATAACCCTCTATGTCTGGCTTTTCAAACAGTCTTTTTGACAAATAATGCATAAATGTCATCACTTGATGATGAACGTCCGCATTACAGCGCCGATAAGAGGATTTAGAAAGCGGAGGAAAACTCAGAATGCAGCCACTTTTCTTTTCTTATATGCATTCAGTTTCACATTAAAGTCAACTCATTATATTAAAAAATGAGCACACAGCCTGCTCTGCACACTTTAAAAGACATATATCTGAACCATTGACGTGTTGGCATGTGTGCAGGTTAATAGTTCGATATCCTCTCTGCTGGCTTCACAAATGCAATAATACCACAGAGGAGGAGTGAATGATGTTTGTTCAGCCTGACTGTGAGCAGTGATAACTGCAAATCCCACACATAAATCATTGACTTACTGTGTAGAACTGAATCTTCAGAAATTTCTCCAGAGGCTGGTATTAATATCTGCTGTGTATCCACATGTAAATGGTTTTCTACATCATGTGAAACTAAAGAAAAAGGTTTCATGTGATTTCCCTTCAATGGAGGTCATGCTCAATGTAGCCACGTTTAGCACACACCGGTCTTCTGGGTCAGAAACTGTTTGATAATTTGGTACATAGATGTTCTTTCTCTAAAGAAGTTCTTCCATATCAGCTCACTATTCATGACTTTGAAGGCGATGTTCCCCACTTCCTGCAACAATGGACAAAGAGCCCTGTGGAGTCCATTTGTCCTACTTAAGATGATTTTTTTCTAGACCCCAAACCTCAGCATGGTTAAAGAAAACGAAATAAAGCAGTAGGATATGACTGCAGGCTTTTTCTTTAGTACCTGGGTGAGATGCATTAGCATATGTTTCCTGTAGATTCATAGCATGAAACCGATGCAGGAGCGTGAAGATCAGCTGATCCCTGAGTGTTGTTTACTGCCTGGTTCAAAGATCATTTTTGGGTCTTTGCCTTAATTCCTTTATTATAACTGTGCATAAAGAGGATTTTTAGAACTCGACCAGGTTAAGGCAGAGAAATATGCATTCTTTTTTTGAATGGACGCGTTACTTTCTCCAGCATCTAGCCAACTAGAAGCCTTGCATATCAGGATCATCAGAATAGGGTTTTATTACCAAGTATATTCACACATACAAAGAATTTGACCTGGTGCTTTACAGTTATCACACTTAGCAATAAAAAAAAAGATTTGAAATATAAAAATGTAGACAGATGAAGAAATGAAAAGCAGAAAATATAAAATGTAGGTGCAATATTCTGCATCGATATCTAATGCAGAGGGCTGTGACCCACTGGAGCAGGTGCACAACCTGAACCCGAGCAAATCCAGTGTGAGCTGACACATTAACTTGAATAAAAACTAGTCGGATCCTGTTACATGATGTGAGCTTAGTCAGAGATGCATCTTTTGTGTTTTGGCCAAAAGTCCAATTCTTTAACAAACAGAAAGATACTCGATCTTTGTGCACATATTAATGTGTTTCCTGAATTAATCCTGATACCAGCGTTGATTCTGGGGCCTGGAGCAAAGATTCACGACCCTTATTTTTTATATTTTCACAGCAGTAGACAAAATATGCAGTTATTAATAGTTTTGATTAATCATGACCACTTTAAGAACCACTGTATTAATCCAACACTTAAATTCCTTCTAACAGGAAGAAATCTTGAGCAGAACTAGATTCGGGTTGAACATCTATCTGCTGTAACTTTTTCAGACTAAAAGAAAGAGATTCTTAAGAGACGGGTGAGAGTCAGGAGAGACCGTCTGTATTCAAACTTAAAAAGCAGATTAGCTTTCATAAGCTTTCTGTCTTTAAAGCTCAATTAGAAATACTCAATGATAACAAAAAGTCTCTCATGTTTTCAGGGTCTGTTAGCCTTATTTAGTTTTAATCCTTTTGTCTCCTTATTTGTTGTGTTTTGAATGTCGGACTTCAGACACTATAATTTGGTGTTAAAAACAGTAATCCACGGTAAGAATTGCATTGATGTAGTTTTGCTCTTTCACATGCACAGAGTGTAAAAGGAAACAGAAACTACTTCTCTTTTAATCCACAGACTGAAATACTCAGGAGTTAATAAAGGTGGAGTAATTTTCAGTCACACATTTATAACTACCTCTAATTATGAAATGATTAATTAAAGGGTGTAAATCTTTGTCATTTTTTTGTACCAGAACACTTTGTAAATTATAAAACTGCACAAAAGACGTGAGAAATGACTTCGACACAAGTGAACAACAGGCAGCCTTGATGCTTTATCAGCTTATCAAGTCTGCTTTGTTTTGCATCTGTTTATCTGTTTAAAAACAGAGCAGCACAGATGTCCTTCAAACTACCTGCCAACTTCAACTCATATTTTCTCCTGTGTTTCATCGCATGTCTGCCTCCCCTCCAAAAATATGGTTCCTCTGCCTCCCCTGATGTTTACAGGATGTGAGAGTGCAAGCTCCAAGTGTCATAGCTTTCAGAAAGTGTTGGTTTGTACAGGTATTTTCATCCATCCCTGGAGTCTTTTGTCAGAGACTCTGTTTCTGCAAGAAATCACCGCCGGCATGTAGCTTTCACATAAATTATATTACGTTACAAGGTACAAGAGTCCAGGTGCCCTCGCGATGAGCAGCAAGGTGAGAAGTAACATCAAATGTTTTCATTAAGCTACAGGGAGAGAAACAGCTTGGATTGATAGTTGTTAATAGTTATAATCCTCACATGGTGCCAAAAATAATTATGACAACATAATGAGGCATAACTATTGCTTGTGTTGACGTCCTGGCTTTGTTTCCCCAGCTGGTGCCTCCATTTGCAGACCATAGTTTTCACGCCACCTCCTCCATCAATCCTCCAAAATATTTTAATCATAGAGCCCCCCCTCATGGGAAAATTGGATGAACACTGCAGCTATGTAAAGGGTTAAGGGAGGACATTTAATTATTTAGTCCTCTCCTCTCTGTCAGAGGGATGAATGTGCAAACTTTTATCCCTGGTCAGGCATTCTTCCTGGTGGAAGATGTGCTTAGAGAGTAATGGATGATCCATGGTAATGCAGTATGACCTATTCTCTCAGTGTGTTAATATTCATGGTGTTATGATTAATTTCACCCATTCCTTAAACCCACAAGCATATGCCAGTGGCTGCATACTGTGCATGGCTTGCATTTATTGGCTGACGGCGTCATCCTGAACTCAGATTGTCTGCCAGTAAATGAGTGTAAATGGAAACCTTAGTGGGGCAATGAGCGCGTGTTTATTGAAAGTAATGCCCTGTCACAATCACAGCTGGTGAAAAAAGCACAGTGACATTCATTTGTCAGCCAAAGAGAGAGCCTTTGGTGAAATATAGTCCATTTCACAGGGGGGGCATGTTTGTGTTTGCCTCAGGCTATGCATTCTTGACTGATATGGAACATTTGCTCTACACATGTACTCTGCAGATGCAATGTGGTACTGTCAGATGTTATGGATTAAATGTTAATCAGGAGCAGGTTTTAAATTTATATTTGTCGTGTGGTTGATCACTTTAATAGCACTGCTTGGGGTGTGTATTAAAATCCAGTTTCTTGCCTGAGTCCATTGCCGATTTTCAGCGTGAGTCTCTGCTTTGTTTGACTTCACATTGAGAGTTTAGAACACACAAAACGCTGCTGTCACAAGAGTCAAGATGTGGTTATTGTGGTCTGTTTTTGTTCCCCCTCATTCTTTCTTTTGCGAGGACTCAATGCGGCTTGTGCAGCTAATAATTCACATTATCACCTCGAGGATGTATTGAGCTTTTTTCCACCCTGTTGCTGAGCACATCTTGGTGATGTGCTTCTGTCTTTGGAGTTATTTTTGACTGTCTTTGCTGTCTCCAACATCATTCACGTTTTTGAGAAAGAGAAGCCCCCAGCTTGAAATAGCATCTCTCTATTTAAGTGTTTTCGCCTCACCTCCACTCTATGAATTTCTAATGCACCTGGGTGTTGTTCTCTGCTCCAGAATAAGGTGCTCATACAGGAAAAACCAAACACGACAGGCTCAGATCAGAGTGCAGTGAGTTCTATCACACGGTGGACCAGGTGGTGACGTGAATCCAGTCAGTGCAGAAGGTCACTGACTCAGTGAACTCAATTACTTTCCGGTGCGGGCGAAGTTTTCCTCTCGGACTGGTCAGCTCATGATTACCTGATTTGTGACCTTTGCCTGGGGCGCTGTTATATACCAGATTGGTAATTAGTTTGAATTAGGGTTGCAAGTTTAAAGAGTTCTCATAATCAGTTCTCGATTACACGGGAAATTTTGATGTCAAAACATTACCAAATTTGTTTTTTTTCTATTCAATGTTGCCCTACACACCAGAGTTGACTCAACTTATGCAAAATGACCACGAACGAGGAGCTCTTACTGTCATATTTATCTGTAAAAGTAACATACGAATGCTATGAGACCAGATTATAAGTGGTCAGTTTTCTTCAGTGTTTCGTCTCACCAGAATGTATCAGGATGTTTTGATGGCAGGATCAGGATTTGGATTTATTCATCAGGTCTCTTTTTCTTATTCAGACTATTCTGACCTTGTGACGGAGCGGCACTGTCACTAATAATGGGCAGCACGCACTCACCGACACTGACACATTCCCCTTTCCTGACAGCATTTCATTCACCCGGTCAACAAGCCAATCTCTCTCTCTTTTCCATTCAGCTCAGATTTTTTAAGGGCGCACACTTGGGGACTTTGACACTATTTAAACACTTCTTTGCTTTGTTCAGTACTTGCCAGCCAGAGGTCGTGTCTGAAATGTGGAAACCGACTGCATCAGATGCTCTTAATATAGACATGCATCTGATAATGTTTTTGTGGGTTTTGATTAATATGAATGAACATATGCCACAGAAAATGACCAATGACGTGAGTCAATCATTCTTAAAAATGTGTTTAAGATGATTTGCTGTAAGCTGTCCTTAATACAGGTAAATAGATGTTTTGTACTTGTTATGCAACTTTCAATGCCCAGTGAGAGAGATTAAATCCCTTAGGAGAGAGCAATTTTAGGCCAGGTTACTGAGAAGGACACATCTGTGTTTTTTGATTATTGAATGTCCCCTTTTTTCTTTTTTTTTCCTTTTTGTCAAATTGACTGATGAGTTAACACTGAACTCGGACCACACTGACAATGTTTTGGAGGAATAATCGTCTGTATTATTTTGCACTTGTAAACATTTTTTATTGCACTGGAGACAGGAAACCAATTACATAACACCAAACGTAATATTTTCAATGACGCCTGTGTTTTCCTTAGGGTCGTCACAGTATGAAAATTTAAGCTCACGGTTGTTGTGACCAAAATTACCATGGTTTTCGATATTATCGCGGTATTCTTAAAAATGTGTTCAATATGTTCAGAAAGCACTGATAGACCTAAACAAACTGAAATAGTTTAAAACAATGTAATAGTGTTGATTACATTTCAAAAAAATGGGCAAAACCTTATCAAAACTCCAATTATTAACATCATAGAAACAAGGGTTCAGCATGTAAACACCTGTTTTCGCCCGCCTGTACCAAACAGGAAAACAAACAAACAAAGCATCTGATCATTTCAAAATAAAACACCATGTTCCTGCTCCCAATTTGAGCAGACACTTGAGAATAACTAATGTAAACAGCTGATTTGTCAGGAACATTTTCAGTAGTTGAAATTATACAAAATCCAAAAATCCAAACTGTTCTTGTGCATTTTTAGACACATTGTTTTCTATTTGTTTGCTCAAGTGAGGTGATTTAATTTCTAATCCCAATAAAGTTTAAACGAAACGTAGAGGCTCCACAGTGCACCTGCGCAGCTAGTTGAGGAGATTTTGATCAAGCTGGGAAACCATGGTCTTTGACATGATGGCGGTTATTGTTGCCGTCGGCATTTTTACCGGGTTTACCGTAACACTGGTAACAGTTAAATCCCCAGTTTTCCTATGTTGATTTTGAGACTGGGAAGAGGACCCCAAACTGGACCCTACAAGCAACATTTTTAGCCTAAAATGTCTGAGAATTTTTTCTTTCTAATGCACCAACTTTTCCTTTTTTGCACCATTTCATGACTTTAATCCCATCTTTTGCCTCTGATGTGTTTTTTGAACTCACATTGTCACATTACGATAAAAACATTTATTTACAGACTTCAGGTGTTAGAGTTGTTGAGTTTTTGCAGAATGTACAGAGCTTCAGCTTTATACAAGTAACTTATGAACAGTAACTTTGGTTTTGTGTTTACACTAGAAATGTATATGCGATGTAAATGTACGTGATTGATTTCAGAACTTTAAATCTGTGATTACTTTTTACAATGAAAACCTTAAGTCTGCTAATGAGTTGCTAGTTTTGACTTTGAGTGGTTGATAGACTTATTTTTGGCTGCTTATTATCCCAGCAAGAAGCACAACAACAAACTATCAAACATTTGATAAGTCAGGGGAAAATTATTCTTATAATCTGTGATTTTACATCGTTTTTAAACTTTTTTGCTTGACTCAAGCATCTAAAAATAAACCACCCCCATCAGACTGTGTGAAAATGATTAGTCCGAAACACAAATGAGGCAGTCATAATTACTTTTATAAAATCATTTTATGAATGTGTAAAGAAGCAGAAAGACTCAGAGAACTGCATGTGCATGGCTTCTTTTTAAGTTTAGTAGCAGCTAGCTGTAAATGAGAACAAACTGAGAACCCGTAATACAAACACATCCAACTGCTTTTGTTGGGTAGGTAGGTATCATTTGCATATTTTTTTTTAAGTTATGAAACTATAACCAGCTTCATGAGGAGCTCTTTCTCTCTTCTGTTTCACAGCACCTTCCTCACAACACATCACAGCACTTGGCTTAACAAACCAATTACACAACTTAAAATCCACACATGTAGAGCTGTGCAGAGAGGCCCTTCATTGCTTAATGGAGCTCTCATGAAATAATTAGCTTCATTTTTCAAAACATGTCATTTTTTTTACTACCTGCTGGGCCCGAAAGTCTGCTGTGCAACCCACAAGTCCTCACAGTTAAAGCTCCTCCTGATGCAACCGGCCCACAAGCACGCTTTAACACAAAGAGGGCTGTTAGTTTGAAAGGATTAGAGACATTGCTCCTCAAACGCGTGACCCTGTGGCCTGATATGTCACTGTTATAAAGGATGAGTAATCTGGATCATCACACTCTGGGCACAGGACAGCGATCTGTGCAGGAAATGGAGCGCAGAACTCAAGGCAATTAAATACAAAGAGCAGAAAAGAAAGTGCAGGGTTCTTCATTAGGTTTGGGTGTTCACTTGGACACCAGGTGAAGTCTTTCCACATCTTGGAGAAACTCAGAGATTGGATTGTTTTATACTTTTTTTTGAATATATACTCCTTTAATAGGCTATATGGGACTTTCCAACAAGCATTTCTGGTGTTATAATACACCTCTCGTCTTTTATGTTTTTATTTTTTGATATAAAGCAGAACATTTTGTATTCAAAGGCAGATGATTTCTGTCACAGGTCGCTGGATGGTCTGGCGGTTTGGATGTGAACCCTTTGCACTGAGGCTGCTCTCCTCACAGCAGCGATCGCTGGTTCAGCTCCCAACCACGACCCTTTACAACATGCCCCCCCCCTCTCTCTCTGCTCCCCACATTTCCTGTGTCCCTTTGGCTGTTTTTGCCAAATACCTAAAAGCAACAACCAAAATGCACGCTGAGTTAATGCTCCGTATGTTCCGGTTAAATTATTGTTATTTCACTGCAGAACCATAGATGTTTTGCTGCTGCATTCATACTCTTAGAGGACCAGCAAACAGCTACAAAGCTTGAGTGACCGGACATTTCCTCCTTTGTGATCGGAAAATTATATCCAGGATGATTTTATAATATTCCTCAAAATCTGCAGCTTGTTCTACAGACCATTGATATTTATTATAAAGCAAAGCTGCACTGGGATACTGGCATTATTCTGATGCACAAAACATGCTGGGACTGTTTGCGCTGTGCTGCCAGACAGAAAAGATAAAAGTGGAAATGCACTCCTGCAACTTAAACTAAGATTTTTCGGAATTATCTACACTTTTTTACAAGACAAATAGGTACATTTTTATAAGCGTGTGGTGAGGCACTAATAGTGGAAGCCCCTGTCTATGACTTATAAGATATAATAAAAATGAAAACTTGGCTTTGCTGAGAATTTTTCAGCCCATTTTGTGTCAAAATCTTGAGATAAAAACTCTAAATTTTGAGGCACTGTCTATATATTTTTGGACAAGAGAAATATATTTATATTTTTCTCATTTATGCATGTCTCGAGGCGTTGATATGGAAACCCTGTCTGCCAGTTAAAACAATAGAAACTGAAAACTTTGCTTTGTTGAGAATTATTTTGGCCCATATTAAGTCAAAATTTTTGGATGAAAATTCAAAATTTCTGGGTAAAAAAAGTCAAAGTTGTGAGGCAAAAGTCAAAATTTTTAGATGAAAGTCAAGTTAAAATAAAGAGCTGAGATTTAGATTTGTTGCTCCAAAAATTTGACTGAATATGTACTTAAAAGAAAAAGATCTTAACAAAGCCGAGTTTTCATCTTTATATTTTTAACTGGTGGACATGGGCTTCAATATCGAATATCTTCACTTCCAATAGAAAAGGTTTTTTAGACAAATATATGGATTATGAAGCTACTTTGTTGTCTTTCATGATCTGCTGGTAGTTTTGCACTATCTCTTAGAGGTCGGGTCGGTGGCTCTCGTTTTGTGTTTTCAGATCATTAAGTAAAGGGATAAAACCTTGAAAGTCTTTATTTTGTGGGAAAAAAAACTTAAACATGATGGTATCATTACTAACATTTATCTCAGGGAAACCAAAAGTTATTTTGATATCAGTGTTTCTTAATGAATTAGTCAGTGATCTCTGCCCTAGATTTGTCACTTGGAAGTTTTTCAGGAATGGGGTCATGCTGTCTCAAAATTCCCCCAGAATGATCTCGCTCTGCTGGAAGGATGAAAATGAAAACTGTGTAGACATTGTTGTCCTGACATGACATGACATGCACACAAGTTGTTTGGCTTGTTTACAGTTGCTGTTCAAAAAGGAGAAATGTCACTGATCGGTTTTATGACTGGAACATTTTAGTAATTGTAGGTACATGAGGGGAATATAATTCTCTCCATAACTGCTAATCAGAAACATTTCATTTGTACTTCATCAGTAATGAGTCATTAATTTGCATGTTTTCTCACAATTTCCTCATATACTCATTTTTTTTCTGTATCCCAACAGCTCTCTACTCCATCATCCTCTTCTGCGTTTTCCTGTGGATCCCCTTCGTTTATTTCTACTACGAAGAAAGAGATGACGACAACGGGAACAAATGCTCGGTGAGAATTCAACCTTTCTCTTCTCCACAGCGGCACCGCGGCCTGCTTAGGAATTCAAATTTCATTCAGATGATTCAGGTGCAGCTTAGCAATATGGTAATGCAGAAATGTCTGGAGTCATTTAAGTTGAACTTCCAAGCTCGAGGCAACATGGAGCAATTTGTTTGCACACACAGAAAACAACACGAGCAAATCTGTTTTCTTCTACTTTGTTCACCCAAATGTTTCACTCGTCCCATGAGTCCTTAAACACACCCGTATCAGTTGGGTTTATCAGCTGATTGCATGCATAGATTATCTCCTCCCTGGTGTCTTTTTCTGAGTTGAATATTTATGAAATTTGGTGCCAATGTGAGAAAAATGTCGAAGTATTTATGGTAGTTTGTGGCACCGAAGAGCCGATTAGTCCAATCTGTGCATCGCCCCTATAAATAGAAGGCCCCATATTGTCAGCTCAAATTGAAAAAATTCAAATCCCTATCTTCAGAAGTCTTTTCAGTGAGTGATGTACCAAAGAGCAGCTATCTCACACTGCCTTTTATCCTTTCCGTGTGTCACTTTTGAGCTGACAGAGGCACTTTCTCTCACAGACAGGGAGGTCTTTTGTATTGTTACTTTAAAAGCACCTTGAATGGCACCGGGAGTGACATGTTATCTCCACCAGGTCAAACCGCATCCACACCGACTCTATATAGCACTCACTCTCTATAGTCTGTGGCTAAATGAAGTATAACCCCCTTCCCTCCCTCTCAATGAATAATAATATTTCCCTGCATGGCCACGATTGACCGGTTTAATTTTGTCTTTTTTATTACAGCAAGTGCAGAACGCTCTCAAGTACACAATTGGATTTGCCATTGTCTGCGTGGTGCTCCTTTTAATTGGGTGAGTTGGGGACATGGATGGCTTCTTCTGCGTCAGTACAGGAGAGCTGGAAGGGGTGCGGATTTGTCATTGTGTTCGCCTAATGAGAGGAGAATCCTGTGGAAAAGCTACAGCACCATTTGTCTGGCCATGATAAACCATTCAGGGAAAAAAAAAAAATATGGACGCCTTCTCTGAATATAGGTTTTATTCCTGTCAATCTCATTCCAAACGACTTTTCCTGCCTTGCTCCCAAAGTACAAAGTGCATGTATGAGTCTTTTTATACAATTTAATGTTCTTTCTACGAGCCATACTAATGCACTCTCAAGCCATGACTCATTTATCCACCAGTTTTCTGCCGGCTTTGTTCACTTGCACCACATAATAGATTTCCTTTGCAGCCTTGACAGCAACATGCCTCGAGTTCAACCTATACAATTTGATGTGCTCTTTCAACCATTAAATGGTGCACTGAATGAAGGCTTATCTAGTTTGGGGAAAATAAAAGACACATGGCTGTACTTTGTTATGGCTTAAAGTTTGGTAGTTTGGACTTTTTTTTATAGACTGAAGCAATTTAGCTCCTCTTTTACCTCATGAAGTGGAACGATTGTCGCTTTGTTCTGGCAATTGTTGCTTCAGCCCTTTGGTCTCCAACAACATGATAGCTTTTATCCTCAACTCTTTCTTTGATACTGGGAGACATAATGACTCTATATGGCCACCGCTCACTCAGGAAGTCTTTCCTGATGGCTTTTATTTGTTTTCTGTTTACCCAGCGAGGTGTTTACCTCCCAAAATGACCTCTGGTCTTTCCGCAGTTTATAGCTTTTTTTCGTCATTGCAAACAACTAAAGCTTTTTACATACTGCTGGTTCAATGTGCCCCTTTAATGTCTCTCCATTTGATGCTGGGACCAAGTTGTCCCACAGTCAGAGTCAGGTCTGTGAACCAGCAGTGTGTACAGGATGGTGCAGCGCTTTGTGTTTTCTACACTCCCCAGGACGCCAATATTACACCATTTCAGGTTCAATATAAAAGCACAAAAGCATGATGACATTGAAGCTTTGTTGTGAACTCGCAGCACAAATATGGGCTCGAGCAGAAACTCAGGTATCGTCTCAGAGGAAAACTGCAAATCACATTTTTATCAGTTTTATTGAAGACCCAGAACAGCAGAACAAGCAGAAGCCTGTAAAAGAAGTGTGTTCATGACCTATAAAAATGCTTTCAACTCACTTTACCTTAAAAAATTCCAAGATTTCGAAACCCTCTCGGTTGTAAGTGAAAGGAAGTAAAGTGGTCTCATGATGTGGCCTTATTGAGGTGATGGAGGACCTTCAGTTGGTTTTGCTGCAGTGTTGTGCTCCGGACGACTGTGAATGGATAAAAACATGAAAACAACCCTGAGAGTTTTCTGGGTTTCGAAAAAGAAAAGTATGTAAACCTTACACTGTCATTTCTCACAGATTTATGAAGAGTTGAGAAAGGGTTAAGGCCACACTGATGAGACATTTAATTCCTTAAAATGAATAATGACTCTTAACATGAGCGAAGTGGAAACACATTAAAAAGATTAAGTGTGAGTGTGGACCCCTGTAGATAGCAGGAAGGATGAGGCCTTTTGAGACCCAGAATTTTGTTTTTTTTGCATATGATGCAAAGGGAAGTCTCTGATATGCTGAGCTAATATGTTCCCCTCCCAGGCTGAGGAGTTTTTTCTTCAACTTTTTTTGGAATACTAGTTTTTCAACTTCTAAAAGGCTCCCTGAAGATTCAGAGCATCATATTTTGTGTGAGTTTCTGGATGTTAGATGCGAGGAAGGACTCTGGCCTAATTCTCTGTTGTCTGTCAGGAAGGATTAATGATCAGTGCAGAAGGATTTTATGATTAATGGAATCAAAGTCTGCGCTGAAGCTGAGCAGCAGTTTGTTGACTTTTCACACTCTGTAGCTTACTTAGAGATACAGTCTTAGTCTGAAGAAGTGCTGTTTCAGTTTATGACTTAAAGAGGCTCCAGGTTTTGTTGTGCTCATCATTTGGGGGTATCCATCCATCATCATAAATGTTTCATCCAGTTTGAGGTCACAGGAGGCAGGAGCCTATCTCAGCTGTCATTGGGTGAGAGCTGGGATACACCTTGGACAGTTCTCCAGACTTTCACAGGGGTAAAATGTAGAGACAGACAACCAATCACACTGAGAGTTTGATGACAAGTCTGATAGTTTTTAGATTCTCTCGACATAAAAACGTAAACCCTTACAAATCACAGAAAGCACAAAGCAAAAGGTTGTAAATCAGGAAATCAATGTCTTAAAAAACACTGAAAACTAAACCCACTCAACTCCAAAAAACCTGCAAACTCAACTCAACTTTAGTTATAAAGCACTTTAAAAACAACTACAGCTGAAAACAAAGTGCTGTACACATACAATTGTGCCTAAAAGTTTAGAATTTTCTGATTTTTTTTGGCCTTTTCTCAGAAAATATAAATGATAACACAGAAACCTTTCTGTCACTCATGGTTAGAGGTTGGGTGAAGACATTTATAAAAAAAATAAATATATATTTTACCCTTTTTAAATCACAATGACAACAGAAACTTCAAAAATGACCCTGTTCATTTTTTATACACACAAACGGATTAAAGTAAATAGATCACAGGTGAGGATGGTTACCTTTAGTAGACATTCAAACACATTTGTGTTCACTTTTGTGCATTTATCAGGCCAAAACCACCAGAGTTGTGTAAACTTCTTAACGGGTCATTTTTGGAGTTTCTGTTGTCATTATGATTTAAAAAGAGTAAAAATTTTTTTTAACAAAAGTCTTCACCCAACCTCTAACCATGAGTGACAGAAAGGATTTTGTGTTATCATTCATATTTTTTTAAGAAAAGGCCAAAAACTCAGAAATTCTGCTGGAGGGGGTAAACTTTTGGGCATTGTTTCATTGCTCCAAAAAACAATTTAAGAAAAAGAGAAACAGTTACTAAAACAATAACTAATAACACTAAAACATAGCTGAGTCTCATGTTGGGTTAAAAGCCAAGGAATAAAAGTGGGTTTTAAGACGCGACTTAAAAACAGTGAGGAGGATTGTCTAAATGTGGATGGGTAGATTATTCCAAAAAAGCAAAAGCAAAAACAGTTGCGGTTCATTCATCCATTGCTTATCCAGGTCTGGGTCCCGGGGCCAGCAGTGCCATTAATGAAGACCTGTGGCAACCGTCCCGGGCCACTTTTACCAGCTCCTTTGAGGGACACCAAGGCATTTCTAGGCAAGCTGAGAGGTTTAATCCTTCCAACATGTCCTGGATCTACCCAGATGGACGTGTCACCTTATCTTGCTCCTCTTGATGTGGAAGAGCAGCAGCTCTACTCCGAGCCCTGAGAAAACTTATTTCAGCTGCTTGTATCCACAATCTTGTCCTTTCAGTCACTACCCACTAGGGCTGAAAGATTTATCGTTTCTGATCGAAATCACAATTCGACACCAAGTGTCTCTGGGTGTAAAACTGTTGAGAAAAATCAATTTTTTCCTTAATATTGTTGAATTTTTTCTTACTATTACTTATTAAACTTTGTTCTTCTTCTTTAATTTTTTTGTATTTTATTTATTACTTAACTCAACTATGGATATCTTGCACTAGATAATTTGTAAAGATTTTTAAGAGTCAAAGATGGCTCAGTTTGTTCTTCAGTTGAAGAAAAACTATGATTAAAAGTTTGGTTTTGCCCATATTGCATCAAAATAATGAGAAAAGTCAGAATTTGACTATATTCACCTATTCGACTATCTCAAAATCTTTTTTTTCTCACAATTTAACCTTTTATCAAATAATGTTGTCTTTATTTCTCATATTTTGACTGAAATCTTAGAATTTGTATTTTTTTCAATCTAAATTCAAACTTTTTATCCCAAAAATATGAATTTGTATCTTAGACTTTTGTCATTATCTTAAAATTTTGTCCCTAATGTAAACATTTAGACATTTTTCTCATAACTTGAAATTGATTTTTTAATATTCTGATTTTTTAACAATCTCAAAATCTTCTGTTTTTCCTAAAAATTTTACCTTTTATCAAATAACGTTGTCATCATTTCTTATATCTTCCGCTGAAATCTTAGAATTTTGACGTTTTACATTAAAATTTCAATATTTTATTTCAAAAATATGACTTTGTATTTAAGACTTTTGTCTTCATCTGAAAATTTTGCCCATTATGTTAAAGATTTTTTAAAATTTGGATCTTTATAGCTCAAAATTTTGGCTTTTGTCTCAGAATTTTGTCTTAATTTCTCAAAATTTCCATTTTTAATCTCAAGATTTTGACCTGTCATGTAAGAGTTAGAAACAATTCTTATCTACAGTTTTCATTCTTAAATCAGAGTAAAAGTTTTTGATGTTTGATGGTTTGATGTAATTTTCTGTAAAGTTTGTAAATGGTTCTGTACCCTGTGAAAACTTCACTGAAGCTTGATTTGCAAGAAAATTGGGGATTGAATTGAATTTGCAATATCTACCAGGAAAATCGTTATTATATCTTTTCGTAAAATCGTTCAGCCCTACTAGCCACAGATTGTGACCATAGGTGAGGGTTGGAACGCTGATTGATTGTTAAATGTAGAGCCTTGCTTTCTTCACTGCAACAGACCAGTATAGCGTTCGCATCACTGCAAACGCTGCCCAGATCTCTCGCTCAGTTCTCCCCTCACTCATGAACAAAACCCTGAGATACTTGAACTCCTCTACTTGGAGCAAACTCCCTCTTGACCCCTGAGTGGGCAGTCCACCCTTTTACAGCTATGAACCATGGCCCCAGACTTCGAGGTGCTGATCTTCATCCCAGCTGCTTCACACTCCACTGCAAACTGCCCCAGTTCCAGCTGGAGGTCAGTGTTTGACGAGGCCAATAGGACCACATCATCTGCAAAAAAGCAAACTTAAAATATGAATTACAGAAAAAGAAACTACGAAAATGAAACGTCTCTACTAAAAAGTCCAACTAGATTTTGTAGAAGCTTGTGAATAAAATCTTCAGTTCAAGTTTGTGTCACAGCACAAAAACATTCTTCTGATTTCTTTTTGAAAGTATATTTCAAGAGATAAAAGAGCAATTCATCAAAACAAAAAAGCCCAAACAGTCAGATTCAGTCAGTTAAAACTCCAAAACAGGTTCAAGTGCTAGTCTGGGGATTGTTAACCAGCTGAAATGCATGGGAGAGATGCAGATTGATGCAATGAACCTAGAGATTGATGGATATGCCAAAAAAAAACTGGGATAGGTACCTGGAGAAAAACCTTTGCACTCACAGGGCTGTGAGGAATTTTGTATCAATACCTAAAACACGTGGTCATTTTACTTAAAGAGAACATAAGCTTGAAAATCTGGTTGATTAGGGATAATACACATGGTGCATTTATGGGAAAACATCATCAAAAACTGTCTGTAGAGAAGTGCTTAGGTCACCAACAGGCTGTGACTTTCATGGCTGATCTTGTGAAATGAAAAAGGCTTCAAAACTTAATATCCTGTTATTTTGTTGTTGTTTTGTTCCCCCTCAAAATAAATTGAAAAGGATTGGAGGGGACACAGAGCTTAGAGAAACGTCTGTTGTATTAAAAATAGCAATTAATCCAGTTTTCAAAGGTGCAGTCATATCTAAGGTCGATAAAACAGCTTGCGAAATCCCCTCCTTTATTATTTGAAGGTTTTATGCTCTTAGCAAAGATATTAAAAGTAATGATTTTTATGCACTTTCACTCACATGAATTAACTAATTGAGTCCGATTTTCATTTAGACTTTATATTTGTGAGACAGATATGGCCTGGAACAGCACAATAAGATGAGATCTCAACCAAATAAAAAGAAAGAAAGAACACAGTTAAAAGTAGGGGAGAAGGAGAGGTCCAATTTCACAGAGCTGCAGATAAGTAAGGAAACAGACATTAACCATGGAGCTTAGAAGTCTGGATGCTGGAGTGGGGAACATGCTGTAAAAGCTTCTTTGACCATTTCTGTCTGAGCATTACGCTGTGCAGGACATAAAAGGTCTGTGAAGAGGGATATAGATGTTGAGACCAGAAGCAAACTTTCATGTGCTGCCCAGCCGCTCTTAGAAAAGAGACTTTATAAAAGATCTCCAAACACTGGGAGTAGCAGCACTGTTTTCTAACACAACTGGGTAGAGTTTGTGTTTCTGTGGCTCTTTCAGCATCTTTCAGTAACAGGAAACACTCAAAGCTTCTAAAAAATCTGAAGATGAATATGAATGTATACAGGTATAAACATATTTGTAATTATGGTTTGCAGAAGAAAGATAACATACAGCAAATGACAAAAGTTTCTAATTAAATCTTTCTTTAATTGCTTTCAGAGCGTTTGTTCCACTCGAGGCCCCGTCGGGTCAGAATTCCACTCAGTGGGAGAAAGTCCAGCACATTTTCGAGGAGCTCGGAAGTAGCCGTAAGTAACATAAGTGGAGAATGCATCCTGTTACTTTAAAGCAGTTTCTTATTTCTGTACTTGTTTTTTGAGTCGAACTGTTTCAGTTGTTCTGACCTTGCCCTTCATTAGATATCATTTCTGCTCCTCTAAAACCCCATCCATGGCTCCTCTCAATTCTGTTTCCTGTGCTTCTTCCTTTATTATCTCCTCTCTGTTGTTCATCTTTTTGCCATTCTCGTTCATCAGTCCAAAGTAAAAAGTTTTGCAGGCGATGGGAAAAAAAGAAGTCAAGAAAGCGCAAAATGAGACAGTGAGAGGGTCAACAAAGGCAAATGTTCTGGTTAGAGAGGAAAAAACACTGTTGTCATCATTAAGTGTGCAAGGTTTTTTGGAAGATTTCAAGAAAGTTTCTCAAAAGTTTCTTTTAGTCGCTCTTAAAGTAGTTTTCCACATATCCTTAAGCACAACAACGCTTTAAGGGTCATATGTGAGGAAACTATCTAAAATACAAAGTCCAGTAAAACTTCAAATGAAAGCAGATCCAACGAACTCCAAGTCCTCTTTTTGGTCAGTGGACACTGGTGTAGCTAATTGAGTTACAAGGAAAAAAGTAGTATCAATGCTGTCATGCTTTCAAGTTAGAAAAAGAAAACCAAGATGAATGCTTGGATCAGTGGTTCCCAACCTTTTCTAGTTCAGGGCCCACTTTTAAGTCTCAAAAATTTTAGCGGCCCAACTCCGACCCTATGAGTACGAAGGCTACATTGTGCCATATTAGAGCTCAATTTGTAACATTGACTGGAAATGCAATTAAACCCAAAATGTAATAACTGGTCAATAATGCAGCAGATACAGAGCCCCAAACATCATATCCGTTTGCCCACAATGTAAAAACTTGTTAAATTTTGGGTAAGTGATTACATTTTTGGGTTGTACAAAATTTGTAATATTACATTTCTAGTTTTATCGCATTTTTTGATTGTTGCATTTCAGGTCTTTGTTAAATTTGGGGTCATGTTACATATTGGGCTTCTTACAGGACTTTTCTTATACACGAATGTTTGAAAATGCTTAATATCCTTAAAGTTTTAACATTTTAAACATTATTCTGTATATTTGTATCTTTATATAATTCCTCTTCATTAAATTTCAGACTATTTTGGAAATGATTTGGCGGCCCACTTGCAATACCTCTGCGGCCCGCCAAGGGGCCACGACCCACAGGTTGGGAATCACTGGCTTAGATACTTTCACAAGATGACACGTGATGCTACAGGGTTCCTACACATCCTTAAAAGTCTGAAATGAACTACATTTTTTTATTCTGGTCTGAAATAAATTAGGTCTTAAATTTGTCAGGGCATCCTAGTGTGGCAGTCCTTGACTATGGGTCGTTGTTTACACTTTTACATCCAGCTGTTAACCAAAGAGCACTGAAGATCTCTTTATGTTCAATAAACCGACAAAAAGTAAACTTGAATGAGTCTCATTGAGTGACACGTTATGATTTAGTTGTAATGCAGCAGGATCCTCCAACCATCAACCATATTCATGTGTTTTTGGTCTTAAGTTTCATCTAAAGTGGCTAAAAAAGGTCTTAGAAAGTCTTAAATTTGACCTGCTAAAACCTGCAGGTACTAGAGCTGAACAATTTCAGAAAAAGATCTAATTGTGATTTTTCTGGCAGATATTGGGATTTCAATTCAATTCACGATTTGCTTCAGATCGAGCTTCAGTGAAGTTTTCACAATGTACAGAAACATTTACAGACTTGACAGAAAATTACATCAAACCATCAAAAGCTTTTACTCTAATGCAAGAATGAAAACTGAAGATAAGAATTGTTTCTGACGTATATAAAAAGGTCAATATTTTAAGGTAAAAAGTTAAAATTTTGAGATAAATTCCAAATTTTAAGAAATCACCATAACATTATGTATAAAAAAGTGTGAAATTTCACATTAAAGGTAAAAAATTTTAAGATAAAGAATAGATATTTTAAATGAAACGTTAAGATTTTGGAAATGTTTGGGATAAAAAGTCGAAATTATGAGAAAAAAAGACGAAATTATTACATAAAAGGCAAATATTGGAAATGTGTTGATATAAGACAAATTTTGACTTTTCTCAAAACCCTGAATCTAACACCTCCACTGAGTCTGGACTTTAAATACGATTCTTGTTATTTATTATTTAAAAACTGGACTTTGTGACTATATTTTTGGTCATAATGACTGAAGAACAACAACAACAAAAAAAAATTCTTTGACTCTTAACTTTTCGGAAAAAAAAGCCACACTTTGAGGTGTCAGGGGAAGTGGGAAACACAAGTGGAGGAAGACCCAGGTGCAGAAGTCAACTAAAGTTTTTGTTCAAAAAAAGCAAAAAAAATAAATAATACAAAATACAAAGGAAATCCCCAAAAATCTTCAACTCAAAAATCATTAATCACCTGAAATCTGAGAAGAAGTGAAGGACACAAGAAACAGGGAAACAAAGCAGCTTCACACGACAATGGAGCCATAACAGTGAAAGTGGCAACGACAAGGGAAACACAAGAAAAACTAAGAAAGACAGAAAACCTACACAAAGTGAACACAAGGCACAGGAGGAAAACACACCATAAACCCCAAACTTAAGACCTGACCAAGAAACCTGAACCCAAAAACAGAATTATCACAGTGAGGTGGCTGGAGCATATGTGCGAGTGGATTCACAGTGTGTCTCCGAGTTTCCCACAGATGATCGAAATTAAGAAGAAAAAAAAAAGAAATTCACTCTTCCACAAGTAACAAAGACAGAGTCAAGCTGTGCTGCCCCTGCTGGGTGTGCAGGTAGAAATATAGGTTGAAAATATCCATGGAAATGAGCGTGAATTTTCTTTGTGTTTCAAACTATGCGTTACAAAACCATTGGCTGACATGTGTTACCATAGCAACAAATACACATTTACCAACAAGCTTGAAATTAAAGTTGTCTCACTTTTACATACTTGCCTGTTCATTTACAGCGTTACAACCGAAAGTCCCTTTGATGACACTGCACTGACAACACTTTTTTGCGAATATAAAAGCAAATATTTCTGGTGTTGCCGTTACGACTAGAATTGTGCACAACTGGAGTAAAATCTTGTCTTGCGAGATTGAATTTGTAGAAGAAGGAGGAAGGACTGTAACCAGTGGTAACCATGGATACCACAAAAATTTTAAGAGCTGAAACTGTTATTTTGATGGGCGTTATTTTTGTTGCTGATGTTTTCAACAGCGGCCAAGGACATTCAACCAAACATACCGAATCATGTTGTTTGTTTGGAATGAAAAGGTGTTTCCATTACACTTTTACGAGACACTAAAGTACCAAAACTTCTGAAAAAAAAACCACCTCATGAGAGTGTCAAAACTTTTTATCAAAATTTGAGAGTTTTTTTTTTAAATTATGGTGTTTCTATGACCATTTTTATTGGGATATTTAGGTTTTGTGCGATTCAAAGTGTAAAGAAACACGATTAGTGAAAAGCAAGACAGTGATTGAGCTTAGTCTGAAACACAAAATGTTATCTTCAACAAAGTAGTTTCAAAAAGATGATCTGCTCTCTTTTTATTTGCCTCCAAAGCAAATTCATACTTCGGCAAGAGTCACGTCACATCCGTAAATCAGAAGTACACTTTTTAAGTCCTTCACGTTTACATTTTTATATTCTACATTACTGTATGATGACAAAAAGGCCCCGAAAGTGAGGAGTGCGTTTTCACCACAGGCCCACCAAGTAATCTTGTTGCATGGCGCCTATTAGGCAAACATCAGCTTTGATTGAATTGGCGAGGAACAAGGTTAGGCAGTCAAGTGACCTCTCATTGATCTACTTCTGTGATATTGCTACAGAAAGAGCTGAGCTGCACAAAAACATGATCTCAATGTGAAATTCCGGGTTGTTTTTAGTTTATTCTTCAGTTCAATCTCCACCAAGACCTTTACAAATGACACCATAATGAAAAGCAGAATATTTCAAACGCTGCGCCTTTATAGTCTCAGAAATTGGATCTTCCAGTGAGAAAAAAACCAGCTATTCATAGTGAAGTGTGGGATGCCAGCTCTGAAAGACACCCCTCTTAGGCATCTCCACTTGTTGAGCCAAGCATTGTCTGTGCTTTTGCTCATACTTGTGCAGACGTTTTTGCCAAATATGAGCTCCTAACAGTCCTCTGGCCTTTTGCCATCTTGGGATCAAGGAGGAAGTCGGACCATCTGCCTCTCTTCACAATAGCGGACCCCTACATGCTCTCCCTAACCCTCCTTCCTCGGCACAGGGGGAAATTACTCGGCTGCTGAGGAGGAAGTGTGAGGATCATCCCTTTTCTAATTCCCTGTCTCTTCTCTCTCCAGATGGGAGGTTAATTGTGTAAGAGAAAGNGATTATTTGGCCTTTTCTCAAAAAATCTGAGTGGTAACACACAATCCTTTCTGTCACTCATGGTTAGAGGTTGGGTGAAGACATTTATTAACAAACAACTGTGTTTACTCTTTTTAAATCATAATGACAACAGAAACTTCAAAAATGACCCTGTTCATTTTTTTATACACACACACTGATTACAAGCAAATAGATCACAGGTGAGGATGGTTACCTTTAGTAGACATTCAAACACATTTGTGTTCACTTTTGTGCATTTATCAGGACAAAACCACCAGAGTTGTGTAAACTTCTTAACCGGGTCATTTTTGGAGTGTCTGTTGTCATTATGATTTAAAAAGAGTAAATTTTTTTTTTAACAAAAGTCTTCACCCAACCTCTAACCATGAGTGACAGAAAGGATTTTGTGTTATCATTCATATTTTTTAAGAAAAGGCCAAAAACTCAGAAATTCTGCTGGAGGGTGTAAACTTTTGGGCATTGTTTCATTGCTGCTAAAAACAATTTAAGAAGAAGAAAAACAGTTACTAAAACAATAACTAATAACACTAAAACAGAGCTGAGTCTCATGTTGGGTTAAAAGCCAAGGAATAAAAGTGGGTTTTAAGACGTGACTTAAAAACAGTGAGGAGGATTGTCTAATGTGGATGGGTAGATTATTCCAAAAAAGCAAAAGCAAAAACAGTTGTGGTTCATTCACCCATTGCTTATCCAGGTCTGGGTCCCAGGGCCAGCAGTGCCATTAATGAAGACCTGTGGCAACCGTCCCTGGCCACTTTTACCAGCTCCTTTGAGGGACACCAAGGCATTTCTAGGCAAGCTGAGAGGTTTAATCCCCCCAACATGTCCTGGATCTACCCAGATGGACGTGTCACCTTATCTTGCTTCTCTCGATGTGGAAGAGCAGCAGCTCTACTCCGAGCCCTGAGAAAACTTATTTCAGCTGCTTGTATCCACAATCTTGTCCTTTCAGTCACTACCCACTAGGGCTGAAAGATTTATCGTTTCTGATCGAAATCACAATTTGACACCAAGTGTCTCTGGGTGTAAAACTGTTATGAAAAATCATTTTTGTCCTTAGAATTGTTGAATTTTTTCTTACCATTACTTATTAAACTTTGTTCTTCTTCTTTAATTTTTTTGTATTTTATTTATTACTTAACTCAACTATGGATATCTTGCACTAGATAATTTGTAAAGATTTTTAAGAGTCAAAGATGGCTCAGTTTGTTCTTCAGTTAAAGAAAAACTATGATTAAAAGTTTGGTTTTGCCCATATTGCATCAAAATAATGAGAAAAGTCAAAATTTGACTATATTCAACTATTCGACTATCTCAAAATCTTTTTTTTTCTCAAAATTTAACCTTTTATCAAATAATGTTGTCTTTATTTCTCATATTTTGACTGAAATCTTTGAATTTTTATTTTTTTCAATCTAAATTCAAACTTTTATCCCAAAAATATGACTTCGTATCTTAGACTTTTGTCATTATCTTAAAATTTTGACCCTGATTTAAGCATTTAGACTTTTTTTTTCAAAACATGAAATTAATTTCTTAATATTCTGAATTTTTTTTAAGTCTCAAAATCTTCTGTTTTTCCTCAAAATTTGACCTTATATCAAATAAAGTTGTCATCATTTCTTATATCTTCCAGTGAAATCTTAAAATTTTGACTTTTTACATCAAAATTTCAATATTTTATCTCAAAAGTATGACTTTGTAATAGGACTTTTGTCTTTATCTGAAAAATTTGACCCATAATGTTAAATGTTTTTTTTTAAATTTGGATCTTTATAGCTCAAAATTTTGGCTTTTGTCTCAGAATTTCGTCTTTATTTCTCAAAATTTCCACTTTTAATCTCAAGATTTTGACCTTTCATGTAAAAGTTAGAAACAATTCCTATCTACAGTTTTCATTCTTAAATCGGAGTAAAAGTTTTTGATGTTTTGATGGTTTGATGTAATTTTCTGTAAAGTTTGTAAATGGTTCTGTACCCTGTGAAAACTTCACTGAAGCTTGATTTGCAAGAAAATTAGGGATTGAATTGAATTTGCAATATCTACCAGTAAAATCGTTATTAAATCTTTTCGTAAAATCGTTCAGCCCTACTAGCCACAGATTGTGACCATAGGTGAGGGTTGGAACGTAGATTGATTGTTAAATGTAGAGCCTTGCTTTCTTCACTGCAACAGACCAGTATAGCCCAGATCTCTCGCTCAGTTCTCCCCTCACTCATGAACAAAACCCTGAGATACTTGAACTCCTCTACTTGGAGCAAACTCCCTCTTGACCCCTGAGTGGGCAGTCCACCCTTTTACAGCTATGAACCATGGCCCCAGACTTCGAGGTGCTGATCTTCATCCCAGCTGCTTCACACTGGACTGCAAACTGCCCCAGTTTCAGCTGGAGGTCAGTGTTTGACGAGGCCAATAGGACCACATCATCTGCAAAAAGGCAAACTTAAAATATGAATTGCAGAAAAAGAAATAAACGGCTCAACTAAAAAGTCCGACTAGGTTTTGTAGAAGCTTATGAATAAAATCTTCAGTTCAAGTTTGTGTCACAGCACAAAAACATTCTTCTGATTTCTTTTTGAAAGTATATTTCAAGAGATAAAAGAGCAATTCATCAAAACAAAAAAGCCCAAACAGTCAGATTCAGTCAGTTAAAACTCCAAAATGGGTTCAAGTGCTAGTCTGGGGATTGTTAACCAGCTGAAATGCATGGGAGAGATGCAGATTGATGCAATGAACCTAGAGATTGAGCGATGTGCCAAAAAAAACTGGGATAGGTACCTGGAGAAAAACCTTTGCATTCACAGGGCTGTGAGGAATTTTGTATCAATACCTAAAACACGTGGTTATTTTACTTAAAGAGAACATAAGCTTGATAATCTGGTTGATTAGGGATAGTCCACATGGTGCATTTATGGGAAAACATCATCAAAAACTGTCTGTAGAGAAGTGCTTAGGTCACCAACAGGCCATGACTTTCATGGCTGATCTTATGAAATGAAAAAGGCTTCAAAACTTAATATCCTGTTATTTTGTTGTTGTTTTGTTCCCCTCAAAATAAATTGAAAAGGATTGGAGGGGACACAGAGCTTAGAGAAACGTCTGTTGTATTAAAAATAGCAATTAATCCAGTTTTCAAAGGTGCAGTCATATCTAAGGTCGATAAAACAGCTTGCGAAATCCCCTCCTTTATTATTTGAAGGTTTTATGCTCTTAGCAAAGATATTAAAAGTAATGATTTTTATGCACTTTCACTCACATGAATTATCTAATTGAGTCCGATTTTCATTTAGACTTTATATTTGTGAGACAGATATGGCCTGGAACAGCACAATAAGATGAGATCTCAACCAAATAAAAAGAAAGAAAGAACACAGTTAAGAGTAGGGGAGAAGGAGAGGTCCAATTTCACAGAGCTGCAGATAAGTCAGGAAACAGACATTAACCATGGAGCTTAGAAGTCTGGATGCTGGAGTGGGGAACATGCTGTAAAAGCTTCTTTGACCATTTCTGTCTGAGCATTACGCTGTGCAGGACATAAAAGGTCTGTGAAGAGGGATATAGATGTTGAGACCAGAAGCAAACTTTCATGTGCTGCCCAGCCGCTCTTAGAAAAGAGACTTTATAAAAGATCTCCAAACACTGGGAGTAGCAGCACTGTTTTCGAACACAACTGGGTAGAGTTTGTGTTTCTGTGGCTCTTTCAGCATCTTTCAGTAACAGGAAACACTCAAAGCTTCTAAAAAATCTGAAGATGAATATGAATGTATACAGGTATAAACATATTTGTAATTATGGTTTGCAGGAGAAAAATAACATACACCAAATGACGTCAGTTTCTAACTAAATCTTTCTTTAATTGCTTTCAGAGCGTTTGTTCCACTCGAGGCCCCGTCGGGTCAGAATTCCACTCAGTGGGAGAAAGTCCAGCACATTTTCGAGGAGCTCGGAAGTAGCCGTAAGTAACATAAGTGGAGAATGCATCCTGTTACTTTAAAGCAGTTTCTTATTTCTGTACTTGTTTTTTGAGTCGAACTGTTTCAGCTGTTCTGACCTTGCCCTTCATTAGATCTCATTTCTGCTCCTCTAAAACCCCATCCATGGCTCCTCTCAATTCTGTTTCCTGTGCTTCTTCCTTTATTATCTCCTCTCTGTTGTTCATCTTTTTGCCATTCTCGTTCATCAGTCCAAAGTAAAAAGTTTTGCAGGCGATGGAAAAAAAGAAGTCAAGAAAGCACAAAATGAGACAGTGAGAGGGTCAACAAAGGCAAATGTTCTGGTTCGAGAGGAAAAAACACTGTTGTCATCATTAAGTGTGCAAGGTTTTTGGAAGATTTCAAGAAAGTTTCTCAAAAGTTTCTTTTAGTCGTTCTCAAAGTAGTTTTCCCACATATCCTTAAGCACAACAACACTTTAAGGGTCATCTGTGAGGAAACTAAAATACAAAGTCCAGTAAAACTTCAAATGAAAGCAGATTCAACGAACTCCAAGTCCTTTTTTTGGTCAGTGGACACTGGTGTAGCTAATTGAGTTACAAGGAAAAAAGTAGCATCAATGCTGTCATGCTTTCAAGTTAGAAAAAGAAAATCAAGATGAATGCTTAGATCAGTGGTTCCCAACCTTTTCTAGTTCAGGGCCCACTTTTAAGTCTCAAAAATTTTAGTGGCCCACCTCCGACCCTATGAGTACGCAGGCTACATTATGCCATATTAGAGCTCAATTTGTAACATTGACTGGAAATGCAATTAAACCCAAAATGTAATAACTGGTCAATAATGTAACAGATACAGAGCCCCAAACATCATATCCGTTTGCCCACAATGTAAAAACTTGTTAAATTTTGGGTTAGTGATTACATTTTTGGGTAAAGGAAAGAAGAAGGAAACAAGAAACAGGGAAACTCAACTAAACACAAAGGGAGCCATAACAGTGAAAGTGGCAAGGACAAGGGAAACACAAGAAAAACTAAGAAAGACAGAAAACCTACACAAAGTGAACACAAGGCACAGGAGGAAAACACACCATAAACCCCAAACTAAGACCTGACCAAGAAACCTGAACCCAAAAACAGAATTATCACAGCGAGGTGGCTGGAGCATATGTGCGAGTGGATTCACAGTGTGTCTCCGAGTTTCCCACAGATGATCGAAATTAAGAAGAAAAAAAAAAGAAATTCACTCTTCCACAAGTAAAAAAGACAGAGTCAAACTGTGCTGCCCCTGCTGGGTGTGCGGGTAGAAATATAGGTTGAAAATATCCATGGAAATGAGCGTGAATTTTCTTTGTGTTTCAAACTATGCGTTACAAAACCATTGGCTGACATGTGTTACCATAGCAACAAATACACATTTACCAACAAGCTTGAAATTAAACGTTGTCTCACTTTTACATAGTTGCCTGTTCATTTACAGCGTTACAACCGAAAGTCCCTTTGATGACACTGCACTGACAACACTTTTTTGCAAATATAAAAGCAAATATTTCTGGTGTTGCCGTTACGACTAGAATTGTGCAAAACTGGAGTAAAATCTTGTCTTGCGAGATTGAATTTGTAGAAGAAGGAGGAAGGACTGTAACCAGTGGTAACCATGGATACCACAAAAATTTTAAGAGCTGAAACTGTTATTTTGATGGGCGTTATTTTTGTTGCTGATGTTTTCAACAGCGGCCAAGGACATTTAACCAAACATACCGCACCATCTTGTTTGTTTGGAATGAAAAGGTGTTTCCATTACACTTTTACGAGACACTAAAGTACCAAAACTTAAAAAAAAACCACCTCATGAGAGTGTCAAACTTTTTATCAAAATTTGAGATTTTTTTTTTTAATTTAGGTGTTTCTATGACCATTTTTTATTGGGATATTTAGGTTTTGTGCAATTCAAAGTGTAATAGAAACACGATTAGTGAAAAGCAAGACAGTGATAGAGCTTAGTCTAAAACACAAAATGTCATCTTCAACAAAGTAGTTTCAAAAAGATGATCTGCTCTCTTTTTATTTGCCTCCAAAGCAAATTCATACTTCGGCAAGAGTCACGTCACATCCGTAAATCAGAAGTACACTTTTTTAGTCCTTCGCATTTACATTTTTATATTCTACATTACTGTATGATGACAAAAAGGCCCCGAAAGTGAGGAGTGCGTTTTCACCACAAGCCCACCAAGTAATCTTGTTGCATGGCGCCTATTAGGCAAACATCAGCTTTGATTGAATTGGCGAGGAACAAGGTTAGGCAGTCAGGTGACCTCTTATTGATCTACTTCTGTGATATTGCTACAGAAAGAGCTGAGCTGCACAAAAACATGATCTCAATGTGAAATTCCGGGTTGTTTTTAGTTTATTCTTCAGTTCAATCTCCACCAAGACCTTTACAAATGACACCATAATGAAAAGCAGAATATTTCAAATGCTGCGCCTTTATAGTCTCAGAAATTGGATCTTCCAGTGAGAAAAAAACCAGCTATTCATAGTGAAGTGTGGGATGCCAGCTCTGAAAGACACCCCTCTTAGGCATTTCCACTTGTTGAGCCAAGCATTGTCTGTGCTTTTGCTCATACTTGTGCAGACGTTTTTGCCAAATATGAGCTCCTAACAGTCCTCTGGCCTTTTGCCATCTTGGGATCAAGGAGGAAGTCGGACCATCTGCCTCTCTTCACAATAGCGGACCCCTACATGCTCTCCCTAACCCTCCTTCCTCGGCACAGGGGGAAATTACTCGGCTGCTGAGGAGGAAGTGTGAGGATCATCCCTTTTCTAATTCCCTGTCTCTTCTCTCTCCAGATGGGAGGTTAATTGTGTAAGAGAAAGGCTCTTTTGCCACCTAACCCCTGACTGCTTTGCAATGGCTGTTCATTAGAGCCACCACATCCCTAATAGCTCTAACATTACTTGTGTTCCAATATTCCAGTGATGCCTGAATGAACCCTGGAGTAGTAGCTTTGACTGTTGGTATTCAAGACCACTCAGAGCAATCTTGTATTTTTGGCCGTGCTTTAAAGAGAGTGGAGTGAGTGGGAGCCCGGCTTAGACTAGGAATTGTACTCGGCAAGATTCCCAACACTTAACCTTTCCTTCTTCTTCCCTGATTAGCAAGAAAAGAGCACAGAAACTCATTCTACCACAGTCCTGAAAAAAGACTCCCACTTTCATGGAAGCATTTCTATTCTAGTGTTTTTCACCTTATTCCACTAAAGCTGGAGCTAAATGTATACATTTGGTCTTTGAAAATATAGAGACAATCACAGAAGCTTTTGCTGTTGTATGTAACCCTCTTCACCCCTCTTAGCTCACAATGAATAAATACTGGAGTTTGTATCGTATGAGGTCACCAACCACTCATTTCAATTTCACTTAGTGCTGGACTCTCTGAACTATTCTTCTATAGGATATAATTACAAGGGTAAACAATATAATCTTTGTTTGTGGCAATCACTCGCTGCTCTATAGTGCATTATAAAGCCTCTATAATTTCACTCTTAGAAGTTTAAAGCAGAACACATTGTGAAATGCCTCTGTGCAGCCAGCAGGAGTTCATAAACAGCTTTTTCTGAGCTGAAGAGATAGCACATGGTAAGTAAGACGGCATAGTTTGCCTCATGGTCACACAAAGGATTTTGCATACATTGAAAACAAATTGCAAAACAGCCCTGCTTCTTCTTTTATTAAGATGGAACTAATCAATGTTCCATCAATGTTGCTTGATTCATAAATATCCTAGAGGACTTAAAGAAGTGATCATTAAAAAAACATGTGAAGACCAGGGGGTAATTGTTTGATAAAACTGTTCATCAAAACCTTAAAATATTGTACCAACAACAGACACAAATTCAATGTGTAAAATGCCAAAGGGGCTAAACCAAATGATAATAGTGATGATAGATTTATTTGTATGGCACTTTTCAAAACACTGTTACAAAGTGCTGTACATCAAAGGTAAAAAAAAATGCATAATGGAAAAAAAATTAAGAGTAGAGTCTGAGCTGTTGATTGCTTGAGATGAAATACAGTCAGCAGTTGCATCTGGCCAAGAGAGGGCGCTAGGGTGCCACCCTCCCTAGTGGAGGGTGTGTTTTTATTTTTTTAAATTTTATTTCAAAAATAAATATTGACAAAATTATGTATTTGAATATGTTATGTTTATGTGAAAAATACAAATTCATCGATCAATATTCACTGGAATATGGGAAACAAGTGTAAGGCTACTAAACTGAATCTGAGATGAACAGCCAATAAGGGGCTGCCGTTAGGGCATGATGCACGCATGTTAACATGAATTCGAACAAAAGCGATTCTGAAATTGCTTCTCAGGTAAATTTAGTTAGTCTCAGTAGCTGAAGACTATCTGATGACACTGACAATTATAGATGCAGACACTATAAACAACTCTCTTCAACGAAGTCTACTCGAGAGGAGGAGTTTGAGTGAAAAGTTACAGATTAGAGAAACTGGATGAGATTAGCCGTCTTCGAAATGAGCAAACAAATGAGTAAAAAAGTTAAAAGCAGCAAGATTGAAGGGCAAAATTTGTGTTTGAATAAGATAACAGACACATGCAAACATGTTCTCCTTGCATCAATTTAAGCTTTTCAGTTTTCAGCATTTTATAACACTTTTTCACAAAGTGGGCCAACTGGTAACCTGCAGTTGGTGTCAAATTGTTGTATAATGATTATTAAAAACTGAGTATTGTACAGTAAAGCCCCACTTAGATAATTTTCACAAGCTGCCACGGACAGTCCGGTCATGTTATTAAAATGATAAAAGTGAACAAAATATGGATACATTGATCCCATAAACAACAAAATCATGTCCAGACTGCACAGTAACACTAAGTGGAATAAAATAAGTATTCATGGTGGTAAAAAATAAATATAAAACAAGGCAAATGACAGAATTATTGAAGGCCCACTCTGTAAAAGTAGTTTTCAAGGAGTGGAAAGCAGGTATGGACTGGTCTAACCTCACTTCTGTCATTTCACTCACATCAGTCAAAGAGATGTTCAGCAAGTTTATTCATCCTCTCTCTCTCTCAAGCAGCTGAAAGATATAAACACTGATCTGTATTATTTATAACTTTGGTGCTATACAATACTATCCCATGTAAAAATTGTGGGCGCTGTATCACTCTAAGGCACGTGCAAATGATAACCATCAAAGTATTGACAACTTTATTGAGCAGAACAGCTGGTTTTTACAGAACAGTCACTTTAAATGATTGTGTTATTTCTCAGATGTGCTGTTGCTACAGGACTTCTTAATAAACATCTCTCCTTACAAGTCTCATGCACATATACAAACCTGAGAGCTATATGCAGCCTGAGATAAGACCTACCTCATTCCACTGCCTTCTAAAATCGAAGCTGTGCAGATGTGGAAGCACCGATGATAATGTTAAATCCCTGGAAAATCTACTTGAGAAGCCAAGCAGACTGGCAGCAAACATCTATCCCTGGCTTTGTGTTGAGTTCATGAACAGAATGTTCTCCATGCAGAACATGCAGCTATTGTATATTTTACCAAGCTCACCACTAAACAAAGGCGGTAAAATCACAATGAAACACTCGGGGAATAAGAAACATGCATTCAAATGTTAATGTTCAGCCCAGCTGTCAGACTTCAAAGTTTTCCCTTTGCATATAATACAAAAGGGAGCAGGCACATAATTCATCTCCATTTCCAAGCTCTTTGTCCTGCTGCTTGTGAAATGCCTCAAAAAGAAAGTGATAAATGTTATAAACAGAACGAATTATACATGCACTGAATACTGACTTAATATCCCCATCAAATGCCTCTGTCAAGGAGAAAAGCAAGCAGAGAGCCACCTCTGCTCACGCTGACAGGTGGGCTGGGCATCGTGAAGCTGCCGCTGAGAGGAAGTGGGACATCGACAAAGGGGCAACTGTGTAGCTTCTTACGTGGAGCCTTATAACAGGTGGGATCTTGACAGGGGAGAGAGGCAATCAGTCTCTTCATCAATCCCTGTCTTCTAACTCCAGCTCTGACAGCTGGTGTGACACCTACTGTTGCCCTTGCCTGATGGGTGGTCTCTTTTCTGCTTCAATCAAAGGTGACACCCATCAGCTCAACTTGCATAGACTGAAGGATCCAGCTGTTCGACAACCAATCATGATCAATGCATTAAATGACAATTAGGACATAAGACGGTGACCACATGTGACTCCAGAGGAAGACTCTGCTGTTGTCCTTTAATTAAAGCTGCATATTAAAAGAAAAGTACCAGAAAATCAACATGAAGCGTCCTAACATTCTTTTCAACTTCCTTGGAGGACATTTCCTACAGATCTTTCCCTTTTTTAACAAAAAAACAAAAGTATACTTGAAGTTCAGATACAGTTTTTCCTCTTTAAATCAGATGTACAGTCAGAACTTTTAGTTCAGAGTTTCTTTCAGTTCAATGTAGCCTAAAGTGTTGCTCTGTTCGAGGTGACGCAGTTTCTTAACAAATCCAGCGCTTTCAGAAAACACAATTGAGACATTGAAAAGGTCAGATCTTTCAAACCTTTTTTTTTTTTTTTTTACTGCATTAAGCCTTGAGCGTGAAATTTTTCATTTGGTATCCTTTCAAAAGCATGAACAAACTTGAAACAGTGGATGAAACAAAACCCAAAGTGCTCCGAGCAGTTAGTCTTCATGTAAGACCCAAAAAGCACCTCTTGTTTTAACCACCTTCACTTATATTCTTTGTTTTTTTGGGGGGTGTTTCTTGCTTTAATCAAACATGAAAGTCAGTCATTGGATGAGAAATGTGAGGAGTTGAGTTTGGGAGCATCATGCAGCACTTAAGAAACTCAGCTTCAGTTTCTAGTGGTCGACCATCGGCCAACAAAATGTGAGCTGACTTCGTAACAGTATCTAACACCTGCTCGCACACATTTCCTCCTCACTTCTTTCCATTATACCAGCTTCCTTTTAGTGGCAGCATTTGTAGCTCTGCGAAGTAATTTGTGTTTCAAAGAACCACAGCACTCTTTTGTACCATTTAAATTGTATGCGCCACACAGCAGGGAAGATTTGGAGTGACTAAATTACAGTCTTTCAGGGGATTTTTTAAAATGATTGTCCTCAGGTGCATGGGAAATTTAGCAGCACTTCAAGACTTTTCAGAGAAATTTAGATAATTGCTACGGCCACTGAAAAAGAAACAAAAAAACCCATTTGAACGCCGGAAACATTTCAGCTGTCAATATTGACTTTGAAACACAAAAAGAAGATTAAAGCACCGCTAAAGTGCACACAAGAAAGCCAGCTCTTGATAGCTGCACATGTGGCAAAGAGTACGCTGATATTCCTTTCCACAGCGAGGGTTCAATCTCTAATGGCTGTCCTGTCTCTCCTCTTACAGATGGTCTTCCTGCTCTGTCTTTCTCCATCAGCTCCTTGACCTTGATTGGCATGTTGGCAGTGATCACTTACACGGTGAGTTGGGACCAGAGACAAGTAGTTGATGTTGTTTCATGTGCTCGGTGGAGCTTTAACCTCACAGTAATTAAGGTGTTTCTTCCAAATGGGATGATTTCCAAATCTTTCCAGTCCTGTAGCTTAAAGGGATAGCTCAGATTTATTGAGGTGAGGGTTTTGAGGTACTTTTAAAAGTCAGAGCCAGCCCACTTTTTAAGAAGTCAGACACTGAATTTGAATTATGTAGGGATGTGGACTAATTTTTCACCACACGTCCGACCAAAAAAGTTATGTTTTATCCACTTTTACTGTTCCTTAAAAGAGCCCATTAGTGTGAACATACAGCCCTGGTGATTTATTTTTTTTAAGCTGGTCTTAGCAAACGAAACTGTCTGATGGAGTGGTGTTTAACGTGCTAAACAAAACACACATTTAGCTCAAATATAGAAAAATATAAAGATCTACAAGGTCAGTATTTCAATTCATTACATTACTTCTCCAAAAGTTGTTTAAGCAAATAAAAATATTGTGAAACGGGAAGATCTGTTCTCCATTCCTTGGCTTCCTGAACAAATTCACACCTTGTTGAGACACTGCTTGATGGTGCTCATGGGAAATGGAGTCTCCAACCTTGAAAACACTACCAATTCCAGCCACAGGTGTCACTGCAATCAACTCCAAACAGAGACTAAAAAGGAAGATCTGTTCTCTGTTTCTTGGCTTCCTAAACAAATTCCCGCCTTGGTGAGACATTGGGTGATGGTGCTCATGGGAAATGGAGTCTCTAACCTTGAAAACACTACCAATTCTAGCCACAAGTGTCACTGCAGTCAACTCCAAACAGAGACTAAAAAGGAAGATCTGTTCTGTATTCCTTGGCTTCCTAAACAAATTCACACCTTAATGAGCAATTGGGTGATGGTGCTCATGGGAAATGGAGTCTCCAACCTTGAAAAAAATACCACTTCTAGCCACAGGTGTCACTGCAATCAACTCCAAACAGAGACTAAAAATGGAAGTTGAATTATCGTGAAGCCATTCAATAGGATAGGGTTTCTGTGCATCCTTAAAACAGTCCATGAATCTAAAATTAAGGCCTTAAAATGTCTTCAAATCATTAAAAATATTCCATGCTGATCTTGAATACATCACTCAAAGGTCTCAAATTTGTTGAGGTAGGACTAGTTTATGTATAAACTTTTTAAGAAGGAGATGTGGAGAGGCTACTTTCTTATTAGTGGCTGATATTAATTAGCTGCATGCTTGTTAGCCAGTCTGCAACTATGGGTAAGCGCAAATTAGTTGAGGATTGGCTGATGCCCGTTAGAATCATAATACAGTAGAATCTTATAGTGGCATTAATGAAGTCTGACAAAGTCAAAATTGGATTTGCTGACACCCACAGAGGTTTACATTTCTTGGCATTACTGTTGGGGTATTTGTGTCTTTTTGGCATATTTCTCAAACTAAACTAACACCAAACTTGCTTTTTCCCATAGATTTTAATGATGTAACTTCTTTCCAAAAAGTGTCGCGGTCACAACATACGTAAATGTCACCCAGCTCTGTAGAGTTGCATTGGCCTTGGACAGCTTTTGGCTTCACTGAAAATAAACATCAACACATCACATACGACCTCCGAGACAGCTCCGTGGTTTTTCAGTAGAGGATTATGAAACCAGCGCAAAATAAGCCAGAGAGACACTTGCTGAAGAGTTGTGCTGTTTCCTCAACATCAGGAAAGATAGATAAATGAATAAAAGAACAGCAACACAGAAGTTTCCCCCTTCTGTCTGTGGAAATGTCTCATAATATGACACAATATGTGAGAAAAAACTGCATTGAACAGTTTTGTTTTCTTACATTTAACAAACATGTTCCCTCCTGGTTAATAGTCCATGTTTTTGTCAAATGCTCTTAGAGCTGCAGTTTTTGGTGTACAAATGGTTTCCAATTTTCCAGTATGAGATGTTTATGGTGATGGATCGGCCTTTCAGGATTAGTAATGCCTTGTGATTTCAGAGTTATGGCATTCAATTGCTCAAAGTTCTCAGGCTGCTGTCTTTCACCCAAAACTCTTGCATGATATATGAGCACCTTTCACTGCCTTATCAAGCACTTATCTTCTACCTATTTATATATATATAGATCTACCTCAGTGTCCATTAATATATGCCCGTGTTTTGGTTCTCTCAGCATTCTGCAGCTGTTTCATTTTTTTCCCTCCCCCTGGATCAGAAAAAATCGACTGCACTGTTACATTTGTTAACACTGTCCATTTTTCTTAGCTGTTATCTTGGTAACTAGACTGTGAATATTCCCTGGAGGTGGTGGCGCTGGTGTCAGGGCGGGTCTAGCACAGAATAGCGCCTACTGGGGGAGATATACAAAAAAGAAAAAAAAAAGTACTTTGGTATCAACCCAGGGGAGGAGAGGAGAAGTGACAGGCAACCCCAATCTATCCAGATTCTGTTGAGCTCAAAGAGGCCGATTTGACAAATTACACAACAATTGAATGTGGAGCTCTTAATGAATAATACACAACCTAGTGCAGTTACTTGTAGAACTAATCTCCCTTAAGGACATATAATTTATCTCAGCTGGAATTTCACCAACTGTTCACCCACTCTGTGTTTCACATCTCTCTGAAAAGTGGATAATTATCTGGAACATGAGGATGGAAACACGCTCAGATTTGCGGTGACCTCATGTTGCTTTTGACTGCGCAGATGCCCCGTGGGATTCAAATCTCCCCAGTGCGCCTTTGTTTTTGATGCACCCTGTTTTGATGAAGTCAATCAAAGGAATCGGTCCTTTGGGCGACATCAGCAGCTGCCACTCCCTTATTTATTCTCCCAGACACAAATGCAGAAGCTTGTTTTATCTCACTTTTCATCCTTTCATCTACTTTATTTGCCCTCTCCTGTCTCCTATCTACGAGCAGCAGCACTCTTCTTGGTGGCAGCCTCCCTGTGTTTCCAGAGAGCTGTGTGGTATATCATTCTTTACTATGTGTTAGTATTAAGCCTGATTAACTTAATGGAGTCAAAGTGAAGGCTTCCATAAGTAGTGAAAATGTTGTCCATGACCTTTGCGCTAATTTATCACCTCTCTTTGAGCAAAATCATCCACCTACATTCAATCCAAACATCGCTGTGAATAAACAGTATATAACGCTGCAGCCTAGTGCACTTCAAATTAATATAAAGTGAAGAGGTTACAGCTTTACAGCTTTCTCTGGTCTTTCTAGCACTTTCATTTTCACATGTAAAAATCAAACAGAATCAAATAATGTCTCATGTAAGCCACTAAACCCAAGCTCTCAACATATTTGATTTAAAATGATTTTTTAGTGTGAGATCAAGTGTGCGCAGTTAGAAAAATCCTTCAGAAGGGTCATCAACCTTCAGCTCAAACACACAGTTAAATCAGTGATACTACAGCACAAATTCCTCAGGCACAGTCGGCTCTTTAACCCTCTGAATCCCAAGCAGTTTTGCTTCCATCACATTTTTACTCACTGTGGCCTCATTTTTCTTTACAAAATGAAGTCCTACACTTCTATAGAATCAGGAAAAACATGGCTTTAAGCTGATATAACTCAATTGTTTTAATGCAGTATGACAACATTTAAAAGCTCCAATTCATTGGAAGTCAATAAAAGAAGAAATTGATTTTTTCTCATTTTATCCTTGTAAAATTTGAGGCACCCTTAAGCCTTAAGGAACATTGGGGAAATATTGGTGGTGGCACTACATTCAAAGAAACTGCACATTTTTATGTTTGAAATATTATTTTTTACTCACTGCTCTCATTTGTAATAATAATGATAATAATGATGATAATAAATTGTATTCAAAGAGCACTTTTCAGTAACTCAAGGTCGCTTTACAAGATAAATGTAAGAAGTGCTGGTCAAAATCAACAGTACAATAAACCAAATAATGAAAAAATAAAACAGTTGTGAAAGCCAAGTCCCATTCATCACTGTATATAAAGTCCTATACCTCTATGGGTTAAGGAAAAAATATGGCTAAAGTCAGATGTAACTCAAAAATGTCCCTTAAACAGTTTAACACCATCAAATTTCAGTAATTATTACATTATTATTACAAGGTATTTACCCTCTTTATAAAGTATTTATGATCAATACTTTGACAAATATTATTATTAAATATATCTACATTGCAGAGGCATTGTGTCAGACATTTTTTGTCAATAATCAAAAAGCATTTTACGCTTGTAAGAAAAAACATGGGAAGCACAATTCAAAGGATTTTGGAAATGCGATTACTTGGTTTATGTGCATTATCCAGGTCTTGATGAAAGCAGGAAAAAGCGTAGAATTATTTGTTTTGTTTTTTTTTACAGAATTTAGCTGAAAAAAAAATAATTTCTGGAAAATTTCAATGAAATCAGAATCAAAGCTATGTTGATGATCTTCTCCTGACAGTTTAGACACATTACTAACATCACTTATGATACATACAGGGTCCCTCAAAAACTTGAAAATCTGACGATTATACCAGTTTTTTTAATTTATATTTTGAATTGTAAATACCAGTCATTTAAAAACAAGTGTTTTTTGATCCTGTCAGCAGCAGGTTTAGGATTAAGGGGGTTAAAAGCTTATTTTGTGACTGTAGTGTTAGTTTTTTGGTGGGTCTGACTGAATAAACAACACAAAATGACACATTTGTCAACTGAAACAATTCAAAAGAATTGAATGAATATGGTAAACCTCAGTGATCTTACCGTAAACGTTTCACATGCTTACATTTACCAGTCCCTGTGTTTAAATGCACCCATCAGTGGTGACATGAGACAGATGAGGCCAATCTTTAAGCTCATGGATCACGAAGAGTCCTTTTGCTTCATTTAAAAGCTTGTCTAGCATATTGACTTATGACTCTCATGACTCCGTCTCCTGTGGCCCTGCCTTTCTCTGCTCTTAAATTACCAGCCATAAGACGCTGATGCTGAGCTGGAGTTCAGAAGATTAATGTCTGTTTATCTAATCACAGACCTTGAGATTGACCTGGGAAGACGGGGTCTCCGAGTGAATAAAGGTGGTGTCGCTCATGCTTGCTTGGATTCTGTAGAACTTCAAGATTTTTCACATAAATTCTTCTGTCTTAAAATTGAAATTTCAGAACCTTGAAAATGATTTTTGCATAAAAATTCCAGTAACACTTTACTTGATGCCTATGTTTATACCACATTATAAATACATTTATAGTGTCTTATAATACTATCATTATAAACACTCATAAGTTACAATAACTCTTTATAATGATGAGCATAACATATTATATAGCATTTTATAATGGCTTATAAGATGATTGTTGGTCCCTTGATAACTGATTTTTGTTGCAAGGATCAAAGGGTATTACAATTATCATAGTTGTCATACAAGTTTTTTGAATGAGTAACAATACTAATACCACAAAATGAGTTTTGCTATGTTTTCTGTTGTTCTTGCATTGATAAAAAGATGTGTATTTTTCTGTTTTGTTTGTTTTTGAAGGACTTTTGTTTATCAGCGTAGTCACTCACTATGAATGTGGTCATAAAAAGTTTTTTGAAGGAGTGTGTGAATGTGTTATGCTCATTGTTATAAAGAGTTATGGTAATTTATGAGTGTTTATAATGATAGTTATACATGTTTATAAGAATATGATCAATATCTGTATAATGCATTATATATGTGGGCATTGTCAGTGAGTTGCTAACAGTTATAACATTATAATACCTGACCTTACAAGTGATGAGTAAATGCTTTATAGTGTGTCATGATTATTGTTGTAAAGCATTATAGTAATTTAGAAATGTTTATAACTTTAGTTATACATTGTTATAATGCTGTTATAAGACATTATAAATGTGGTATAAACAGGCGCCAAGTAAAGTGTAGCCAAAATTGCTTTCACATTTTGCTACTTAGGGATTACGATCATTTATTGTACACAAAGCCCCTTTCAACGAAAATGTACTGTAATTCGAAAAAAATTGGAGTCAAATATCTCATAAATTTCACAGTCTGAGGATCACAACTTGGATTATTTTTTGGTTTGCTAAAAAACATTTCCAACCTTTCATTTCATCACTTAACTATGGCTCAACTGTGCTTTTTTTAAGGCTTATCAAATCCAAATGTAAACTCCATGCATCTCAATGTCAGAGCTTTCCACTTCCACTTCTCAACAAGCCTCATTCAACAAAAACGACTTTTAGAAGAGCTTCTTCAACATTTCTTGAACATCAGAGTATTTAAAAAAGATGACACTCGACAAAACAGGTGCATCACTTCACTCAAGTCAGGAATCAAACTCAACCTCTTGTTATTTCTCTCTCTGTGTGTGTTTGTGCGTCAGTGATCCAGCTGTGTGCAGTCGTGATTCATGCAGTGTTCACATACTTATATTTCAGTGGGTGAAATTCCCTCTTTGATCTCGTTTCGGGGGCTTCTACAGTGAGTAATTAACTGTTCCCACTCCCCCACCCCAAAGCTGTCTGTTTCATTACTTCGTCCATAAACGTCTGCATGGCGAACTGGGAAACTTTTATATCCAGCGCGGGGGTCATGCTGCTGTTTTCCTGGTGGTTTCTGAGGGGGCTGGTGATCACCCCTCTTTGTGCAGTAAATCCCACTTCTTCTTCTTCTTCTTTTGTGTTTTATTATTTTGCCAACATCTCAGAAAACTGAAGTTTGTACCCTTGCCTTTAAGGGATAACAGGGCTAACGCAGAGCGACAGGCATCTTTCTCCTACTGGTATTGATCGAACGCTGGGGCAAGTGCTTCAGGAAAGAGTAAAAGCTGGTCACAACTTCTTATTGTACAGTCTGGTGATAAATCTTACACTGATCGGTGGATCGTTTGCAGTCTAAAGTATGAGAGTGGTCTAAATGGATCATGGTCCAACTGTGGTCTGTTGTGCCACAGAATACAACTCAACACTAAGCTATTAACTGAATACTCACCAAAGCTACTGATCTTATTTTAGTGCTTCCACTGTTTAAAATGATGAATGGCTTCAAATCCTGTCAGGTGCGGTTAATTGGTGCTCATTATGTGATTAACTTGATTAGAAGCCAAATTTAAACCCGTAACTTGTCTGATTTCGAGAGCTGCTCGTCGAAGTCTCTCATTCTTTGTTCGTTAAAAACCTCCACTTTGTATGAACAGAGGGGAGGTGTTACTTCAAACAGCTTCTACATAGTTGTGCATCTTTTCTTCTAACAGATGGCATCATGGAAATTTCAAGAGTCATATTCTCCTCTGATTCTTTCTTTTTGCATGCTGGGGATTTATCGTTCTTGAATGAGGACCACTAGGATTTGCATCAAGTGGCTTGTAGAAAATATGGTATGTCAGGTTGAGTGGGCTGCAGCTGTTATTTTGGTGTGTAAGATTAATATTAAAATATTTTTCAGTTGTGTATTTCAGATTTTTTTGGGGGGTGGAAAGTATTTGTTCAGACTCGTAAGCTCAAAATTAGAGAAGTGAAAATGCTGGAGTGGAAAAACTTCCTGTTTTTTTATATCTACTCAGCTTAAATTCAAGCTCATTAAAGATTCACAAACACAGGTGCATCCTTGTCTAAAGTGTATTTTTTTTAATAGATATCAGGCATTAGCATGAGAAATTGATGAGCTGCAGTGAACACGCTCATGTTTGGAGGCAGACCTGGCAGGGGTGGGTTTTTTTTTAAGTAGGATGCTCAACAACATCAAATTACATCAAAAACAGTGCTGTTTGTTCAATGGACCATTATAAATCTTTCAGTCACTCATGATTTCAGGCACAATGTATGACTCAAAAAGTGCTGTTGAGAGATTTTTTGTCCAGAAGTACAAAATGAGATTATGGTATTAGCTGGCATGTGCAAAGGGATAGATAAATGAAATGAAAAACTGTATGAAACATAGATGTAGTCTTGATGATGTTTCTCGTAGGTGTATGAGAAAGGCTTATGGAGCTAAAAGATGTAATTCTCTTAAGAGGGATATTGTCATTTTGCAGGAAGCCAGCCTTAAAACCTGTAATTTTCCTAATGTATATAAACTCTCCATGAACTCAGCACAACTGCATCTGTTAAAAACGTTTTACCCTTTGTAGGACTGGGTAACACACACACACACACACACACACACACACATAGGCAGGTATGAAAAAGGCTTAATAAAAACAGGCCTCAGGTAATATTTGAAAAATTGGCCACCAGACTCCAGATGAACTACCTATAGGGACGAACCAACAGATGCTGGTATAAACTTTGTTCCAATCAGAATAAAGCCCAGATGCCTGTAAATGCTTTGCATAAGTTATAAACCAAGGACAAACCAAAAGGAGGCCGCCCACTTGTATAGTTTTACTTGATTACCTTACGAACATAAATAAACATAACAAAAGACCTCAAAATCCTCAAACCAAAAAAAAAAACAAGACAGAAAACAGGAATGGAGACTCAAAAATGGAGAGAAGATGGGAAGGTGTTTGGCAAGCAACTGAGTGAAAGGTCAATCCAACCCCCCTCAAATTACCAGGTTCCAAAAAAAGATAACTCAGAAAAATGAATAACCGATGCCTCGACTACAAGTGGTCTGCAGCCCAAACTAAAATAACAACAACCAAACAATCTGCAACAAATTTGGCAAAAAAAAAGAACCTTAAATGCGAGGAAAGACAGCTGCTCACTTCTCTTTTCATCACCTCCTCCTTCCTGAGGCCTAAAAAGCACTCAGGTGTGAGAGAGGTAAAGAGACTTGAGCCGAATGAAACGCTGATCAAAGCTCTCAATAGCTTTATTGTTTGCATTTCTTTTTCCTGCTGTGACAAGTCAGAGTGGGTAATGTTGAGTCTGTGTGTCCGTTATTATGACACCCAGGAGAAAACGTTTGAAGTATTCAGTCAGTGTCAAGCAAACATGTCTGTACTGTGGAGTCTGATACGCAGGTGATAATAGCATGGGAAAGAAACTTAGCTTCAAAATGGGTAGAGAAATTAAACAAGGAGTCAGATTCTGAAAACACATTTTGACACTGTCAGGGTCAGTGACCTTCATTTTCATATTCATTGCTCGAACAGTCGGCCTGTGAGTTGTTGTGAAGTAATTTTCTTGAGTTTTTTTTCCCTGAGATTCTAGATAAAGGGTACATTTCCTCCCTTCTTTGTTGAACTTTTTCATGAAAGAACCACATTGAAAGTTTGACTGATTAATAGCATGATTGTAGACATAAAGTGATCCGTAGGCGGCTTTGGGTTGTCAAGGATTTGGTGCTTTGTCTTTTCATTGATTATTCAGAAAATGTCTCTGAAAGTTGCCAACCTTGGCAGTTTTAACAATAAATGATAGAATTATGTGTTGCTGTCAGCTAAAATCTATGCTCTGCTTTTGTGAATTGTGTTGGTGCCAACGTTACAGTAACAGTGAAATTCACATTTATTTCCAATTAGTGGAGTTCATGTAGAGAATGGAGAGAATTCTTTTGGTTAAGTAAAAACCTCAAAAAAGATACCAACATACCTGTAAGTCTGCCATTCATTCTGTAACCTTCCACAAATGATTGAAGACTGACAGAGGGAGCAAGGTTAAAAAAACAAACAAACAAACAAAAAAAACTGAACAAGTTGGTGTTCTTGATTTCAATTAGGCTTTTGAATTTGTAGGTTATTGTTGTAGGGAAGGTTGAGATATTATACATTAACTATTGTTGCATTAGAATAGATGGAGAGCAGTTTCTGGAGCAGTGCATCCATAGTAAAATGGAGTACCCCAGGGTAGCTGTCTGGGACCACCTTGGTTTCTGATTTTATTAACAGACCTCAATAAATCTTTTAAAAAGGCTCAGATTGTTTTGTTTAATGATGACTATGCTCTATATGCTCCACAAGTAGGTTAACTGTGCTAAATGAGCTCTAATATCGGAAAGACTTAAGTCTGTTTTATCAGGGTTGAGGCATCAGTTAAAAGTTGAACTAATACTGAAATTAGATTAACAACTTCTTCACATTGATTAAGTGTTTCAATTACAGACTTAAAGAAAGTACAAGTACATCTTAATAACGCAGCCAGTCTTGCTTCACAGAAATAATGTTACATTCATTTGAAATGAGATTGTTCAAATTGTTGTCAAAGCAGCATCTTTAATAACTTAATCAGCCATAATCAAAGGCCATCTGAGTTATTGAACTTTTAAACTGACACTGAAATTTTAGATAAAGGCTCAATTTGTCTGCTCAGCAAAGTGTGAGCTGATTTTTTAGTTTCCTTACAATTAAAACTGGAAGAATAGAGAATGAAATACAAACTGGAATAGATATATGACTCTTTTATCAGACGTATAACCGTCTGATAAAAGCTGCTCTTCACCATGTTTGTGTCACTGTATCCCACCATACGATTTGGCTGAATTAAATACTTTGAAGTATTTGAATAAAACTTGAAGTTGCCTCTTGACAGTTTCATTTTGTCACCCCCGTCCTCTTGTTATGATAAAAGTTCAGGCTTTGAAAATAAAAGCAATGACTCCTCTACTCCTACAAGTAACAAGAGATTAATTATCACTCACACAGTCTCTTTTTTATTTTCAATCACCTTAATTACAAAGTTGAGACTCTTGAATGCTCGCCTTGATGATGGAAGTGGATGCCTCGATCCCTTTAGTTTGTTTTTCATAAACACTGAGTGCTTATGCTTTAAAGGAAAGGATAAAGGTCAAGTGAAGAAACTCATCCTATTGCACCCTCATCCTAATATTTATGCTCAAGCGATAAGTTCGATAAGTACCACAAGGCCTTAAGAATCCAAGCGTGAAAATAGACGGGGATGGATGGACAGCAGGGGCCAGTACATCACCAGGGTTATTAAACTGGCATCTCTTGTCAGCCATGTTTCTTCAGGTTAGGCCCATGAAATGTCCGAGAGGCTTAACACAGCTCCCAGCAGCCATCATCTCTACAAGCAGAACATTACAATTACAACACAACCCATTCAGCGATGTCACATCAACAGATCCAGGCGAGCTCCAGGTAGTGACGGCGCTGCTACTACCTACATTACCACATGGCCTCTAATGGGCCCTACAACCAAAACATGAAGACAGATGGGCAGAGAGAGCGGGGCGAGCTTTCACCTCCCACCATCACCCACATGTCAACGTATACAAGTGAAGAGTGTAGTGAGATGGTAGTAAGAAGGTAGAGAAGGGAGAGCCAGGGTGAGGAGCCTGCTACACATCACCACCGCCAGGATATTCTGTTTGCTTTACCTCCTCAAAAAACATAACAAAACGAGAAAACAGGGGAGGAAGAGTAGGGATAGTGTGAGGTAGCAAAAATGACCAGCTGCCCTTTTTTTTATTTCTGGAGACAAAATAAAGACAAAACATTTGTTATTGTGTAAAACTTCCAATCAACATCTCCATTTCTCTGTTTAGTTTTTGTACCTTTTTTCTTTTGTCTTGGCCTAAAAGTGATGGACTTTGTGAGAAGAACAGCTGACTCCCGTTGAGACTGGTGTGCTAACTCAAGCAACAGGAAGCTTTTAACAAGCAAGCAGTCATACATCAAGCTGTTAGACAGTCTAAGCAGCCTGAAACATTATCTAATTCTGACATCAGCTCCTGTCTTCTTTTAGGCTTGTTTGTCAAGCTTTGGTTATAAGACGGCTGCATGTAGGCTAGAATGAAATTGTGAGAGAGGGTGAAGACTTCAGGCTTTTTTTTGCATCACTGTTACGACTTAATTCGCAATCTCAAATATATTATTGTTGTTCCTATCTAATACTTCTCAGTATTCATGTTTGGGTCACATTTTTTGGGAGATTAAAACCCATATGTTATTGTATGTAGTCAGAAATTTCCTTGATGACACCACGCTGAATAGTAAAGCTTAAACTATGCTACAGACTGACTCTACAAAGTCCGCTCATTGTCATCTTTCAAACAACAGAGCAACTCAACTATTGATGAATACAACCTTGGAAAAGTTTACTTGAATAAAGAAAAGATGTGCGTTAGATCCAACAACTCTTTATGTGGTAAAAGGACAGTGCCTAAAAGTTTACACCCCCCCCAGAATTTTCTGATTTTTTTGGCCTTTTCTCAGAAAATATGAATGATAACACAAAAACCTTTCTCTCACTCATGGTTAGAGGTTGGGTGAAGACATTTATTAACAAACAGCTGTGTTTACTCTTTTTAAATGATAATGACAACAGAAACTTCAAAAATGACCCTGTTCATTTTTTTATACACACACACTGATTACAAATAGATCACAGGTGAGGATGGTTACCTTTAGTAGACATTCAAACACATTTGTGTTCACTTTTGTGCATTTATCAGGACAAAACCACCAGAGTTGTGTAAACTTCTTAACAGGGTCATTTTTGAAGTTTCTGTTGTCATTATGATTTAAAAAGAGTGAACTATTTTTTTTTCAATAAATGTCTTCACCCAACCACTAACAATGAGTGATTGAAAGGTTTTTGTGTTATCATTCATATTTTCTGAGAAAAGGCCAAAAAATCAGAAATTCTACTGGAGGGTGTAAACTTTTGGGCACAACTGTAAATCAGATGTAATGGTGTAACAGTTGCCTATTTTAAAAAATAGGCAACAGAGAAAGGTTTTCTCAAAGGTCTTACAAAAACTAATTACACAAAAACAACATAACAATAAAACAAAGAGGGCTTTTCTGAACAAGAGCCACCAATTGGAGCCAACTTTGAAATGAAAGAATTTTGATTTTCTTTAAAAACTGCTCAATCCTCCATCCAAACATGCACATACACACAACAATCTATACTGCTGGCACCATGAAATAGTCTTAAAAGAGAAGGTTTGCTCTCCAAATTAAATGCAGACCTTGGGAAAAGCCATGAGTGTGGAATGAGGGCGCTCTTGAGAAATAGACTCAGTCCTTGAAAACATTACCAATTGTGGCCACAGGCGTCACTGCAATCAACAGAAAACAGATAGTCCTCACAGAGACTTAACATTCTTAATTATGAAATAACTTTGACTTAATCTCATTTCTTTAAGTCTGTAAACGTTTTCTCCCACATCCTAAAAATCCATTTCTTGAATTCTCTGGAACAATCGCACGAATACCTTCAGGCACGAGAGAACAAAACAGAATTATTTATACGTAGTTTCAGGGTGGAAAAAAAAGCCTTAATACCCTCCATGACCTCTGATCATCCTCTCAATCCCAGCACTGACTCACAGACCGGCTCAAATTCTGTTCAGGTTTGCGGAGCTTGTCTTGTTTAATGCTCCAGCCAGCCAAATTGTCCTATTAATCAAAAGGAATTAGAGAAGCTAGCATAAGTGGCAGTGCAGCCAAACTTGTAGGATTAATGAGAACGTATATAGTTAAGTTTTATGTCTGTGAATGCTTTAGTTTTTTTTTTTATATTAAAGGAGTTATCTGAAAGCCAACGTGTACTCTGAGTGGTTTTAATTAGCTATGTTACACTGGACTGACCTCTTAATCAAAAGGTTTGAGAGTGTAGAGGAGGGGCTTCTCTCCTTCCTCTCTTTGGCTCCACCATCACATGTGGAAAGAGCAACAAAGAGAAGGCTTGTGCCCGAGACCCGTGTCCACCTAACTCTCCCCCTTTCCCCTCAGAGGTCACATGACTGTGAATGATCTCATCTAGAAACACCCCCCTGTCTCCTGCACTCACATAGAGCCACTCACACACTGCGCTCCAAGCTATTTCTGGTCCTCATTGACCACGGGGGCTTTTAAAATAACTTTAATGAGCGTGCATGATTATGTGTGAACTGTAAATGTACACTCCTACAGAGGGACACCTCTCTCTCCTCATTCTCTCCCATGTAGTTTCACATTTGAAGGGATATGTTTCTCTGGGGATCGGGGACAGGTTTTCCTTTTATGAGTGTGTTTGATATTCGGGACATGCTCCGGCCTTAAGAGCTCCATGATTCATTGCAGGAGGCGACATTCGCCCCTAGCTGAGATCCACAGCAGAGACTAATAATAGTCTAGCCTGACTCCTTATCCCATGTGACTCTCGTAATGCTACCTTATACTCAGAAAAGTAGTTTTACAAATATATTGACTCAGATGTTTCTGCACTTGAAGTAAAGATACAAAGGGGGCAGCATCTTTTGACAGCGCTGACAGAATCTATGCACAGAAGGCCCCTTTGTTTTATTACGGGCCCATAAAATGGCACTCCTCCAAGTTGGTTCAAGTGAAACTCATTCTGGGAGAGCAAGAAAGCATAAGCCTGCTGCTGTTATTTTGATTTATATTGATTGCTGCGTTTCCCAGCATGACGTGCCACTTGTTTTTAATGAAAGTTCACTCAGCCCTTTGGGAGAACGAATCCCATCTATACCTAAAATGTCTTGTGCACACACTCTCCTTCTGTCCCCAGCCTGTGTGTGTGTGTGTGTGTGTGTATTACTGTAGGTCTCTCGATTCTATTTGTCATTTATTCATTTTAACTATGATAGAAAAGAAAAGTTAATATTTGCCGTTAAAGCCACGTCATTCAACATTGATGACACTTTGAAGCCCCTTCCTTTAACCCAGATTTTCTGTCTTAAACTCTATTTATAAAAATTTCATCACATCCAGGATGGAGGATGGTGCTGTCACATGGGGGCACTGTTAAGCTGTAAATTGCATCAGAGTGATATAAGGCAGTGATATCCACACAAAATGGTTGCAGCAAATTCACCAATAAACCTAAGGACAATTATAGATCCCTCCATTTTAATCTTTTTTCTCATACCAAGTAGGAGACAGCCTGGGAAGCCAGGAAATATATGATATGAATTTTTATGTGTGTTTACTTACCCTGAATGACTGTTGTTGTACTTTTCGTTGTGATGTGTTTGTCATCAGGCAGGCGTGGGTATGTGTGGGTGGATGCACGTGCCATTTGTGCTGTCCCACCATGACAATAACGTGTCACTGTAATGGTTGGTTTGCTCTTTCTTTCAGGCATACGGTATGTCTGTGCTGCCTTTGAATCTGATAAAAGGCACACGGAGCGTCGCGTACGAGCGCCTGGAGAACACAGAGGACATTGATGATGTTGAGCACCAGATAGAAAAACTCAAATCCAAGGTTGGTCTAAACAAGACACACACAGCGCTGACAGGATGTGTGACACAAACACACACCAGTCAGTTAATCATAGGTCATGAAGTAACTCCATAGAGCAAAACCCAGAAGCAAAAAAACAGACAGATTATCACATCGACAGCAATTACATCAGAGAAAACATCTGAATTTTGTTGCCTCCTCTGTATGCTTCAATATTATCTCGTGTATAATCATGCATTTATTGAAAGGCACACATGCATCGCCTTCAGCTAAGCAGTCCCTCCCACTTATCTTTCTGCCATGCTCCACTGTCCCAGCATGCAATTATGGATAGTTAGCATTGTCCTTATCAAACAAAGCCTCAAATGAAGGCAGCACAAACAGGAAAACACAAGTACAGTCATCTGTTTCTTGCTATTATCAGTGGAAAGTTAAACACGAAAGAACAGACTTTACTCCTCCTCCTCCTTCCCATGCATTAATGTATATTTACAGATAAGTAGCTGTGACTGCATAAAATTAACATGCACTATTGATCACAGGGAAGTCACTCTTACAGAAGAGAAACTACATGAATAATTTGCTGAATGCATATTGAAAACTGGTGAATTATTCAGATTTCAAAGGCTGAAAATGAAAGTATAGCGACTTTGGCAGCACATTTATGCAATATTCTCTCTTAAAGACCAAGTGGAGGAGACTTAGACTTAGGTAGAGAAAAATCTATAGAAGATGTTTTCAGCTTTTTAAATTTTCAGTCACTTTTAACTCTGGTTGGTTCAATAACGTACACATCATCCATCATTTGAACAGTTCAACCTGAAATGCTATGTCAGAAGTAAACATCAACACACGTGTGTATCTATTGATTTATTTGGTTGTTTGTTGGTCTTGTTGCCAGTGTACAGACGGACGTCCCCTTTCCTCGAGGGACAGAAACAACCTGCAGGAGCTGGAGGGCAAACTGCAGGTCCTTCGGCGCAGAGGGAGACATCTGGAAATTGCAGAGAGGAACTGCTGCACTAAAGTGGGCAGTGCTCTCAGACCTATCAAGGTGAGAGAGAATTAACAGAGGTGGAGTTTACATTTCATCATCTCATTTATGGAGCTTTATTTGTTCTGACCTTGTTTTATTACACTTTAGTCTGGAGGTTGATTTGGCCGCATGAATCACTTCATGATTCCGTTATTGAACAAACTGGCCGAGCGTTATGCTTTTCTTTGTTTCTGCCGGCTTCAACCTTTCCCTCCTTCTCAGTTTCTTTGTGCTCAAGTTTAAATCTGGACTGCTCTAGATTTACTTTGAGTTCTACTTTACACAACCGCATATTTACCTGACTCCCATGAGGAGCCTCTTCACCTAATTTACTCTGAAGTCTCGCTGGGAGTCTCACATTTCCAGGCAGGATGCCATGTTTCCCCAGGGATAAACCAAAGCAACCACAAACCTCTCTTTGATTTTTTTTTCCTTTTTTATGAGTTGGACCAATACCTGGACCTCATGGGCAATTTTAAAAAAATTTTCCACCCATATTCAGATTTGACCAGGAGGGATAGATGGGAGTGAGATTTGAACATCACTTCTCCTAGGATTAAAAGACATGATCACCTTCAGACGTGTTTTTACGCTTCTGTTGAGAATATTTCCAACAGCTGAGTAACTTATTTCAATACTTGGATGTAATTTTCTATTAGGAACGAGCTCTGGTTTGAAAATTTGTCTGTGATATTGTGCGTATGTGTGTGGTGTTTCTTGTCTTTTGCTGTTTTTTTATTATGGCTGACTTATAGACTTTAAATCAGGTCGTATTTTCACTGCTGATATTGTCATTTGGTATCTGTTTTGGTTTATAAATATAGAGATTCAGATCCAGATTTTCAGTGCCAGTAACAGATAATTCCCAATCAGCTTTGGCAAATAAATAAAAAGAATGACATTTGATGTTACACAGAAAAACCACAACCAGGAGGCTTCACAGTTAAAAGGTTCTGTTAAAATCAATCCCTTAATCATACAAATTTCCAACCAGTTATATCCACAGAGCTTTCTTTTTTTGTCAAATAAAAACCTTTTGTAGCCTCTTGTGGCAAAGGCATCTTTGTAATTGTTACATTAACATCATTGCAACATAATATGCAACACCTAAATATGAAGACTGACTTTGGAAATACTGTCTTTATATTATATTTTCTCCACGACCTGTGCTGTAAGATTAGATTGTCAGCAAACAGCTTTGTTGTTCCTGTAAAACTGAATTCTAATGCCTGTGTTTTGGTTGGATTTTCCACAAAAAACAAAAGCAGGTGAAGCTTAGAAGTGAGAAAAAAGTCAGCAAGAAGGAGAAGATCATTGTCTTTTGGAATATTACTTTGTCGATTCTTGAATAGGATAAGCAGTAAGTCATCACTCAGATAAAAGAGAAAAAACTTTCTTTTAACAGGGTCTAATGTTCATAATGAATTGGCGAACGCTTTTGTCCAAGCAGCTGGGGGTTTTGTGTCTTGCTTAAGGGCACCATGACAGTGCTCAGGACTTGAACCAGCAACCCTCCAGGTGCAAACAGCATGACATCCTGACTGTGAACGGTGACATTCACAGTGTATCCTGTCACCTTTTAGGCAGAGTTAGTCATCGTTACATTTTATTTTTGCTGTTGAAACAAACACACACTTAAGTAAGAGTTATATCTTTGAAACAGAGAGTGATAGTGCTCATGGGAAATGCATTCTTTAGCCAAGGGAGACGTGAAAGTGCTTCACACTGACTTCAAAGCCAATATTTTGCCTCTCAAACTACAACAAGCCCACTTTGCTGAGCTGTGAGATTTGTGTGGCTTTTCACATTGGTATTCTCACCTTAATCCCTCATACTTACAATGTTTTGTCCTCATGTAACTGTTACTAGAATATTAAATGGGAATAAAAAGAGAAATGGATCAAACCACCTCCGTGCATGAATCAGTGCACCTTCTTTGAAGCCGTCTTCATCCAGGTGCATTTTGTTCTTTGATGTCCGTTGCACCTTCTTTAATTAATTTTCATGCATGCATGACATGCCCGTTTAGCCTTTTCATGAAAAGAAAAACAGCTTCAACTGTTCTGAGGGCCTTTTCCAGCGTTTAAGACAGCAGAAGTTTGAGAATCGTTTTCAAAAGTTATCATTTTACATTCCCACTGCTTTTCATTTTCCAGTGTTTTACTGCACGGCAGGCACGCTCAAACATTTAGAGCCAGCGTCTGTAACCGTTTGTCTTGAACCAATGAGGCCGCGGCTAATGACAGTCTCCAGACTCAAATTTCATCAGTAATGAGATGGCAGATTTATTTACTATATATTTAGGCAGTGGTGTGGAGTGATAATCCAAAGGATTCTGATTTCTCTGGAGCAGTTGTGCCACTGTTCTCGAACACACGCTGTCTTTTTTATATGCACCACAGTGGAGAGCAGAAATGGCTTATTTAACACGTGGAACGATCACAATTTCAAAGTGCTCAGACCTCACAAAACAAAACTTTGTTTTCAAGGGATCATAGAGCAGAGGAAAGAGAGTGGGTTTTTTTTTTACAGCCGAGTATTTCATAATGAATAATTTATAGTGCAAGGCTATTCTCTTTGTTAAAAACTAAGCTGCCTTATCATTTAAGATATGAAAGTCAAACCCTCCTTTTCATGATTTTAAACCTTTATTGCTCACATTTCTGAGCTTCTACTCTATTTAGTTTTGTTTGAAAAGCTGAAAACTTTAGTGGTAGAACTAAGTTCGGTACTTTAGTGAAGACATCTTGACAGGGGCAGTTAAATCAGCACATTGAGATGATTATATATCTCTTCACTTACTTGTTTGAGTTGTTTATATCAGAGGGAAAGTGATGAAAGTGAGTCAAGTGTCAGTTTCTTGATTGTAGTTCGACTACAACCAATTAATGATTTTGTTAGTTTCTTTATCCTCACATAATTCTTGCTACATTAACATGGGTATGCCAGAGATGATGTGAAACTTATTTAGCTACACATTTTCATACTTGGTTTGATGTCGTCTTTTATCTTGAAACAAGGCTGGCGCTGTAATTACAGTGGTTTCTCATCTCTGCATCATCTTTTTGAGCGATATCAAGCACAGCACTGTCTATTTTTTGAGTAGTTCTTGTATTTTTCCTAATGTGTGAGTCTGCTGTGCTCATCACTTCAGCTGGTACAAAATAATCTTGGCATAAGGGCTCCTTGAAGGCGAGCAGTCGATGGGGTTTATTGCCTTTTTGGCTGCCGCCCACCTTTCGCCTCCCTGGTTGAAACCTCCCCGCTCTGTCTGGAGTGTGCCATTGCTTCCCCCCCTGTCACCGTGGGCATCAGTGCCAAACTGTGCCTGGCCAAGCCATATGGTCTCTCCTTGACAAAAGACATGACAGGAAGGTTGTATTCTGTGACCCAGTAGATGCCTTTGAAAACAAACCTTTTCCTTTCTTGACCAGGTTTACTGTTCGTCCTTAAGTTGAATGTCATTCTTTAATTATTGTCTTATCTCATCCTTTGCAGATATTGTTGGGTATTTTCTTCATCCTGGTTGCGCTGCTCTTCACTGTCGCCCTCTTCATTTCAAAGTAAGCGACAATTCCTCCCGTAACAACATTATTCTCTCACAATACAATATTACAAAATACGACATCATATAACGCCTCGAGCTTGAAATATAAACTTATATTTAAGTTGCCCGTGTGTTCCAGTTTGGACAAAGCTCTCCACTCCGCTGGCATCAGCTCCGGGTTCATAATCTTTGGCACCAACCTCACCAATCCTCTCAACGAACTTCTATTAGCCCTGCAACCCGTGAGTATCCTCTCATCTGTCATCGTGAAAAGATTATTATCCTCAATTAAGATATGCTTAGAGCTATAGTTTCCTGTTTCCATCATCATTAACCTAAATGAAGCATCATTTAAAAGCTTTTTTCTTGGCTATCCTTAAATGCACTTGTAAAACTGTTAACTTGGAGTGTATGTGCTCCACCATGCCGCAGGAGCAGCGTGAACGCCTAAATCTCAACTGCAGAAAAGGCCTCATCCATTAAATGAGTCATTTTGACTTAAATGTCGTTTCATTACTTTTAAATAAAGTCTGACAGGTCCCACTTATATTTTAACACAGGCTATAAGATAACAAAATTGCAACCACAGAAATTATACCCTCATGAGTCACACTCACAAGTGCATTTTGCATACTGCAGTAACTTCAGAATAATTGCATTTTCAAAGGGAGCAGAGCTGAGATAAAAATTCCTACCTGACAAGCACATTAAGCACTTCTATAAGTGGGAGCAGAGTAGATGTGGAAGGGGAAGGATAAAGATTAGTTATAAGCTCTGACAATGATTCAATTAACACGTGAATCAATCAGCACGGTCTTGTAAAAGAAAACATGAATGTAAAGCAACTGGGGATGGAAATTTCAAGCCAGAATATTATTGGATTGTCACTGGCATCTGTTTAGCTGCTGGTAGCAAATGTGTAAATTAGACTTACTGAATAATAATGGATCGTTCAACATTTTTAAAACCAATGCAAAAACACTGAAGCTCCTCTTTAGTAGCAATATACTTTCGTTTAAGGCTGAATAATATAGACTAAATTTCATATCTCAATATTAATGCCAGATATCTAGATATCAATACAATACAATGTGACTCTGGGTTGAATGAAAACTCAGCATTTTTCAGAAAAATAAAAGCACGATATTATAACAGGATGTGGAAATTATAGTAAATTGATTAGAGCTCACTGTCAGTCATCAACATTAATAGAAAGTCACCAATAATCATGTGACTGTCTGAGCTTTACATGCAGGATGAGCCGGAAAAATCTACATCTTTGATATCTTCAATATTGGGAAATTAATATCTTGAATTTTTATATCTCGATATCGATATGATAGCAATATATCTTTCCTCCCTACTTTCAATTCATGTTTCAGTTTTCATTTTTTGTTTAAAAAAGGAAGTAGAAGTTGTAGAAATAGAGCAGTGTTTCAAAATCATTACCTTTATCACTCTGTTATTTTACACTAACATTTAAATGACTTTTCTATTTCTCCATTTAATCCAAAAGCTGAAATAATTGCTGTTTGGGATCGAAAAAGGTTAAATAAATAAATAAGCAGAGTCAGTTTGAGCAAAGACCGCCAAGCATGAGATCATAATCTTCAGGTACTTTGGTTTCATCTTTTAGCCACAATAAATCTGCAGCTTCTGAAAGTCTGCGGTGTGAGCTGTGTGACTGAGTGACCGAAATTTATTAGAATTTTTTAAGAGCTGAGATAAGATAAACTTTATTGATCATCCACCAGGGGAAATCCACTCTCTGGGTTTTAAGTTGTGAACCAAAGAGATTGACAGAATTTTTTATCACTTTCATTGCTTCTTCCCTCCAAGTTATTGCCGCAGGTCTGGACACTGACCAGAACATCCTCTGTTGAACTTAATATTCTGCTGCAGGAGTTAGAGAGAGAGTGACTGACAGCTTGGACCATTTATAAATTGCTTCAAAGATACTGGCATTGATTTAACGTCTGGGGCCAGTGTTTTGAGGAATGACCTCGCTATTTAAAGAATTAAGTACACAATGCTGAGAACGGAGACTGTTAAGAGGGATCAGTTTCAGGTTAAATGAAGTGAAATTAATATCATGAGTGGATGAGAAAGATTTCACTTCTGCATAAGAAAGATGTCTTATATATCATGTGTACTCTTTCTCCGACAGGTTTTCCCGCTGGATTACATCCTGATCACAGTCATCACCATGTACTTTGTGGTCACATCCATGGCTGGCATTCGCAACATGGGCATCTGGTTCTTCTGGATAAGAGTGAGCAAAAATTCTACTTAGGCCTGTCACGATAATCAATAAACCAATTAATTGCACGATAACTAAAAATGAGCTAATCAAGTGTAGTTTCGTATTTGGGCTTTGCTGCCTGTGTGATCTTCGCCTGATTCACCACAAAGGTATTCTAACGTCCAACAGACCAAAAATAAAGCTGAGCTGCAAAGTAAACACAGGGAGGAGGGAAATCCCCAAGTTGTCATGATTGCGCATTAAGGATTGCCAGAGACGGCTCACAGAGCATTCGTACATCTCTGTTGTTGCCATAGTCTGTATAAAACATGGACGTAGTCTCCGTGACGACACCCGTCTGTTGCTGCAGCACTGTTTTGAAGCAAAACAGCAGGCGTGGCCATTTTGGAGTTGGGATGAGTGACGAGTGCCCAAATTCACAGCTTTCGGGCGACTGTCAGTCACGTGATCAGAGCTGTGGCTCTGATTGGGCAAACTCTTGATCCTAATATCTTCCAAACGGCTGAGTTAAAATAAAATTTACCCCCCTCACAGTGTGTGCCGTTAGCGAAATAAGCGATCCAGACGGAGACAGAGTTTGTACCAGGCTTTAAATACGCTAATTTCGGCTCTGAAAACGCCCTTTTCCCCCCGTTCATTTGTACGTGACTTCCGGTACTTTCGGAGCCAGCCTCAAGCAGTCACTCGAGGAACAGCAGCTTTTTAGCACTTCCGTGTTGTCTCATTTTTTCAGACCTGAGTTTGCTGCTTGGTTGTTGCTCAGGCTCAGCGAACTTCCTGTTATGAACCGGTGTGTCCTTCAAAATAAGAGCACGCTGTAAAACTAACTACACCACAAAACTTGAGGAAGAGCCCAGACTCAGACAGAAGTTACTAACAGAGTCCTTTCAGCACCAACAACAATATCCAGGTAGTTGATTCATGGAAATGAAAGCTAGATTAAGTCTTCAACAGTTTTAGTTCATGTTATTGCCAAATTTTATTTGGTCTTCATGGTTATAGTTTTAGAAATCTGTTGAGACAGTCATGTGATGCATTCAGCCAGATTAATAAATCTGAAATCTGAAATATTTTACTGGAACTAAAAATATGCAACTATGTAAAGCGTTTTCTGGAATAAAAGGTTTGTTAGACTTTTATTTGGATTTTTCCCTTTTAAGGCTTGAATGCTTGAATCATTAAACTGATGTCATTTTATTGATTTAAGGGTTGAATTGACTGTTTAATATGATTATTTACAGGAGAAATCAGAATATTCAAGCCAAAGACTGCATTATTATACCATTATTATTATATTAGTAGGAAATGGCATCATACAGCAATATTATCGTTTGTCGCAATAATTTCTGGGACAATTTATCGTCTAGCAAACTTTGCTATCGTGATAGGTCTAACCCTACTTCTGTTATTCTTCATCAAAACATGCACACACTATTTAATTGACACTATGATGTGTTTTTTCCAGCTTTACAAGATCAGACCCAAGAAAACCCGTCCTCAGGCTCTTCTCTTCCTCTGCATGATCCTTCTCTTGATCGTCCTTCACACCAGCTACATGATCTACAGCCTGGCCCCGCAGTACGTCATGTACGGCAGCCAGAAGTATCTCGCACAGGTGAGGAGATAGAAGCGTACATGTCTGAGTGTTTCTGGTTTTTTTCAGTCTTGCTGAGAGGAGAATAGGCCGGGATGATTGCCAGTCGGTGGATTCAAACCACTTGGGTGTACTCAGGTGTAGGCAGCAGGATGGTCTCTGCGGGCTGGTGGAGGGGCTTTTAGACTCTTGTTCTTTTTGGATTTTGTCTATTTGTATTAGACTGTGGGGCTATTACAGTGGGGAGCTGTTGTTTTGACAGACTCCCCTCAGTCTCATCTGATGTGGTCTCTGTCTCTCTTTCTCTCTCTCGCTGTGTGTGGGTGTGTGTAAGTAGTTTAGATGCATCATGGTGTCTATGCTTTGTCTCGAAAAATCTTTCAAAGTGCATAATTAAAATGAAACCAGGTGTTGTTTTGTGCTTTTTTTTTTTCAAATGAGAGAAAATAACCTTTACAGAACCAGCTCTCTTTGTCTCACAGCTAACCTGGATTATTTCTCTCAGGTTGTGTTTGTATTTGTACCAACACATCTTTCATAGTATAGCCTTTGTATAGTGGTTATTTGGATTTCTTACATGTTCTTTTTTCAATCCAGCTCAATTTGTAATGAATATTTTTGTCTGTTTTGACCCTGTGGTGCATAGTTTAAAAGTTATTTACTCCTAAATTCAATGGTTCATGTGGTGGAAATTCATATTAGCCTGTGTCAGGATATTTTTCTTCTTCTTAGGGCTTGAAAAAATGTTTTCAGTTTTTTTTCTAAACATAGATATATTTTTGAACATGCTATAGACAAACATTTGAGGGTGAAAAAGCTTATAAACTATAAATTTATCAATGTTAAAATGGATGGAAGAGAGTTAAAAAGTTTTGCAAAACATTAAAAAAAGATTATTCATGAAATTACCAAAGAAAAAAGAAAAAAAAAGAAGTCAAACAAAGAAAAAAATTATATTTACATTAAGTTCACACTGTTTTATGTTGAATGGTCAGTTACAAATATTAAAAAAAAAAATTGGAAAACTTTTTTTCATGCCTTAAGACAAATAAAAACACTCAAGGGAAAAGTCTTGACTCTGACTTTCGTAATTCATTCATCAGAGGGTTAATCTTGAATTTAAATTTATCCTTTGAAATAAAGGAACTTTAAGTTATTGTGCCTTTTTAGGCTGACCCCCAGTAAATCCTCATTTTTGCACACTTATGTTCTAGAAAACCCTTATTCTAAATGCCTTGTTTCAACTGATGTATCTTTAAGGCTCCATGAACCCCCCTCTCTCTGATTGGCTGGCTCTCAGGAGGTCTGTGGGCAGGACTTGGTGTTTGAGGTCCACACCTCAAAATATGTCTGGAGATCCTTATTCAATGAACTCCTCCTTTTCACAATTCTCAAACAGATTCAGGGATTTCTACAACATTTGAATCTACAGGGGTTTGAAAATCTGCACATTGAGTTTGAACATTCAGCGTTGTCACTTTATATCTGTGCTTTAAATACAGGAAAGCAGAGTACCCCCTCACAAACTGTACCAAAGTAGTGTTTTGTAGTGTTTCTCCTCTAAACATACGCCTGCCTCTTTGTGTTTTTTATTTCATCAGATGCCCTCAGCAGGTCCTGCATCTGGGAATGCTACTTTTGGCACCACGAGGACCTGTGATGCAGACGCGCCTGAGGGTAAGTCTGTCATCTCTGCGCGCACACTGAGGTAGCACAGGACCAATAGTCTGACACTGGGAGAAGTTACAAAACACCATCAAAGATTCATCACAAGTTCAGGTTTAAACTACAGTAAAAGGAGGGAGAATGTAGAGCGCTGTTCAGGAATCTTTATCACAGTTTGTTAGTCATTAGAGGGAATCATACCAAGGGCAAACATCACTAACGGCCTCTAGCTGTCTCCATGTCCAGACGTATTACAGCAAATCAGTGCTGAGAGAACACAATGTGAATCCACGTCCTGCGATCAGGGTACGAATGACGTGATTCACTCTTGGGCTTAATGCTCAGGTAAAGCTGCTGTAGCTGAAAGAGCAAAGTCTTATTCATCTCCTGAAAACTACAGTAGTTTTGTCCTCCTGTTGGTTAATTGCAGACACTGACTAACTCACACACACGTGCCATATACATACCTTAAACTCATTGTACAGTAGCAGTCTTCATACTTTACCTTGAGATTCCTGCTCTACTTCAGATCTCTTTCCAATTTTCCCTTTCAGACCAAGTAAAGTCATTCATATGTCAACTCCTTTTTAACTGTTTAGACGGAAAGGCAGAGTTTATAAGTGTTTAAATCTTGAAATGTCAAGTGTGTATTCAGGGTAAGGATGGTGTCCATGTTAAATTCCTTAACAAGGAGCTCTGTTAATTTTAATAATGATAGCCATATTTAGAAATATTTCAGAGAAAAAGAAGAAAAAGGCTCAGAAATTTAACTTTTTTCCATGCCATTCTGACTATATCTCATAAATTCTCTATTAAATCTCAGTAAAAAAAAGTATTAGTGATTGTCATGCTTGATATTTCTCTTTGGGACCATGCATGTCTTGAAATTTTGATTTTGACAGGCTTATTATTAGAGTTTTGTTGGTATCGCATTTTGAGTAGAAGCTCAAATGAATTAACATCAATTTTAGCAAGACTGACTTTGAATAGAAACAAATTAATCTGCATAAACTAGAATCTAAGCAAGTGTTAAGTCTTATTTTAGTAGGAATTGTCTTAATATGAGCCACGATTAACTGACAAGTTCAGGAAAATGTCTTAGTATAAGTTATTAAGTGTCTTGAATTTAGACTTTTTTCTGGACTTGGACAGGTTTTTCTAACACTAGAACCGATAAACAGGAAGTTTTATTTTGAAAAGAAACGTCTTTAACGGATAGTTCTCCTCTTTTGGTTGATAGCCCTAGAGGACCATCATAACACTAAGGCCAATAGCTGAACAGACAAGGCCAATTTTACAAGTGATTTAGCTCATTTCAAACCCAAACACATGCAGAATTGTTCATGCAGTAACTTTACGTTGCCATAAGCAAGCCTTTGTGTTCAAGCTCTATTTTTAGACACAACACACTTGTTCCTTGCCCTTCAGCAAATCGATCAGCCGTTTGGGTCGATGATGAATGGATACGCCTTTAAATGGCTTTGAATTCCCAGAGTTCCAGGGTGGACTGTGCTTTTTTTTTTTACAACCGCTGAGAGCATCTGTATGTGATGCCCTCCAAAAAACTTTGCTTCCATTGTCCTGACTGCATGCATTAATACATCACTGTTCTCCCAACCCACTCACAATATTAATCCACTTACTCAAAGACACACACCTACACACATGCAAACTAGGGGTGGGAATGCATCTCTAAACTGTCATGTGAACAGAAGGAAGAAAGGTTCGAATCACTTAACCCTGTAATTAGTGGACCTGCTGCGGCACAGCAGCACATTTCTATCTCTTCACCTTGAAAGTGACAAAGCCGCCTTGATTCATTTGTTACTTCCTGAGAAGTTTCACTCTTCACATGCATCTCAAGCTGAGTTATCAGCAGAAATATTAACAATATGTGTCATTTCCAATAAAAAACAGTTCCTTATATTGCCTCTGATTGTAAGTCAGAGTTTAGGACCTGTTGTGTCAGGAGACTTTTGAATGACAATGAGTGTGTATCTGAACACAGCGAAGATGTTAGAGATAGCTATTATTGACTTGGCTTTCATGAATAATTTTCTGTTCATCCAAAAGCCCTGAAAATGCATTGAGACAGGGTAAGACAGGCAGAAAATAGGAAGATAAAGCTGTAGCAGGAGAGTAACTGCAAAGATCAAAGGAGAGATATTATTTGTTTACAATAATCTGATCTGTAGACTCATACATTTCGTTTTCTCCTATCCGGGGGAGGCTAAACTGTTTTTTTCCGCATTGGAGCAAATAGGCTTTACCCAAATTAATTGGCTGGTTGCAGCCTTGGATAACCTTTAGAGTTGATGTTGAATCACTTTGGACTTGCTGCATCTGCTTCCAGTTGTATCAGTTATATTGCTTTGATAGTAAAGAAGGAGGTGGCGCATTGTTGTTTGGAGATGTATAAAAGATATTGCTGCATTTTATTCAAGGTCCAATGCACGGAGTATAACATATGCCTCAATCCATACCTCCCTAATGCATATTCAAAGCCACGCACTGTGACACACCATTTGTCATGAGGCAGAGAGTATTTTCCTTTGAAAATGTGGTCCTGCACTGTGTGAAGTGATTTCTCTGGATGGTTTCTCTTACAACCCACACACGGGGGTTGTGATATCATTTAAGGACAGATAGTGTCTAAAGTTTTTTTGTTTCAGAATCAGTAGACCGCAGTTATTTTTCAAGATAACCACAGCAACACATTATCTTATTCTAATCAGCATTTCTGTCTCATAATTTTCAGTACGACACACCTCTCGTATAGTGTCGATATATTTCCTGAGAGCTTCAATGCTAATGTTATCTCACCCTTTCTGCAACTCAAACCAAAGACTTTGCTTTGAAAGTTCAACAAACCTGTCCCACTTTATTTTACAACCTGCCAAGATTTGATGGATGGGGTTGAGAAATTCTTTGTACATGAAAAATTACCTAAATCTCCTTTTGATGACTCTGTTCCCCGGTATAAAGAGCATAATGACATAATAATGACTTTGTAGATATTTCATTTGTTTTATAGGTATTTTAACGGCCATTTCAACAAAAACAACCAAAAATTCCTATATATACCAAGGGTTCTGATATTTTTAGTCTGCTCAACAGTGTTTCAGAGAATCAGTCTGTCAGTTTACAGATTCAATCCTGTTTGATTTGGTCTGGTTTCTGTAAAGGATGTAGTTATCTGATCCTTGTATTGAGCATCGGTTCGATATAAACTCAAAAAGCTAGATCAGGTGTTGGTGGAAATGGATCGATCCATTCAGCTTGTTTATTCAACTCAAGATTGAAAAGCCCGAAGGTGCCAAAAGAACAACAATCATTATCTTTCTCATCTTCTTATTCAGGAACAGAGATTGTAAAATTATTACTCATATTTTAGGAGTCAGATTCAGGTGTGAGTATCATCCCAAAGCCAAGGTGGAGATGACAGCATTGGGACTTTCTACCCTTAACAAAGCTGCATTTCCATTACACTATTTCGAAAAATAACACCAATATTTCAACAAAGTCATTAGCTCCTTGCTGGTGTTTCCATTTTGTGACTAGAATTGCGCACAATTTGAGTAAAATGTTGTTCCCCTAGATTCAATTTGTGAAATGCTGGAATGAGAAATGAGGAAAGGAGGACTGTAACCTGTAACTGGCAGTAACCACTGATATCACAAACATTTTAAGAGCTGAGCTGTCGTTTTGATGCACGTTACTGTTGTTGCTGATGTTTTTAACAGGGCAGAGGGCATTTAGATATGAACACCAGAGTCTGTATATGTGGTAGCAGCCACGTACTAGAGACTTCTGGGAGAGGATTGAGGCTGAGGAGTTCATGGAAGTGTCTTTTGTTCACGTCTAGTGATGTGCTTCTATGAAAAGATGTTTACATTGCACTTTTGCAATAAACTTTACTACAGAAACTTCTGAAAAAAACACCTCATGAGAGGGTTGAAACTTCTTTATCCAAATTTAAATGGTTTTTTGAAATTTGGTGTTTCCATTGCCATTTCATTATTGTGAGATAGATGTAATGCAAACATAGCTATTATCTATTCAATCTATCTGCAGACTCAGCCATAAATCTATCCGTCTGAACCAAAAAACTGTCCGAAAATATAGCAGTTTGTGAGCTGGTGTGGTGGAAACCCTTAAATGGCCCATATAGAAATGACTCCAGAAAAAAATAATGTGTAAAACCTGACACAGAACCACCAAAAGAAATGAAACATCAGTGCTCTTGTATGAAATAAGAAAAATAGATATAAGAAAAAATGAAAGCTTGGCATCTCTTTTTCTCTTCTAGCTGTCTTTCCATTTTTAATCTGTTAAGATCATAATTTTGTCTTCACTTCTGTTCCTGTGCACAAGGGCTGACTTGGCTTGAAAATTATTTTAACTTAATTGAATTTTCTGCTTTTTGATCAAAACCACCTCCTGCTTTTACCCCATTTGAACCAGCCCTTTGACGGCAGCGTGAAGTCGTATCAACAAGGGAGCACACATTTCTTACCTTACAAAGCTCTCTGTCTTATATTCCATCTGATTGAACACAGTTCACGAGTGCATAAAGAGCGGGCATAAAAGGTAAAGGAGGTGGAGCAGCTTGTAGGAGGGAAGCACTTTAAAATCAGCCTCACAGGGGTTGAACATTTGTGTCATGGAGAGACTTTATGTAGATTTGTCATGAAAAGGGTGAGTGTTGATGTGTTTCAGGTTGTATTATTGACTTCACTCATGATAAAAGGTGAAGAAGGACACTCCTGTTCTTCGTCTGTGTCGTTGCTGACAATCTGATTTGCTTTTTGAGATCACAAAGAAGCATCAGTATTCATTTCAGTCTGTTCCATAACCAGTTGAGGAAACTCCTCACAGAAGCTTTATCATGATGACTTGAACAACAAACTGGATCCAGAAAGAAACAGAAGTGATGAGCGTCTTTGTTTGGCCTTCAGTAATGGGTTGAGTTAATGGTTTGTCTCCATAGTGGGTCCATTCAGCGCTGAAGTGCTTATTAACTAATGTCTTTGACATTTAAAGTAGTCGTCCTATATAGGCTCTATAACTGTACCAGTGAAACCTTTCACAAAAGGCTGTAAATGCTGGAAGGTTGCTTTTTTTTCATGGCCTGGCTGTATACTTAGACACTGGAGCACATTAACAAGCCTCACCGATCATTTCAGCTCTTATTCAACATGTAAAAGCAGAAAAAGGCACATAAGTTGTGTCAGGAAAATACATTTTTTAAATTCTTTTTAGAGAACATTTTACATTTTAAAGGAATAAAAGTCCAGTAATGCAAAAATACATCACATTTAGTAACACCAATGTTATTCTATAAAGCTGTAATGCAAATGCTGCCAACATACAGTGATTACATAAACTATCTCCCATAATACTCTTGTTTACATGACGCATCAATGAAAGCTGTTAATAAATAGGATTTTCTTTGTTCGGTTGTTTGTTCCCCTCAAACAAACAACCATCATCATGGCACCACACAACACATGCAGACCTGACTGTGCATCACTTTGTCAGGTTGTTTTCTGCAAATTGAGAACCATTTTACGACTGATATCCATTCGTTGTTGAGAAGAAAAGATGAAGAAAATGAGCTGTTTTGAATTTGGAAGGACAAATAAAACCTTACTCAGTCAGAAAATCTGTTTATGCCAAAGCAGCATTGTTAGAAATGCCCAGTGATTGCACCAACTGATCACGATATTGGCTTCCTTAAGTGCTCTATGGTGATGGTTTGTGCTGCCCATGACACCAGGACAGAAGCCAGAAATATTTTTACTCCTGTGTTTGACCAGTTTAGGAAAACTGATCCTATTTCGGCCTCTTGGAAATGCTTTCATAACAGCCGTTGTACCTCCCACCATGAAGAGGAGGAAGTATCAAGCAGAGACAACACATGCATCTGAGAGAGAATACAATCAAAAGCGTATCGAGCGATGTACTGCAGGAAGTAACAGGTGAATAACTTCATTTGTGCCATGAGGGAGAGCAACTCTGTCTTTCCAAATTTACATAATGTGGAGAGAGTACCTCCTGAACCCTGCAGTGGTTAAAAGCTAAAAGAGAGTGATGGCTGTAGAGGACTTAATGGCTGTGTGCCAGTCAGCCAACCAACCGGCTCATCTAAATAAATGTACTTCACTTCTCTCTGCTTTTAGATCATTTTTCCACTGTTCCTTTTTCTTCCTTTAATCTGAAGTCATGATGACTAATCAGACCCAATATTTCAGGTGAAAACCTCTGATGATTTACTGAAAGCAAATAGAAAACACTGCTCTAATGGCATTTAGACACTCGCGACACTTCATTGCTGAAATGCATTTGTTGTTATTAGCTAAAATGGAAAGGACCACTTGATTTGTGAGCAGGAGAGTTTGGTTTGTTTTTCATGAGAAAAATGCCACATAAAAGGAGAAGAAAAGATGAAGAAAAGACGTGTGTGTGTGCTAGAGTTTGTTTCAAATGATGTTTTGATGTTAAAGCTCGACAAATGGAGTCATATTACCACTGTTACCCCATCGATAAAAGGCAAAAGCAGAAGATAATTCTGATTTGGAATCTTACAATCAAGTAATTTCTAATTTCCCCTCATTTGCATATTCTTTTTGAAGTCTTTTAGAAGTAAAAAAGTAATGTCTGTGCTATTGTCTGACAAGACTCTGTGGAACTTCATTTCCTCAAACAGAAAGAAGTTTTTATACCAGGTCCATCCTCAGGAGGCTGCATATATATTGGACAAAAGTGGTAATAATTTTTGCAATCAATCAATTTCTAGTCTTATTTTCAATTCATTTTGTTGTTTCTATGTAAATTTAATATGTAATAAACCATAAAATATTTCATCCTGAATCTTGCTGAGTCACCCTTTACCTTAAACATCCACTTTCTTCTGGACTAAACCAGCATCTTCTGTATAAATACCTAAATTTGCATTTAATCCTGGTGTATTTGTTACACTGGGAACAGTGCAGCTAGATTTTAGATGAAAAGATACTCTAAGTGTGTCTCTAACACTACATTATGTGATTCCTTTTTAAACTGCAAAATCCCAAATCTTAGAAGAATGTCTCAGTACTCTTTTTTGAGACGTTCACCCGACAGAAACAAACTCTATTTTCAGATATTGAATGACAAAAATAACCCCTGATTTCCTTATAGAGCAAAAACGTTTGCAAACTTTTCAAGGGTAATTTCATGTCAAGTTTCTTGAAACAGTTTGTAACCTTTAACTCAAGAAACTGCTTAATTGCTGAATATTTCTCTCACAAAATGACCTTTTGTAATACATTTTCTTGAAATAAAACAAAGGTTATATCTTGACATATCAGATGAATTGGTCTTGCATTAAGTGTAATAAGATATATGGATTAGAATCTTCAATAATACAGTAAAAACAGGTTTGAGTTGTTGCAGTGTTTCCATGGTTGCAACTTGAGCGTTGTTAACTTTTTAGAAAAAATATAATGACTTTTAAAACCTTCAACCTGCCGTACTGTACAACTGTGTCTGAAAATACCCACACAAACCTTCTCCTAACATGATCCTGACACTTATTTTGCAGACATCTGTTACATAACGTTGGAAAGGCCTGTATGTCTTCGTGTGGGAATGGTAGTTGTACTTTGGGGATTCTGAGTTATTGTGCAGCAGCATTGAATCCAGCCGTGAACTTTATCTATATGTTTTGCAGAAACAGATATAGTGTTTTTTTATGCCGTGTCTCCTGAGAGTAAAGGGGATGTTAGTGAAGTAGGACAAAAACATTTTCAGCCATGGCTTCGAATTGACATTTGGTGTATTCTTTATATTTCTAGCTTTTCTGTAAGGTAAGAGAGAGGAGGAATAAGAACATACTGTTGGAGAAAAATGTCATCATGAGGGGAAAAGGCTTTGGAAGGGCATCACTTTGTTATGACCTTTAGTTTGACGCTGGATCATGAGACAGCACTAGAAGAGGAAAAGAGTTGAAGTCAAGCCGGTGACTGATTGGCCGGTCAGTCACGCTGGTGTAATGACACTAACATCTTGTGAGCAGGTACTCTGTGTCAAGCTCTCCATTATCTGCTCTAAGGTCATTACAGCGCCATTACTCATTTACCCAGCATAATGGAAGTGAATCCAGAGAAATTAGTTGCCCTGGTCCCAGACAACCTGAAATCTGTAGTCTTCCTCAGCAGGTAATTTAACACCTGGTTTAGGGAGATTTCAGGAAAAGAAGCATCTGAGTATTTGTTAAGAGTCCTGATCTGAATTTCTGCATAGTAGTTCCACCACTTCATTCAATTTGTTGAGAAGTTTCATCTCTGTATATTCCATTTTATATCTATACTTACTCTCTAAAGCCACCGACAGAGGCTTGAACTCTTGTTGCCCTTAATCTATTACTGTTTTCCTGTATTCATTCGCTCTCCTTGGAGCTCTTTGAGGTAATGTAGACGATTGTAGCTCAATGTCTGTCAAGTCCAAATGTTATGACAGAGGAGTTAACACCGCAATAATGAACCCATTGGCGAGATGAAAGTCCTTCAGTAGTTGTACTCTTGAATGACAAACTTGTTGCTGAGTTTATGGCCTCAGAAATATTCCAATCGCCCAGCAGTGTTTGGTCTATCAGAGAGTCTTGGCAGCTGGAGTGGACAATTTTTATTACTTTTAATCAATCGTCTGACGGTGATATAGAGGCCTCCTGAGTTCACTTTTTGTGCATTGCTGTACAACCAGTGCTTAGCAGTAAATGGTTTATAGCCAAAACTCCTCTGAAGATGCAATTGAATATTTGGACCAATGAAGCAAACCTGTCAACGATGAGCTTTATCTGCCAAGTATTCACTGTCATTGTGTGCAGAGGAAGCTGGGATGGTTGAAACTTTCAGCCTTAGACAATCACTATCAGTCCCTCATATACAGTACAGGCCAAAAGTTTGGGCACACCCTCTCATTCAATGTGTTTTCTTTATTTTCATGACCATGTTGACTGATTGACCTTCATTTCTTAAAGTAATGATGGACACTTGTTTTTCTTTAGTTAGCTGATTGGTTCTTGCCATAATATGAATTTTAACAGTTGTCCAATTGGGCTGTTGGCTGTGTATTAACCTGACTTCTGCACAACACAACTGATGGTCCCAACCCCATTGATAAAGCAAGAAATTCCACTAATTAACCCTGATAAGTCACAGCTGTGAAGTGAAAACCATTTCAGGTGACGACCTCTTGAAAAATGTCAAAATTGTACAAAGCAGTAATCAGAGTAAAGGGTGGTTATTTTAAAGAAACTAGGATATAAAACATAATTTCAGTTATTTCACCTTTTTTTGTTAAGTACATAACTCCACATTCATAGTTTTGATGCTTCAGTGAGAATCTACGATGTAAATAGTCATGAAAATAAAGAAAATGCATTGAATGAGAAGGTGTGTCCAAACTTTTGGCCTGTACTGTAGAAATCTGTTAGTGGAAGCAAATTCACTGTTGTCAGATTAACGCAAATGAATCTAAGGATGATAGCCTGTTTGTTTTTCCTCCCTGCAGCTCGAGCGTACATACACGTAGGGTTTTACCAGGAGCCCTTTGACGGTCACGTCATTTATCCGAGTGTACTGGTCCAGGTCTGCAACTCTGCTCTCCAAAAAAGCCATTACACATTCTGGACCTAGACTTGCATCCATGAGGGCAAAAGCTGGCTTGATCTTGATTTTCGGTATGAATACCATGAAAGCGGGGCCTCGTGATCCTTCTGACTTTTTCGGTTTTATGCAGGAGGTGTCAGGAAAAATGACCACTTTCTGTTTTGAAACCCTCCCTGCTGGCTCCAGGATACCTTTCTGCTGCAGCCTGACAGCACAAATTTCCTCTGAAAGAAAGTTGAGCGACTTTTTAATGTTGTTGACTGACTCAGCCATGGGAGCCTCTTTGGTCCCATGTAGCCAGATGTTGTTGACAGTCAGGTCAGTCAGTGTGTCCACCTGTTAGCGTTGCAGCTAGTTGGTTGGGCAGCAACTTTCCACAGTCTCCTGTTGCTAATTGGTGTTGTGCGCCTGATCAGAACAAGTATAAAAAATTCAACTAAGACTCAAATACAAACTTTATGTTTGGGTTACCTACGATCAGAAAGGGGTGAAACAGACCAACTAAGACATCATTGTGAGCTATCACCCTGCTTTCTAACTGACCTTCTGGCTGCATATAAGCTTCACTCTGATTGGTCAAAAACCCCTTATATTGATTACTGGTTTTCCTAGAATAAGCAACACAATTTGCAGACTGACTGATTTACGTATGTTTGCATCAAATTGCTCAAAAATGTGACCTAAATGTGACTTTCTGTTAGCATGCAGCAAAACGTGTGGCTCCATGCATGTTAGACCCATGGGGGGCAGTACTTTTCAGACAAGAAACCTGTTCCAACCAATCAGAATGACTCACCATCATTCTGCCTCTTTTGGAGAGATTTAAACATAGCAACAGGATTTAATGTTTGGATCAATATAGAAGTTTGCTTTTTGACGCAAGTAATAATAAAAGTCTTTGCATCAGTGTAAGAACCAACACACCCGCAATATTAATGACCTGTGTGACATCACATCTTGTGACGTCAGTTGCTTTTTTGTCACAAGATGTGATATTTGAGATCCAAAAACTATGGAACCAGAGTTTTCCACAAACTTCACTCCAACCAGAGTTTTTAATGACTGTCCTCAGTGATGTGAAACTGGGGTTTTATGTGGATAAGAGGCTTGAATGTATAAAAATACATGTGTTTCCACAGATACCTGACGACGTGTGGACATGGCCTTTAGGTTACAAATCGCGAGAAAGACACTTAATCATGAGCTGGGGTGATGATGGCACCAGTGACAGAAGTTGTAGGCAGGAGGAAGTGTCATAGATGTCAGCCATGAAGCTACTTTGACCTCTGCTGGAGTGAGGTCCCATAATAACCAACCATTTCTGAAGATAAAATCCTTTTGTTGACCCCCCACAGGGTTAAACTCACTCGCTTGCAAGCTGCCGCCAATGAGACCAATGGAAATGCACTCTGGATTATAGCTTTGAAAGTTTAATAATATATTGGCTTCATTAAGCCATTCTGAAACCTTAGAAAATCTCAGCTCTGGATGAAGCTGCTCGCACAAATTATTCTCACCACTGTGAAGTTCATGCTGCTTCTAATGGTGGGCGAGCGTCTTTGATCATAAACTCTGACTTGCTTCTGAGCTCATCTACATTTACTGCTCCTGTCAGTGAAGATGTTTTTTGATAAAGTTGAACGTACCACCCTCCATGAATATATGAAGAAGTATACTTTTCTGTTCTTCTACGGTCTCACTTGAATCAAATTGTTGAGGATTTTGATTTTTCATATCATAAGACTGTGAAAGACTGTGTTCATCTTACTCATTGATGTATTTGACTGCTTCCATCAATGGTCCCTCTGTCTCCAAAGAAATTAACAGTCTCATCTTTTGTTTATTACTGTCATATTAGCGCCTCCATTATCACATCTGCAGCTCCAATCATTGGTTAAATTAGCTCCCCTGACAGTCAAACCAGTGGCTTTAATGACATTCTGTCCACAACTCTCCCAGATCAATGTCCTCCCAAACTTAGTGGATTCCCTTGGGTTGACCTCTCACAATATGTCAGCTGCTCTTATATAATGTATAAAAATCAGCTTTTCTGCAGCAGGGAAAGTTTATTCAACACGAAATATCAATAAAAATATTTTGGTATTGACACTGCAGCTCATTTCACCAATAAGTCCCTCTTAGGTCATCCCACAAATTCTTCTGCTGATAGTTTCCATTCACCAATGAGGTCAGCACAATCTGGAATAAATATATACGCTATACAGTGTTGGACTCCTATAGGTTAAATATTTCTTATAGCCTGAAAGCTAATCTTTTTTACTATGATCCCTTTTTTATCACATCCTCTTCTCTGACTTTCAGGCATGGATCTTTTACTACACAGGAGTATTTTCAGACTTCAGACTGCTGTCTGTTTCCTAGCAACTTGCCAGTTTCCACCACATTGTTTTAAAGAGCTTCAGGGGAGAAGACGGTCATAATTTTATGTTTTGCCTCTGAGATGTCTGGTGCCCGAGCAATTTTCAGCAGGAGACTCCCTCAACCCCAACACAAATTAATAGTAATTTTCTTTGCATCAAGGGGCTCATCATCAATTTGTGTTACAATGGAACATGTCAATCAAAAGTTGCTCTCCTGAAATAAAAATGTCCATCTTGTAATCCACAGACACCCTTTAGCTTTCAGAGGAAAATTGGGTTTCAAGGGTGTTGGTTAGCTTGGTGTGGTGCCAAAAGTTCTCTGCTTTAATTAACAGAATTGAAAACACCCGTAGCTTCATATTCTGTCAGATTTTTAGGCAGCAGAAGGCAGTTTTTTCCAGAGGCTTTTCACTACAGGGACTGGAAAAATGAAGCATAAACTGCTAAAGAGCCTGTTCTCTTCTTCTCTGGAGTTTGAATTCAACAGGTGAAAAAAAAGAGACTGAAATCTGTGTGTGTATGTTCTCAAAAAAGTCCAAATCAAGACACCTAATGATGGGGAGGTTATTATCATGTATTAAATAAGGTGGTATTAGTCATTATTTGCCCCAAACACCAGCATCCAGATACACACCAGGCCAAAAAAGCTGTTTTAAGCTATTAAACTAAGATTTTTGCCAATCACTGACTTGATTGACAGGTGGGCACTCTGTAACCATCTACAAAGTGGCTAAAGCCCCGCCTCCTTACCGTAGCTTTTCTGGAACACAGTCACAGTCTACTTCTCCAATCAGGGCCCCATTCACAAAAAGAAAGGGTTGAAGTCATAGAGACAACGTCCATGTATTCTACAGTCTACTTAAGCATGATTGCCCCCTCCCCGCGGCACTGTTCCCCCTAATGGTTCGTGGTCACACTACTCAAATATGAACCAGACTTAAATGCAATAATTGACACTCACAGCCTGCCTGCGTCATCACTAAGTGTCCGTTTACAGGACGAGGTCTCGTTGAGTTACCACAACTGGGAACACAGAGAAAATGGTTACAACTTAAACTCACGTTTAGCCGACGTTAATTTGTTCTGGTCATCTTCTGCATCTTTTGAAATGATTTTCAAGAAGAGCGGTCGCAGAAATTATACCATATGTCCTGGTTACTTTTCCATGCTTGTGCACAAATGGTACTGTGCCAAACTACACCCCTCAACAGTGCGCCAAAGCAGGGAAATGCAGTCACATTAGCCAAACCAGCTGGACCTTTGGGTTGAAGCTTGCTTGAGCATGGTACAGTTTGTTAGTGTGATAGCACCTTAAAACACCAGTAGTGTCGCATAAATCAGGAAAACCCCACGCCCATCAACTTGTTTCTTGTTTTGTGGATAAAAGAATCTCTCTTGTACTGATTGGCTATTGTGCTGTTGAGAATTCACTCGAGTTTTGATTTTTCCCCTCTCTTTAATAATGCAAATTGGTTTTCTTCCTCAAGCTTCAACTTGTGTTGACTCGCATCTTTAAATTGACTTTACATGGGAGTCACTTACAAAAATGATTGGTGTTCGATGTGAACACAACATTTACAATGCCTCCTCATCAGATGCAACCATTTTTGTTGTTTGCTAGAAGCCAACAAAACTTCCATTTTTTTTTACTTTTGTAAGAAACTTTTGCCCAGGATTGTTAAATCTCTCTATAGGAACAAAACCCCCAAAATGAGTCAAATAGAGACATCCAGAGTCAGAGATGCAAAACAGTGGGAAAAATAACTCAGGGCAGCAACAGCTGTTTTTTTATTCATATTTATTTGTGACACATAATGCAGAGTGATGCAGTGACAGCTGTGTTTGTTAACAACACAAACAGACAGGAGGATCGCTCTGTTTGGCTTAGCAGGTGTGAAGTTTGTTATACTCTGATTCATGAACACAGGTTTAATCAGAGAGTTGAAGAAAAGTTTGAAATTTGGATCAGAGTTATTTTAATTTTGCTAAAGGCAACTTGAGAAAAACTAAATAAAAGTACATTTTTTTTGTAAAAATGTAACCATAAAACTTAAGTACAAGAGTAAATAATCAATACTAGATAGCAGCATGAATCACTGATAATGAGCCTCTTTGTGTTTTTGTGTTTCTGTCTCTGAATCTATAGGCTGGTTTTTGGGCTTACCTGTAGCGCAGGCCAGAGGGCAGTAGTTCACTTTCATTCCTCTCAACAACCCCCTCACTGTGCGTTCTTCTGAGCAGGTTATGGCCTCTTATGGATTTGAAACGCTGCTGCATCTCTTGGATCTTTCAAATTGCCTCTGCGAGTTGAGTAATGTATTCATGAACAGCAGTCGTAAAAAGCTGGCTGATTTCAGTCTCGGTTTTCCTGTCGGTGTTGTAGGTTTAGCAGAGGTCAGGTGAGGTAAGAAATCTACATGTGTTGTCTTTTGTGTCTGCATTTAGGTCTTGAATGTTACTCAAATGGATTTTCTCTGCAAAAGGGGGGAAAAAACTACAGTTTGGCACAGTGAAGAGGAGCTTGTTTTGAGAATTCATCGACAACACTAATACGAGAAGCCAGAAGTATGAAAATAGTTCAGTTGGAGGAACATCGGCGTCCTCGAAGGACACGGGAATGAAAGTGCTCTGCTGCGTTTCAGATGTAGGGGAAGTAAAAGCACACAGTGTAGGAACAGGAGTGCTCGCTGATAGAGAGGTTTTCACAAAGAACACAATGTGGGTCTGTGTGTGTGTGTGTGTGTGTGTGTGTATGTGTTTGCGTTCAAATACGGAGTATAAAGTTATACATAATGCATCATGCTACACAGGGCAGCACTCACCCTGGGTATCATGAGTCAAGGTGAAATTACCTGCACTCGCACACTGCCCCGTGCTCTTATCGGAGCATGGTAATGATTTCAAGGTGAAGTGGGTCACTGGTGTACATGATAATATATTTAGGCAGACCACTGTTGTGAACCATCTGCAGGTCCAACTCAGAGGCCTGCAATTCAGGCGAGCAGCTGGAGAGCTACAGATGGCTGAGGAAGAGAGCGGGGTCATGGGGATGAAGATAGACCTGCTCTCTCCTCTTATATGATGTTTGTGTTGAAGAAAAGCCTGATTGTCCGTTTGCTCTGAGAGCTCTTTGTGTCCCCTCCCTGTATATGTGCAATATCAGAACATGTCTGCTGTCTTTTTATCACAGTGTGAGCTTCTGCTATAGCCAGCAGTTAATGATGAACAACTTCAAGGTTTCTTAATCTCTGCAAAAGAGTGCACACACTGCACATAAAGAGAATGTGAGCTTTGATTTTATCAGTCTGTGCATGGACTACAAAATAGAATAGGAAATGCAGGAAGTAAGGACTACAAAATAAAACTAGAAACACAGGGAGCAAGACAGACTAAATAAAACAAGAACAGAAGGAGCAAGGACTACAAAGTTAAACTGGAACAGGGGAGAAAAAACTACGAAATAAAATAGGAAGCACAAGGAGAAAGAACTACAGAATAAAACAGGAAACAGGAAACAAGAATTACACAGGAAGCAAGGACCACAAAATGAAACTGGAACTGAAGACTACAAAATACACCAAGAACGCAGGATGCAAGATATACTTTATAAAACAGGAAGAGAAGAGGCAAGACTACAAAATAAAATAGGGAGCATAAATAAAACAGGAAACAGGGAGTGAGAACTACAATTTTAAACAGGAATGGAAGGAGCAAGTTCTACAAAATAAAATAGGAAACATATGAAGCAAGAAAACAGGAAAAATAAAACAGGAAGCAGAGGAAGCAAGAACTACAGAATAAAACAGGAAATAAAAAAGCAAGGACTATAAGATTAAACAGAAAACACTCCCAGACCTGCTGTCTCCTTTGAAACCAAGGAAACCTGATGCTGTTGATGAAACATCTGATTAGATTCATCAGGTGAGCTTTAGTAAACAAACCCTGATCTGTAGAAGAGTGCTCATATGAGTGATTCTTTTTAGAGCATTGAATTACTCTGAGAGCAGCGTCGTATATGCCTAATCACTGGAACAGGAAACATGATGTTTCTACCGTCTGAGCTTTAATCCAGAGGAAACCAGAGGATCAGTTTCCTGCAGCAGACGAAGAGCAGAGCTCACACGAGGATGTTTGACCTCACTTAGAGACTGATTTTTACAGAAATCACCAAAAGAAAAGGCAACAAATACAGTTAATAGTTGACAGTTATGTCTGGAAGAACTGCTAGGTTTTTGTAAGTTTCACATTAGACATATGTGGCAAATCTGGTGAAGATACCATTTTCACCAGGCTGGATCGAGCCTGCTTTTGCTCTCCATACCCAATATTTTTCTTGGACAAACCAAAGCCTACTGGCACAAGAGTAAAGTCAGAACAATTTAACATCAGATGTACTATCAGAAACCAGGAGACTCTTAACCCCCAAGTTCACTTTTTATATCTTGATGTAGAATCTGTAAACAGAGATGAAACAGCACAGACCTACGTTCCCTCTTTTTTTTTTTCTTTTTCAATAATTCAGCACTCTTGAGAAGAGTATTTCTCCAAATACTAACTTTAATGAATATGTTTTGAACCTCACTGAGGATTTCCATGTCACGTGCTGTTTGTGGGGTTCAAGTCAGAGTAAGAAACAGTGTGAGAGGAGGAGCTCAGCAGGTTAGTATCAAAGCTCCAGATGGCTCCCTAACACAGCCAGACAGTACAGCTCCTCTGCAGTTCAGCTTTGGAGACTAACCTTATTCTGTTCAGATCACACTCGTCTGGTGAGGAGTACATTGAAATATTCTCTCTGTATTCCTTCTGTGTGAATGGCTAAGCTAATTAACAAATGTGATCTGAAGGGAGGCTTTGTTTCCGTCCTTCTTTTCCATCCTGAAACAACCAGAGCACTGACAGAGAGACCCAGACGCTGCTCTCATACCCCCGGCGCTCTCCACTTTTGACGTCATCAGCATTTCCCATGCCTGTCAATACCCATTCGGGCACAAAAAGGGGAATGACTCAGCTTAAGAATTTTATATTATTCCAGCCCTCTCTGCCGGGGAGATCAATAGCACTATCACTTCTGTCAAGAAGTGGAGAGCTGAGGCTCAGAGGTGATGTCAGCAGAATAAAGCATCGAGCCGCTCTGCCCACAAAGAAAGCAATTGGATTTAAGAAGCAATAAGCGAGAGTCTTTTTCTTCAGGTTTTTGGCTTTGATGGTTTTGTATTTATGACTGAGCTGCTTGGTCAATACTGATCGAGCTGTCTTTGGTTACGGTAACAACATTCATTTGAAGGAAATGCAGCAGAAAAGAGTTTTATTACCTCGTGTTTGACCAGATCAGACAGACGCCACCAGGAAAATGGCGACATTAGACATCGGGGTCATGAACTGTAGCGTCATGTTTAAGTTTACACCCTTCTCATTTCTCAGGTTTGTGCTCACTGATAAAACTTTTGGGTGTCCATTTAAACCGATAAATAAATCAATCCTTGTTTATATTGCACCAAGCGCTGGAACTTTAACATGTTAGTTATAATCAATCAAAGAAAAAATGAGGAATCAAAAAATCAACACATTTTAATTTTGCACTCCAGTCAACACAGACTTTTCCTCAGTGCATAAGTTATTGACCTACCTATCACAGAATAAACTAAAGCCCAGTGGCGTACACAGATATTTTGAAGGGTGCATTTGGCACATGTTTAGGTTCCCAAGACGAGGTAACTTGAGCATGTGTTTTGGCTCCCAGGGGAACAGTTTATCATGTTTTAACCAGCTAAAGGAGCTGATTAGTGGGGCTTGCCATCAGGAGGGCACTTTAGTGGTGTTTTGGTTTCCAAGAAGATACTTAAGCACATGTTTTGGCGCCCAAAAAGGGCATTTTGTTGTGTTTTATGCTCGAAAGAGTATAGTTAATCACCTTTTAATCAGCCAAGGGGGCATGTTGGAGTTGTTTACCAACCGTACGGGCAAGAAGGCACTTTAGCACAAGTTTGGCTCCAAGGAGGGCACTTTAGCAGGTGTTTTGGCTCTAAGGAGGGCAGTTTATCTTGTTTTAATCAATCAAAAGAGCAGATATTTGTTGTTCGCCAACCAGGGGGGCATTCCAGCATTGGTTTGTTTCCCAAAAAGGCACTTTGGCACATGTAAGGCTCCAAGGAGGGCACTTTGAGGCATGTTTTGGTTCTTTAGGGAGTGCATTAGAGCACATTTTGTCTCCAAAAAGGGCATTCTAGTGCAAGTTTTTGCAAGTAACAATTGGGCCATGAGAGGGAGGAACAGCCCCCCCCCCCCTGTGCACACCACTGGTGAATCCTCCAATAACACCTGGCTGATCACAAACAATATGGAAAAGACTTATTGGTAAGTGCTAATTATGCAACAGAGTTTGGTATATCCACAATGCTCAACATGTAGCAGCAAGTGTGGGCTGGAGTTAGTTGGAGGATGAGGACGCAGTGTTGCCTGGAATGTACTCGAATGTACAGTGTTTTACAGGTTGAAAGTTTTCAAATAATTCTTAAAAACTTCAATTTTTCAGTGTATTTGATTGAAAATATACATAGTTTTGTTGTTGAAGCTCATTTATGTCTATTTATTGATTCAGTCATCTTAGAAAATCCATTTGAATTCGAAACGACTGCTTCATGTCAAATGTTAATACAGAATTAGTAAGTTCTGAGTCCCATCTCTAGTTTTTTATAAACAAAGACCCACTATCAAGATAAGATAAGGAGTATTATCTCGTCCAAACTCACCATGAGTAGAGAAAGTAAGAAACTTGGAGCAGAATCAGACTCATGTGTTGGGGTTAGAGGGTCTGGCAGGTCCACGTCCATCGACCCAGAGAAATGAACAAGATAAGGGAGCTCAGAGATTTCCAGAAAGATGTTCACTAACTTTACGGGAGGTCAAAACAAAAGTGGTACCTACACAGATACCTCCATGTGGTGAATAAGTAAATGTGTTTTTGATAATTCAGGTTATCTGGCGTGGAGAGCTCTTTATACTTTTTTGAGTGTCTCTTTGTGACACCACATCAAAACAGAAATATTCACTCAGCTGCTTTATTCATGACCGTCTTGCACGAACTGTTGCTATCGTGGCAGTCAAAGCTATCATCTCTGCATTTATTGATCAATCCTGCTGCTACCTTTCATGGCTGAGGACTCTTTAAGGTTGCTACAAAACCTGACAAACAAAGCAGCAGACTATTGATTTAAAGTCACTCTGATAACTAAGAGAGCTTCAGCGACGTCACGAGAGATGAGGGGGGTTTACACGTATAACCTATTACCTCAGGTGCTCTGTTCCCACAGCCCTTTGGTGTCGTTGCGTGTCTGCGCTCTAACCTTTTGACTCCCTGATGTGTAACACAGGATATGTTTAATGCAGGGCTCCATTTAATGTTACATCATCCTTGTTCTGTGTATTAAACTTGTATCCACATTGACAGTGACATGGCTTTCCTCTCTTCAGAAGACTGCTTGTCTGCCCTGGTTACTCTGATAGAATAGCCTGAAGCATCACTGGTTGTGTACGGTGGTAATAGCAGCATGTTTAGGGCTCTTAAGCAAACACGGAGACTTAAACAACACGTATATGTTACAAGTGATAAGCTTGTGTGACTATAAAGAGCACAAGATGCGTCAAGTTTGATTGTGGTGTGTTATTTTTCTGGATGATCGCTCAGGCTTCAGGATGTTAGCTCCAATGCCAAACAAAGACATGAATAAAGATATGTTTATCTCTTTTCTCCTTTATTCAAGCTGAATCATGTTTTTTTTCTGAGCCTCAGCTTCCTTTTTGAATGAAATATTGGTTTTCATTCATTATAAAACAATCTTTTCTTCTGTACTTCAAGGGCTTTGGGTTTTTTTTGTTGCAGTATTGAAAAGAAAAGCAGTTAGTTGGGAGGACTACTTTAGGAAGACTGTTTCCTGTCTTACAAATTTCACAATAATTTAAGCCATACGAAAATTCATTTTGAAGGTTTTGTAACAATTACTGATAAAAGTTTGACGTTCACTCCACAAGAGAGAAAGTTTGTTTGTAAAGTCAGGATGTTTGGATGTTTGGAGGTGGAGTTGTGTTTTTGTGTTTGATCTCCTTTGACACTTGTCTCAAATGGCACAAGTTCATGTCTCGCTTTGGGCATTAAATGTCTGCAAACTGTCCAAGGTGTGGCTGTGCAAACATGCATGCCTGCAGGCCGGTTACATACAGCACAAAGCAACGTCCTCTACACAGGAAAGTGCTGCCCTCTATTACAACACTTATTTGAACACAACTTTTTAATTTATTTACAAAAAATAATAATGATATATAACTGAAACGGCAACACAAATAGCTCTTCTACTCAGCTGCAGAATAAAGAACTCACTTCACTATTTGAAAACATGTCTAGAGGCTCAATAAAAATGTACCAGATAGAAAAATACCTGATGCAATAAGTCATGTGGTAAAAAATGCATTAACCAATATCAACCATCCTCGTGTGGAATGCTGAAGAACAAACTCGGCTTCTCTTTACTTCTTTCTACCTTTGAATTCCTTCTGTTCGAATTCACTTTGCTTTCTCTGGTTGGTGGACAAAGATTGATCTTTTTCAAAGGCGTAAACATCAGTGAGAGTTAAAAGGATGTTTTTGTGTTTCTCCTGTCTCTTTCAGATCAGTGCACCGTGACAAGGTCTTATCTTTTCCTCCACAAATTCTGGTTCTTCGGCACCATCTACTACTTCGGCAACTGGGCCTTTATCGGGGTAAGTTCAGGGATGGAAACTAAATGTTGTTTTTGTTTTAAAGGGAGAAGAGGGCTGGTTGAAGGAGGAATTAGCTCCATTGGGGCAACTTTTGTGTAAAGTTTGTTTTGGAGCTTCTTGTGGAGAAAGTGTAAACCTAAAAACCTTTACTGGCCTGCACATAGATCCAAGTTTACTGTTGGAAAACAGCTGTGTGCACTGTTTGGCAATAGTTTGTCAAGCTTTAACCATCAGAAACCTCAGTTGTTAATTTCCATGTTAATATTTATGTCTCATTTTAAAAAAAGTATATCTTTTTAGTCTTGATGTTAGATAAATTCAACTGACCAGTCCAGAAACATAACTCAGTTCAAGATATTCAAAGACAAAATGTTGTCTAAATGGCATGTAACCAGAGCTGAACAATTTTAGAAAAAGGTCTAATTGCAATTTTTCTGGCAGATTTTGCGATTTGAATTCGATTCACGATTTTCGATGACGTTTTCACAATGTACAGTAACATTTACAAACTTGACAGAAAACTACATCATTACCATCCAAACATCAAAAGCTTTTACTCTAATGCAAGGATGAAAACTGAAGGTAAGAATTGTTTCCAAATGTGTTTAATAACAAAAAACGTGTGTACATTCTTGATAGTCCTCAACCAATAGCAGTTATAACACCATCTTTTACACTTTACTTTTAAAAAACAATGTAGTGCAAAACTTACTTAATTGTGTTAAGTTGAAAAAGAATTAACAGAATTAAATAAGTAATAATAAGAAAAACAAAATTCAATAATCTCAAGCGAAAAAGGATTTTGCCCAATAGTATTACACTCAAGGCACGTGTGTGTAAAACATCTAAAACAACAGATCCTGGGTCAGTATGGAGTGAAGTAACAGAAACAAACAAAAAAAAAACAAAAAACGCAGCTTTGACAATCACAGTGTCTGAAATCAAGATTTGACCAGAAAACTATAAATTTCTTAGCCCTACTTGTAATGAGAAATAAAAAATTGGTCAGTTGGGTCAGAAAAAAAGTTTTCTTCATAAAGACATTCTAATTTCAAGAAACTTTGCGAGCATTTTTTGTTTCTTTTTAACTAAAAACAAGAATTTTTCTGGACTGGTTTGGTAATTATGGCTCATATCAAGACTAAAAAAAGATTTTTTCTGAAAACAAGACATAAAAACTTTCTCAGATTTCAATTTTTTTGCAGTGCAGTTGACCTAAGAATCTTAAACAGAACGAAAAAGAGTCTGCATTCAAACCCAGTGACTGACACATTCGGCTGAGTTCGTCTCCAGTTATCATTGTCACTCTTTTCTCCAAAACACCGGTTGCTCTGTCCTGATCATGTCAAAATTCAGCAGAACTTGAATCCACCGTGGAGTATCGTTTCTGAACAACCAGACATTTTTTATGCTCCAGCATCTTTCTGCTAACAGCCTCCCCTGACTCCTGCTCTGTAGCAGGGTGAAGACGAAAACAACTCCAAAGAAATAATCAATCTTGTCTCTGATTGGTCTGTTTTTCTTTTGCTTGTTTTATAAAAGCATGTCTATTAATTTCACTCTGTTTCATAACCATCTAAAATCTCCTCACAGCAGCTTTAATGTAAATTTTGGTAAATGATGATGAAAAAGCAGCAATAACTGTTACTTAGCATCCTTTGAAGAATAAAACACTTGAAGCTGCAACATCTATGAAACGTTTAATTTGCTCCTAAAGCAGCTGAGGAGTATTTTCTTCAGGGAGTATGAGCGCACAACCACATAATGAAATTTCCTCGCAGAGAAAAATAAGGGTACTGAAAATGATTTTCCAACACTGTGCACAGCTAATCTCCTCAGCAAACACTTAATAGCCTCTTTCCAGGTGTTGTTGATGCGTCCTATCGATCGGATGATCCTAATGAATTATTTCCTAATGTGTGCCGCTGTATTGTTGGTTTTTTTCAGGCCTTCCTCATCGGCTTGGTGGTGTCCTGCTGCAGAGGGAAGAAGTCTGTGATTGAAGGGGAGGTGGAGGCCGATGACTCAGACCTGAGCGATGATGAATATGTGCACTGAAACGTTCCTACCATCACTTAAAGGGACTAGAAAGTACAAATTCAGAAAGAAATAAATGGTTGTCATGATTTAATTTATTGCTTTGAAGGAGTGATTGCAGTGGTTTTGAGTTGACACATCCCTCCCCTTAATGAGAGCGCAGACCGATCGTTGTGTCTTTCTCAGTCGATATCAGGAATGAGTTTGGGATTCTGGGAGCATCCTGCAACTCAATCCTATCTTAGGAGAATTCTCTTATCAACAGTTTGAGACTGACACAGATTGGTCATTTATCTTCTGCTGCATCCAAAACTTTGTGTCTGAGCTTTATTTGGAGACAGTTTGGACGTAAACTTACTTTTGAGCACTTTCTAGACCCTTAAATGGTGACTTTATGACAACATCTACTTTTTGACTTCTTTTTAAGATGAAACTTTGAAAACAAACTGTTGTGTTTTGTCGTCTGACAGGTAATTGGCATAAAATGATTTGCGAGTGTAAACGCAGTAACATTTTCAAAGTTTGTTTTGCTGGTGTTTGTCTGAGGTTAGATATTCACAGCTAGACGGCGTGCTTTGTTTTATTACTTTAGTTCTTTGTATCCTCAGACCGTTTTAAGTGAGTGTTACTGTTCTTCTATACCTGCACTGTTTGTGAATATAAAGGACCAACTGCAGCTAAGGTTTCCTGATTTTTAATGAAACGGGGTCAGCAGCTTTCTCACTTTCTTTGAACACCTACAGGAAAAATAATCAAAGATATGGATGTAATTTTCTTTAATTACTTTTTGCTTTGTAGTTCTGCAGGCTTGTAAAAATTATGAATGGCTTGAGTTTATTTCTGTGTGTTACAGTCTTCTGTGTGAAAATGAAAACAAAACAAACTGACAGAAAATGTCACTTTAAATGACACTTTATGATTTGGAAAAAAAAAAAAAAAAGACTTTTGTGCCTCATGACTGTACGGTACTATGATGGGCACACACTGCTGTACATGCTACTCTACATACGCCTCACAAAGAGCGCCATCTAGTCTAAAAGAATGCTACTGTTGATGCTGTGTCTGTATTGATGCATTAATCAAAGAAATAAAACAATTTAAACCCCTCTAACTGTCCAGTTTCCAGTTCCTCCCTCTTTTCCTCCTCTTTAGCAGTTGTTAAAAACCAACGTAGAAAAGCACAGGTGGGGTCGAAACAAATAAAAGTTTGGTGGGTTTTTAATTGGTTGCTGGCCTCCAAGTGCAATAGAAAAATAATACAAATGTGCAAAAGAATTACAAAATAATGTTTCCAAAAATAATAACTGTTTTCTGAGTCCTACATTAACTCAGAAAACACGCAGAGGAAAAAAACACATTCAATAATCAGGAAAACCAGTTGTTACCTGCCCAGTAACTTGGCTCAAGCTAAAACTGTAACTTTTGAGGGTTTTAGTCCCTCTCACTGAAAATAAAGCTGAGCAATTAAACACAAAAACACTAATTTCTCTTTATCAGTGACAGTATGCAATGAACACATTCTACTACATTTAGAATAATAATTTACTTACTTCGGGATTTTTTTCCTGTTTCAAACACCCCAACAGATAAACCACTATGAAGAAAAACACTGATTATTTCAGAGTCACGTGGCCACCGTACAACTGTGTGTAACGCGCGCGCCTCCTGGGCTCTATTTCCCTCGACTTCAGGCAGGTGAGTAAAGAACAATGAGACTGTTTAAAAAAAAGTTTTAGCAGCTTTAAGTGTGCACACTTAAGAGCTCTGGACAGAAAGGGAAAGAGAGAGTTCATGTTGTGAACTGGGTGACTGAAATATCGTCAGAAATGGGAATGAATCGATGTCCGCGTGTGTGTTCGCCGCTAGCTCACTGTTACCGCCGCTAGGGCGCGAGCCGACCGTTGCCGCCGCTAGCACGCGAGCTGACCGTTACCCGCCCTTCTAATTCAATCGATCAAAACTTTATTTATAAAGCACATTTCATACAATAAATGTGTTGCAAACTGCTTTACATTCGATTAAAACATGACAGTAGGTGCTGTTACTCATGAGAAACTGAGTCTTTTTTTCCTAGAAAAACATTAACTTGTTCTGTATTATCCTCTCAGAGCTTTTAATTTCTATACTGTTACAAGTTGTAAAGATGCATTGATATGAACTGATAGATGTTTTTCGTAACAACTCCAATCAAAGAGAAAAACAGCAAACAAACATCGATATTATCTTTTATACACATATCAAAAGCTGATGAGATTTTATTGTCAGGGACACTTATTCAACACTTGTGCAAAAAGAAGTAAATAGTTGTTTTGTATTCCTGGTATTTATCCTTCATTCAAACATAATTGTCAACATTTACACATACCTGTGTCCTTGTACAACTTCTAGGATACTTCTTTGTTTCATGAGATGTTGAGTCTGAGTTCATCTTCATAAAAAAAATTCTGAATCTACTAAGTTTTAACCTTTGTGTGGATTTATTAAGTCTCTGTTCTTCCCTGGAAGGGCTTTGGAAATGATTTATAATTCATTTTATTTCCAAGGAACTTATCTGAGCTACTTTAAGACTAATTCCTGGATCCTTTTCCATGGATGCTCTCTATCTCCTTATATGATGTAAAGCGCTGATATTTCTCTCCACAGCATGGGAAGAGCTGACATATTCCTCATGTCCCCTCAACACCCCAGAAAAAAGTTTAAAAAAGTTTAAATATTGACTTCAACTTCAGGCCGTGCTTTCTACTCATTGACCTTTTTTGTTTCCAGTGAAAGAAACCACGAATTATGAAGAAAATATATATCTTTTGCACCAAATTTTAGAAAAAAAAATCATTCAAGTTGGGTAAACAAAACCCTGTTAAACCCTGTGTAATGTTCCTGAGCTAAAATTCAGAAACTTTCCTTATATTTACAGGACATTTTCAACCACTTAATCTATTATTAGTGTTATTGTGTTTGAAATAACCGCATCATCATCCTAATGTTATTAAAATTTCTTCTTAGACACAACATTAATTCAGCTAATCTAACTTTCTTCTTTCTGTGATAAGGCCCAGGTCACATATTGTTTTAATGTTTGACAAATAATAAAGAATTGCATTAAAATGAGTCACTTTATTTGTCCATGTTTACTCAACAGTTGGTGAATATAATGCCACATTTTTGAGTCCAAACTCTGAATAAAACTTAATGAAAGCACAGCTTTGTTTCCCAAAAATCCACAACTGTGAATAATTATCTTTTGGAAGTTATTCACTTGATTTGAAAAAGGCAGTATTTTTTTGGTCCACATTATTAACAGAAGCTATCATACTGTTTGGGAAATGGTGTCACACAGAGACTGTCTTTATTCGCTGCTGGTTCAATTTGAATCAAAACTATCACTGAATGTTTTTTTCACAAAGTGTCAAAATTTCCTCTCAAATATGACCCAAAATCATCTGATAATTTCCTGCACTCCTGTCTGTGAAACATAATAGCTGTGTGTTTTTGTATGAATTCTCCTGTTATGAAATCTCACCCCTGAATGCTGAAAATAAATAACTAAAAAGTCTGTATTTCTCTCCCGTAATCCCCTGAGTATTCTGAGTGCTGTGACAAAATTAAGACCTCCATGTGTTAAGATTCACTAAATCTATTAAGCAGCTTCTCAGCACATCACCACAATCAGTAATTCTGTGAGTGAGAAAGTCTCCTGCTGTTCAAAGCTGCAGTTTTGACACGTTACATCACTTGAGAGTGAAAAGGACATGTATCAAGTGAAAGCGACGGTTAAATACACCCGCCCTTGGATTAGCATAACTACTCAGAGCTCGCTCAGGATGGATTTGCATGAAATTTGGAGTGCATGTCCAATTAGAGTTTGTGGCATGCATACCTTGTCATAACTATTGTACAAGGCTGCTTTGAGTTAAGCCATCATGTGATATGCCACCCCCACATCCCCTCAGAAAACCAAATAAGCCTTGAGCCAAAAACACGGAGCCCTGGAAGTCTGGCAGAGAGGATTGTGCGATCAACGTGTCAGATCAGAGGAGTTTTGCTGTTCGCAGTACAACATTTCCTGTCAAGCCCCTTATTCAAATGCCAGTCTCCTCTCCTGTTTTCCTTCCTCCCCGCGTCGCTTTTTAGGCGTCTCTCGCAACTTTGTTTGACAACAATGACCAGGTTTTAATGAATAAATGATCACATTACTTCGGGAAAATGAAGATAATTCTGGAGATAAGTGCCTGAGGGCCGAGGTTCGTACCATGAATTTGATTTTACACAGTTTATACATAAATTTGATGCTTTTTTAGCTCCACATTTAACTCAGTTCTTCTAATCTTGAATTGAGTTGCCTGGACTTCTGGTCACATGACCCACAGTATTTCATGTGGTCTCCAGCTTTAATCTTTGAAAATATGAATGATGACAGTATATGTAATACATCTAATAATTTCTCACAAAACTACATTCGCACTGTTCAGAGGCTCCTTGTTTGAAGGTTTGTTGGAAATGTAAGAGTTCAGAAATACATGAGAGGACAAAAGACCTGATAAGAATTATGATATGAAGCAGGAAACTTGTTCAGAAAGCAGGAACAGAAATATCTAGGGCTATTTTTTTTCCATTTTCGTCACCTTCCCTCCCTTCCTTTTCGTTTTTTCCTTCTTTCTTCCTTCCATTCTTTTTTTCTGACTTTTCCTGTCCTAGTCTTTCAACCCTTTTCCTACCTTGCTATCTTTCCTTCTTTCTGTCTTTCTTTCTTTCTTTATTGCTTCTCTATTATACCTTTCTCCTTTTTTACTTCTTTTACTTCTAACCTTCCTTACTCCCCTATTGCTTCCTTCCTTTCTGACACTTCTTCTCTCCTTCCTCCTCCTTTGTTTCCTGCTTGTTATTTCTTTCCTTCTTTTATCTACTCCACATCCAAAGTTCTTTCCTTCCTTTCATAGTTCTTTACTTGGTTTTCCCTTTCTCCCGATCCCTTGTTTCCTCCTCTTTTCTTTCTCCTTCACTACCTTCCTTTATTACCTTCCTACCTTACTCTCATTACTTGTTTCCTTCCTTCCTTCATTTCTTTCTTTCTCCTTTCCTTTCTTCTCCCTTCATCATTCATTGTTTCTTTCAGTCACCCCCTTTCTTCCATCCTTTTTTTTTTTTTTTGCCTTTTCTGATTTCCTTTTGGCTTTTTTCGTCCTCAATTAATTAGTTCTTTCTACCTTTCTTTCCTACCTTCTCATCTTATCTTCATTTCTTCTTTCCTTCTTTGCTCAATTTTATTCCTACCTTCCTTTATCTATTTTCCTTCCTGCCCTCTCCCTATTCTTCCTTGTATTTCTTCTTTTACTCCTTTTCTTTCTGTCCTCTTTCCTTCTTTCTGTTTCCATGTTTGCAGATCCTGATCCTGCCGTTAAAACATCCTGACATATTTTGCTCATATCGCCCCCTAGTGGAGAACATTTCCCTTGGTCAGAAGCAGAGTTTGTTGATGTTTATGCAGAAAACTGACCAATGTTATCTGTTCTTAGACACCTGAGGGACAGGTGAGCTTTGATGTCATCAGTCTGTGATGATGCAACAAGGATGTTTAGTCAGCTTTCTTTACTTTCACCGTATTGTTCTTTGAGCTAAAGTCACCTAAATGAGTTTGAATCTGTGCCATCAGTCTTTTCTATCAGCAGCCCTTTGTAACACTGTTTTCCAGCCTCTTTTCTTGATGAGGAACTCTGTTTTCTGAGGTGTTAGTCTGCCCTCTGTGTCCTCTGTGACATTTCCTGGCAGCAGGTCAGCGTTTGTTCACTTCCAGTCTGGAGTCGTATTCTTCTACCTTTAACTCTGACCTGCCGCTCTGCAGACAGTTTGATTTCTGGTGGCAGGCCGCCCCAGTCTGTGTGGCTGTCCGTCTGTCCGTCTTTGAAGTTTATGACTACTCTGCGTGACAGCCGGGCCCCAGAGCTGTAAGACAACTATCCCCATCTGACCTGCTGACAAAAGTTTTCTGCTGGTTACCATGAGGCTTTGGCTGAAACTTGTTTAAAACTGGCTCAGATCAAAGCTACGACCTTACAAGATTTAATAAATGATTGTTGAATGAATCATCACCTTGAGACTTTGAGTACAAAACATTTTCATTATGAATGACTCAGTCTGTGTATGAAATGTCATTGTTATCATTCACAAAAATATTTCTCTCTGAAATTTGTAAATCCCTTTCATCACAGCAGGAGAAAAAAAAAAAACGCCCAAGCTGGATATGTGTTTTCTAGAATTTATTTTTCACACATATATTTATTTTGCAGGAGTAGCCCCTGTTTGAGAGTGAGTCCTGATGGTTGTGTGGAGTGCTGGAGATACCAGGAGGATTTACTGAACAGTGCAGCCTCTGCCAGGGGCCTCTGTACCCGTCATCTATCTTCCTGCTCCACGGGATGAAAGACCATAATGCATTATACAGAGCATGGTAAGTACCTACTGCTGAGTCTTCCCCGGTTTCATTTTTGTTCAGGATCTCAGAAAGTTTTCCACGCCTCCAATGAAACTCTGCTTGAAAGAAGAGGAGAAGTTTCAGACTTGATTTTATTCTTATTTTCAGACACAGACGAACGAAGCAGCTGCAGACTGAATCCAACTTGGCATAAGCTTCTAAATAGTATAGATGAGTTTTGGTTGTAAACATTCCTCATAGCTTGAGTTAAATAACATCTAATCATAATTTTAATCACTTAAAATTGTGTTTGCTTATAACTATGGCTTGTTGCTTTGCATGATGCAGAAAGTTGTCTTGAACAAAGAAAATATGTGTCTGAAAGAAGATCTGTTCTCCAAAACAAATGCACGCCTTGATAAGAATCGCATCTTACTACAGTGGGTAAGGGTGCTCGTGGGAAATGGAGACTTTATTATGGAAAAACACTACAAATTCCAGCCACAGGCGTCACTGCAATCAAACAGACAGTCCTCACAGAGACTTTATAGCTCTGTTCACACTGCAGTTAAAAGTGACCTGAACCTGATTCTTTGCTCAGGTGTGACTCATATTGTCACACTGAATCTGATACGGCTGAACGATATGGAAAAAATGTCATATCTTGATATTAATGCTAGATATCTAGATATCGATAAGATACAAAATGACTCTGGGTTTAGTGAAAATTAACCACTTTTCAGAAAAATAAAAGCATGATATTTAAACAGGATGTGGAAAGTAGAGTTGATGGATTAGAGCCCACTGTCAGTCATCAACATTAACAGAAAGTCACCAATAATCATGTGACTGCCTGAGCTTTACATGGAGGGTGAGCAACTACATCTACATTATTGATATCGTTGATATTTGAATTTTCATATCTTGATATTGATACAGTAACGATATATCTTTCAGCCCTAGTTCACACTGCAGGCTTTAATGCTCAAATCCAACTTTTTGTTAGGCTGTTCAGATAATAGTTTTAAAAGTGACGTGTCTTTAGACTGTGATGTGAACAGGGAACATAGCGGCATCATATAGTCTCATTTACAGTCTTGTGTTTTAAACAGTGTGTGGTGGCAGCGGGCTAATTTGTAAGCAGGTAATGTTAAAAAAGAGGAAGAGGAGAAAGAGATTTAATTCCCACCTCGGTTTTTGTTTGCAGCACAGAACTTTGACGTGTTGCTCCAGAATAATGTCAAAGTAGAATGAAATGCAACCTGGCTTTTTGACAGATATGGGTCACATTTGAGAGAAAAAACCTGAATCAGGTCACTTTTTTCTTACAATCTATTCAAAGATATTTTGGGGCTTTTGATGCCTTTAATGTGATAGTAGAGGACAGTGGATAGAGGAGGAAACAGGGTGAGAGTGGGGTATGACAATTTTCTTTTTTTTTGAACCACCGGGTTGCATTTAATGCAACTTTGGCATCAATTTGGAGCAATTCACGTCACATTTCAGTCAAATACAGAGGTGGGAGTCATGCTTTTCTTTCTCCTCTTCCTCCTTTTTAACATAACCCACTCACATATTTGCTGGCTTCTGCTGCTGCACACTGTTACTAAGACGACCAGCTGCCAACGTGTTCGTGTCCTTAAACACCGTCATGATGTCATTTATGTTCAACTGAGCATGACGGTGTTAAGGCCTTGGTCGTATTGTGTTTAGTTTTGTTCTTTGTTGTATTGAGTGAGACCTTCATGTGAGTCTGTGAGTGTATGAGGATCTTTCATTGCTACGAGGAGCTGAATGTTGCGTTCAGGGTACGAACACATTGACCCGTGTTGAGTTGCGCCTCTTCAAAGCAAACCGGGATCTTCAGGAGTGTGGGCGCATTGTTCATTGACAGCAGAACTTTTACTCTCTCGGACATCTCATCAAATTGTGTTGAAACCTTTTACTCATTAGTCAATTAGTTCGTTTTGAAAATTGTGGGGGTTTTTTTGTTTTTTTCGTATGATTGAGCAACAGTCTGTTTTTGTTTGGTTTAAAGTTAGGTTTAGAGTTTGTCTTTTGTTCAATATGTGTTTGGTTGAATAGATTCATTGTTTAAAATTGCAGAGTTAGTTTTGTAGTTAATTTGGGGACCAGTGGAGGACACTGTTTTGGGTAGTTTACCTTTTTTTATGTTACAAACAAAAAAATCAGATTTGAGCTTTAAGACCTGAGGCGTGAACATAGCCACACAAGCTCAAAGAAGAAGAAGAATGAGGTCTTGAATGCAATTATATTTCAGAGCTTTTGTCTCGAGACAGAGGTTAATACTTTTTATCTTGACATGAAAAGACTTCTGAATACAATAAACCACTATCAGAGGGAAATGAGAAGCTGTTTGCTTTAAATACTTGTATTTATCAGTCATAATAGGGGCTATGGATTAGCAGTTTTTGCCAAAAGTCTCTTTTTATAACATGACTACTGGCTTAAGAACATATGCAGGTAATCTTAATATAACTGACACATCATCTACTGATAACAACATAATTAAAAAACCTGCGAGCAATGGACTTATCATGATAAAGAGAGAACAGGCCAACACAGCGACTTCCTGCTTTTCTAAACCCCACATCACTCTCTCTCAGCTTTTGTCCTCTAAAATGTTCTCTGGGATGTTTTCTGTGATTTTTAGGCGCCCCGAAGCCTCTCCTCTGGGCTTTAACTCTTGTGACAGGCCCTTAAAAGACGAACACTTTGCCTTACCCGTCAGTCATACCTCCAGGGAGGAGAGTGACTCAGGATCAATGTGATTATGTTGATTCACAGTTTGCAGGCCCTAAGCAGGTTAACCCCTCTGCTCTGAGAGGCCTGAGGGACTTGCCACTCAATCCCAAATGAAGACTTGTCCTGCAGGCTTGTCACTATGCCTCTGCTCAATTTAGGAGCAACCAAACAATACAGGTTACTTTTTCAGACACACAGGATAAATCAGCAGCTGCAGCTCCAGTTAGAAACATTCAAAAAATGACATCTGAGTTCGAACAATGTGGTCACGTTTTTATCTTTAGCTGCTGCAGGAAAACAGGAAAACATCCTTAAATATGCCCTGTGAGAAAGCGTATTTGCATGTCAGAGTTTGCATGCTGGGTTCATGACTCACCACATGCATGGTGGACTCATCTGACCGTGATGTGATTGAGCCAGCAGAGCTGATGAAGAGTCTGGATATCATACACATTTAGATCTCCATATCTGAACAGCATTAGATAATTTAAATGATCCCTGCAGGCTCCAAATATTGTCGCTTCGAATCTGTCCTCACACGCTTTTCATTCTGGGGAAAAGAAGCCTGTCATGCATGAATTCATTGAGCAGAGGACGGAGTTTGTGGGGAGAAAATTGGCTTTGAAAGAAGCATGACTTTATTTTAATTAGAGCAACTTCTATGTAGAGCGTTTGTGAGGAACTTTGGATTTTATGTCTGGAAGAGAGGAGTTTGGATTTAACAACAAAAAGCAACATCAGTTTTATTGTGTTAAAAAAGACGTTTGTTTCTAAATTGTAATAGTAAAAAATACTCTCTTTTGTTGTGACAAAGTTAAGTCTGACACTGTCGGTTTTATCCACTTCTTTTGGCACAAAGCTCTTTTAGCTCATAAATTATTTTCTAATCCTATTTTCTTATGTCTTCTTTAACTATCAGTTAGTTCACCCCTTTTTCTCTTCTTAATCTCCATTTTAACTTTGTTTAATGAATTTCTTTGCCTCATTTTAAAACACTAAGGGCTGCGTTTTAGGATGTAATCTCCTGATGCATAAACTTTTGTCCGGCGTGCAGTTTTTTTTCTCCTTTCTATTTGAGATGAGTGGTGTAATAACTAGTCATGGGACTGGTTAAAAACAAAAATCTAATTAAATAGAAGCTTTGTAATTTATCAATTGTGAATTCTTTTGTGGTTGCTGTGGATGAGGATCTTTATTTTCTCAGATGGTAAAGCTGCACATTTTTCTTTGCAAAAAGTCTCCAGTTCTTGTAAATTATTTGGCTGTCTTGCAGAAGTTGGAGGTTTGAGATCTCCCCAGAATGATATCAAGCTCAGGAGACTGAGATGGCCACTCCAGAACCTTCACTTTATCCTACTGTATCTGCAGGTCGACTTGGCCTTGTGTTTTGGATCATTGCCGTGTTGGAATGTCCAAGTACGTCCCATGTGCAGCTCCTGGCTGTTTTCATTATGATCTAAAACAATAAACACCATTGTTTGTTAGAAAATGGCTTCATCAAACCACTAATTTTCAGTGAAAGAAAACTTTTTGTGTTGTGATTTATATTCTCTGAAAAATGGCCAATAAATTATAATTTCTGCTAGGGTATTTAAACTTATGGGCACAACTGTATATAAACTTATTATCAGTTTAGATTAGTTTTAAATTATAAGATGCTGTTTAAAGAGCATTACTGCATCTTAAGCAAGACTTAACAACTAAATTCAAGGTCTGAAGGACATTCTGTAAATTTTAGTAAATAAATGCAATCAGTCTAAAAACTCTTTGAAAAGTAACATTTACTAATGGAGATGACAAAACTTTCACCTGCATAAATCAGCTGCCTGGATACTACTGGTCAGGCTGAAATGTCTCTGCCAGGGCTCTGCTTGTAGTTTGAGGGATTCTCCTCCTCCCTCTGTTTACTCTGCTGCTCAGAATTCTCTTTTTGGGCTGTTTGTATTTTTTTGTATACATTTTTGGTGTTTCAGGTTCAGTATTTTTGGTCATATACTGTAGAAAAACACCAAAGAGTGAGAAACACTGTCTCGTCCAAATAGCTTGTTGCCAGTCTGATGTTAGTTGGGTACTTTACACATTAGGAGGTGTCACCTTTAACTAATGTGCTTGGAATTCATGCAGCGAGAAACGTTCTGTGTTGTCAGGAGTGCAACTTTGAACTGCGTTAAAATGCCTCAACTTTTTTTTTCACAATTTTTGGATTGAAAATTAACACATGCAAGTTCCAGCCTTAATAAATACATTACCTCATTGCTTTGCACCCCAGGGAAAACTTGTATTGAAGAAAGAAAAATAGAGTTAAAAAGAAAATCTGCTCTCAAAAACAAATTCACGCCTTGGTGAGAGTCGTGTCCTCATGATAGTTTCATTGCACTGGTTTTGGTGCCCCCTTAGATCAAATCTAGACCTCTTACATATTAACTGATCTCGTCTTATTCATGATAAGGTCATATTTTTTGACAAAAACCTCATTCTGTTTCTTTCAACAGAGCTCACTGTGAATATTCACTGCTGCGGATGAAAAGTGAGATTGTCCTTCAGCGTGCTGAAAACATCCTCGTCTGACACCTCCTCCCACCACCACGCTCTCAGGTGATACAAAACCACAAAATGAAAAATGTTGATCTGGTGTTCTTTGCTTTTATAAGTCATGAAAATACATCACTGTTGATTTCAGGCTGTTTCATAACCGAATAAAAGAGATAAAACATGACAGGAAAAGGCTCATCTGTGACAGCTTAGAGACTCAAATGATGACAAATTGCTTCACTAAAATAAACCTGTTGATGAAAATGTTAACAACATGGATACAATCTTTCTCCTTTGAAAATATTTTCATGAGCACAGTGTCTGAGTAAAGATGGAGGCAGCTCAGTGATGACTGATTCTGTCTCCTCTCTACTTGATCTGATGTCGTCATCTCTGAGCCCCTAACAGGCAGCAGTGCTGTATGTAATTAACCTAATTATGCAGGGTGGTCTGCACAGAAAAGCTCTGTAAATCCAGACGTTGGAGTCTAGACTGAGCTCCTCGTGTAATCAACTTAATTTATGTGGCTGCGACACCACAGCACATCCGAGAGCTCTCATTAATGGGGGACTGTTCATGGTCTGTGTGCTTCTTTTCCCCTCGTCATCAGTCTCCTCTGATGCTGCAGATCCAAGACTCGAGTCCTCCTCCTCTTCCTCCTCCTCCTCCTCCTCCTTCTCCTCTGCTGGGTGGACGCCCACCGCTCCCTGGAGGGGGCACTCACACGGATGCTCTCATCGCCGAAGTGTCAGCCGTACTGCAAAAACCACCAGCCAGGACAAACAAGATTTTTTCCCTAAGCCCTCAGCACCCCTGCTTCCATTTGTGCTCCGTCTGGCCCTGTCTGCTCAGGAAAATCCTCTCTGATTTTATCAGGTGAGCCTTCTGGAGGCGCAGAAACCTATTAGGGGCTTGGAAGTTTCCAGTATGAAATTCAGTGATCAGATATGGAGGGTGGAAATTCGAGGCAAGGCTGGAAACTGCATTTAAAAATAAGATTTGTGCTCAAAGTCAAACTGACACACTGAAGAAACAGAAATCTAAGCAAGTGTTTCTCCTGTTTGTGGTAAAAATGAGACAAAATATGAGCCACGTTCATCTGACGAGACCAGAAAAATGCCTTATTTCAAGATGTTAAAAGACAAAAATGACGCCTGATTCTACAGACAAAAAAGTCTATTTGGTAGGGGTGTTCCTAATCTGCCGACACGGTAATATTTAATATTGGTCTGATATCAGCAAAAAAGAACGTGTTTTGGATTACATCGACCTGGATCTAAAATTTCTGTTTTAAACACTCCAATACAAACAGTCTATCCCGTTTCAGCACTTCTATCCAGCATTTAGAGCCCACTTAATTACAACAACAGCCTGAATATTATTCGTTTTCTGCTCTAATCTTTTTAGTGACATGTTTATTTTGAAATTGGAGCTGTGGACTCTCAACTTTGAGCAATTGGACTAAGAACATTCCTGCTCTCAGTTGTTCCCACCGTTTATCGACTGAAAAGAATAACTGAAGTGAACTTGAATTGTAATTTTGCACTTTTAAAGTGTAATTTGTTTTTATTGGATTTATTGAGGTTATTTTCCCAGAACCTCTAATTTATCTTTTTTGTTTTATTTATTCAATTTGTACTATATTCTTATGTTTAAAGGGACTATGAGGATTTAATCAGTGATCTTGAAAAAGTCTCAGCTCTAGATAAATGCCTGATCATAAACCACAACTTGAAACAAGATTATCAGCACCAAAATAGGTTATTGCTAAATGCTGTTTCTGAGCTTCCAGACCAGATTGATTTATGACAAGTTTAAGTCTCAACACTACAACAACACTACGCTGGCTGATAGGATTTAGCAGTGAGAAGAGAGATCTGTGTTTTTCTCTGCTGAAAATGATTCCAGTGACTTAGTACAGAGTTATAGTGGAAACAGGAGCTGGATTGTCTGACAGAAAAGGGACATGAGAGCAGAAGAAAGTTAAACCGGAGAGTGATAAAGCATGAGCTAAAGGCTAAAACATCGGTTAAGCCGTTTCTGTTCATGTTCATTCCTGTCCATGTGCAGCAGTTATTCTGCAGTGATCTGCTCAAACCTGAGAGTCTATCAATAAAATGAAGAGCCAGGTTACGGTTGCTCTGCTCGGTGAGGTTGGAGTTGGTAGATGAGCACTGGTAGGACACAACCAGGATTCACTAACATTACAGTCATGTCTTAGCGCACCAGGCTGTGAGCAGTGCTAGGTCACTAATAATAAATAAAAGAGTCTAGTGCAATCCGGTACAAATGAATCGTCCTTACAGTCCCTTTAATGCTAAAGTCTTACTTATCTTGTCCCTAATGTTTCTGACTATTGGTCTCTGTTTGGGTAACATCATTTTGTCAAGCCTTTCCTAACATTCCTTCCTACAAAATAAGTAAATTATTTATAATAGGTGCTGATACTGCATTGGATTGATATTGGTATCTGCCAATACTGCAGTATTGGTATTGAATTGAAAGTGAACAGGTTGTATCAGGACACCCCTACGAATAGAGTAAAAGAATAGAGAAAGAAAAATGTACTTGTTTAGCTTCTTGAAAACAATGATGATGTCTCAACTGAAGGAGTGTATTATTTTTACCGTATTCAGGAGTCATTTTTGTCTCATCTTAAGCTCAAATTCATCAGAAATGAAGCAGTATAAACATTAATAGAGTTCATGTCTTTCCCCTCAAGTTCTAAAACAAAAAAAAAAAACGAGAGCAATGAATTCAACAAACCACATAAACTTGACACAACCTCTGAAGCAGTACGAACATATTTCCTCTTTTATTTACATTCCTTTTCAAATGTTAACATTTTTCGCTATAACTTTTGATCAGGTTGGCATTTGTTCTCATTAAAATAAATTGGCACAAGTAAAACATATGTAGACAAAAGTTTATTTACACCATACAACATTTTGTTTTTAAATATTTTATACAGAGCTGCAGATGAGAGAGCTTGCTGGGATCCTTCAAGCAGATTCTGCAGTATTAAAGTTGTGAAATATATTATTTATATAAAAGTGAGTATTATCTTTATTGCATTTAAAGCAATGAAGAATGTAGCTTGACAAACATTCATTTTAATATGACAGAAAAAATCCTCTTTGCCTCCCATGTTTTATATTATAAAGTAAAAAGTGTAGTAATGGCCAAACAGACTGTTATAAACTTTTTAAAAACCTGCATAAATATATACATTGTGCTCCCGGGTCCAGTTTTAGGAAATCAAAACTAGACCCAACGAAGCTGGGACCACATGGCATGTCGTTTGCTTTGTGAGGTTTCGTCTAGAGAGATTACCTTTTTTAGCCAATTCCTCAACGGATAAATTTGAAACACATGATGGTAAATATTGTACACCAGGCTGCCCCACACTAAGTACACTAGTGAGAATACAAAAAGTAACACTGATGTTTTTTTCCCTTTTTTTCTTTTTTCCTCTCTCCTCAGTCCTTATCTTGTATTGGCACATAATGTCCCTGCCACACTCCTATGATCCAGATATGTATGCCAAGGCTGTTAGAAAAGTCTGTTGCTTTATTCAGTGCAAAATACATCCCTTTCTCCTCCTTCTTCTCCTTCCAAGTTTGCAGTTTTTCCTCTCCTCTTCGCTCCGTGCCCCTTTTTCAGACCTCCGTTTGGAAGTCTCCCTCCTGGACGTCTAAGGGGAGGTTGACACACTTTTCCCACTCTGCAGGCGTCATCTCCAGTGAGTCCTTGGTGTCAGATTCTAGTACATTCATAGTGGCGTAATTCTGGTACTCACAGGCTGGATTGTAGCTCTCCCATGGGTTCTTGTTTGGCATTGCCTTGTCCTGTGAACAACGGCGAGCGGGGTGCGATATTAGTGCCATGACATCCTCTGTTATTTCTTTACAAAGTTACTCAGAAAGGGCATTCATATGAATTCCTACCCTTTGCTAATTGAAAATAATGGATTAATGCTGTGGAAAGCATCAAATAACAAAAGATAATGGTTGTGTATTAAATGTGACCATGCTCGAACTATTATCATGGCAGAATTATGTCCTCCCTGTGCTCCCAAACTATATGAAGGCTTCATGTGTGAGCCGTTCATTTGCTCTCAAAGAGAGAGAGAGGCTGCTCCCATTCAGGGAGCATAAAATGGATACTAATGTCTGCAGCCAGCTCTGCAGAAGATTCATTTAGAAAAAAAGAAGAAAAAGAAGGGAGGGTGAGAGTGGGAATGTACTCTAGTTATCTCTTTCTATACAAAAGAACTTGCTCTGGTAACTAAGCAACGGGCCTCAAATCGCATTGTGCTGCAGGGTTGATTGAAATGTGAGTGAAAGAGGATTGCGCGCAGCCAAAAGCCTGCTGCCTGGCTGACACCGTCTAATAGTCTGGCTGTGTTTGGTCACCAGCCCAATCTCTATTTGCTGCATTCAATACAGGAAACATCCCCGCTCGTCTGGGAGAGAACTTGACGTGCCCATTGTCAACAGCTCCAGTCAGGTGTGGAGACAGACGCTGGGACTTTTGAGGTCAAAAACGATTTCCCATAATTCACTTGACTTCTAGATTCAAGGTGAGAAAAGAAAAAAAAAAGAAAAAGGAAAAAGCCCCCCCTCTGGCCCACACAGGAAGAGGATAGATAGCAAACTTAAGGTAATATTTGTGGATTGTTTAAATCATCTGCCATGCATTAATGGAAAAAATGATGGGGTTGCTAAGTAATTAAATGTGCATGTAAAGAAAAGTGCATTCATGGCCTTGCATTGGAATGGCTGCACTCGCCTGCAAAAATCCCCTCTCCCTTCCCTCAGACTGGCCTTGTGGAGGAAACACTTTAAGAGGTAGACCCCTCATTTGTCATCTGCACAATCACACACTTTGTGTCTTCACCCCAAACCTAAACGAGGGACTCTGCCTGAGCGCCACCCCCCTTTGTTTCCTGTTACTCACCATAGTGCCCATATTTGGTATGTCTCGAAATCGGTCCAGGGTTTGAAATTTCTGATTCAGTTCCTGGAACAGCTCCATGTGTCTTTTCCTGGTGTGCATGACTTTCTGCAATGGCAAGGGTTTTTGCTTTGGTATTGACAGCCAATAATGGAAATGCATCTTCTTCTCCACCCCCTCCAACTCTGATCAATTCGTTAGTGTCATGATTTTCACTTATAGGCCAGGTTGGAAACAGATCTACTTGTGTCTGCATATATACAAAGTGACTGCCAAAATAAAGGAAACACCCAGGATAATTAAAGTTAGTGTGAAACAACAACTGTTTCAATCTTGAGGATCTAAATTAAACATAATTCTTCAGTGATGACTCGCCTCTTTTGGACTTTTGTTGGCGTAAGGGAAACTCTTACAATCAAACCTTGGCACAAATCTTCCTTTTTAAGGGTTTGTGCGCTAAAACAAAGTGCTACCCACGTGGAAAAAGCTGCCAGAAGCTTCCTGTTTCCTTTACTTTGAGAGTTTGTACAATATATATGCAGCAAAGCCTGATTTAACAATGCAAAGGAAAAGCTGGAAATAGCTGCCAAAGGGGCATTCAAAAAGTGTTTGCAAGCCAATATGATCATTGTTGAAACCGGTGGTAAAATCAGACGTGAAATGTGCAAATGACTTTAAAAGCATACATTTTGGAAATCAACGTAGAGCTAATGGATGAAGAGGATGGAGGACACAATGTAGATGAGAACTGTTGCCCTGTTTGTCAGTTGACAGCCTTTGCTTTTACCTTAACTACACAGCATGTCAATAAATCATGTCCAGTCAAGGCTGTGTGACTCCAATAAGCTTAAGAGGCACAACAAGTACTAATAAATCAAATGACAAACACAACTGCAAAAAATGGCTTTTCTCTGCAGAAAGAAAGCTCGATGCATGTTCTGAGGGGAACGAAAATCGGTTTACGTACCTCAAAGTCCAGATCAGAATACCGTGATTTTCGTCTCTGTGGAGTAAAAGAGGAAAGTCATCAGAGGATGTATGAGTTTATAAGTCATCTTTGTGGCTTTTTAATGCAAGAACTGAAATCCAAGGAAGTCATTATGTCTTATTTTCAATAAAAAATATCTTTTTTGACTTGATATGAGCCACATTCACCAGACCAATCCATAAAAATGTCTTATTTCAAGATATCAAAAGACAAAACTGAGGTCTAAATTGCTTGTCACAAGTAAAAAAAACAATCTGCCAATGGCGTAAGAACAAAGTTTCTTGTATTAAGACATTATTCTAACTTCAAGAAACTTGACAATCAAATTTCTGTTATCCCACTGGCAGACTTGTTACAGACAATTCAGACCAGGCCTGGGCAATAAATCACAAATTAGATTAAATCTCATTACTTTTATCACAGACAGTGTAATATTTCTTCAACCAATGTTTTTGCAGTCGATTTTTTATGCTCTACATCAATGTTATTCCACCCTGCTCGAACAAAAAGCCAAACTGTTGAAAAGTACCCATGCAAGAGCAAAAAAGTAACCGGGCAAATTGGGCAAGAAGTAGCGATAAAACTAAGTTTAAGGTGACAAAAATGGTCAAAACTTAGCAAGAAAATTGGAGGAAACTTGGGAAAAAGTTACAAAGTAGCAACATAAGATAAGATGGGGAACCTAAAAGTAATTTCAATTGTCCGGCTGTAATTCAGACATCATTTTTGTGTTTCAATAACTTGAAAAAGATGTTTCTGGCTTGTCAGTTGAATGTGGCCCATATCAAGTATAATTAGACATTTTCATCTTCTAGAAATAAGACACAAATGTTTGCTTAGATTTCAGTTTTCGCTGTGTAAGCTATGACGAGTCGTACCTCTAAAGAGCTCATCGATATTGTCGACCCTGTCTCGCTCCGAGAAAGTCCGGCACTTTCCTCCATCTCAGCGAGGAAGTTCTTTACAGCCGTGCGCGGTTCAAAGGGCAAGTTTTGCATCTGCTCCGGAGCTCCAGGATACTGCTGCTCCAGGTTCACATTCATGTGGTCCAAGCCCGACGGGCTGATATTGAAGTCAGGACTCATCTTGTAATGCATCAGCCTCTCGTGCGGCAGCGTATCCATCGTGATGTTCATCTTGGTGTCCTCTTTCAGCAGGGTGGGCACGTTACACGGCCCTGACACCGCCGCCGAGCCGCGAGGCATGACTATGTAGTCCGTCTCCATCATCTGGCCTTGCACCCCGTGTCCCTCCATGTCATGGCCGCCCATGTCATGGTCGCTCTGGCGCATGGCGTCGTCGGTGCACAGGTAAACGGTGCGGCGCAGGTCGGCGCTGTCAGCCGTGCACTGCTCCTTCAGATCACCCACTCCCATCGGCATGTGCAGAGCTGACGGCTGCTGGATAATCACTTTGGAGATGATGTTGCCCGGCAACGTGGAGTAGTTGAGGCCCTCCGGGACCTTCTCGTCCTCCTCGTCGTTGAGGGAAATGCGGGAGAGCGTGCCAGTGATGGTGGCGGCGCGACAAGAGCCGATGTCTTTGTGGAGAGCTGTGGGGCAGATTGATACGAGGATTAGTTTGAATTTCTCAGTAATGAAAGAAGTGCCGCAGATTATCAAGCATACGACAGAAGAGGAAGAAATTCAAATCAATAAGAAGCAACTCTAAAAGGATTCTGAGAGAAATCAGTGGTGATTTGTAGAAAGTGACACTGCAGCAGCAGAAACAGGTTCCTCTGGAGGATTCACTGTAAATAAGACAATCTGCAGCATCCTAATGCAAAGTGGGTGATTGGTGGTGACCTTGTGATGCACCAAATGTTCTGAGAAACAGCAGCTTTCTATTTAGAAACACCTTCTGGTTATAAGAACACCCTGTCCCCCTCACTGAGCATGTGACTCTCTTCCTCACAAATCAGTGAGCATTCTGTTGTCTGCTCACAAAAAAGGCCTGCAGGAGGATTACAACAACTACAAAATAATGCTCTCCTTTTTTGTCTCAGTCCCACTTAATGCTCCGTGTGGACTCAGAGAAACATTCTTGTATTTATACTAAGTAATTCTTCAAAGTTTCCACTGATGTACAGTCGGGTGACACTGCAGAATTGTTCTCCTGCGTCAGACAGTAATCCCCGTTTGTAAACAACAAACTTAAAGCCTGTGAGCTCGCAGTGTATAATCTGTAGAGTGAGTTTGTGTCTCACTGCAGCTCTACCTCCGTCTGAGTCCAGTCATGGTTTATAAATGGCACCTGTCTGCTCGGCCTTTTTGTCTCGGGCATGTCCACTTTAGCTTTACACGACTGCACAGCATCGAGCAGCTCGGGTCAGAAGGGCCCAGACAGCCTCTCTGTCTCCTAACAGGCTGTGTTTCTGAGAGCGCTGAATAATGGCCAGCTTGGTTATTCCCTGCAGATCCACTTAAGATTTCTTCTTCGTTGGTTTGGAAGGATTTGGAAAAGGCTGAGGCTGTCGGCGAGTTTGTGAATATGTTAGACGGAGAGGACTGTTTTATTAAATCTTGCACTTATCTACCAACAATTGCTGAGGCTGAAAGATGGGAAATGCAGGGAAAAGTAGGGTGGCCAAACTCTAAAACCAAAAACAGGACCCCCTACACGAACGTTTATTAAAACACTCCTTCTCTGTTTAAAGTGAACATTTTCTAGAAGCCTGTTTGTCCCTGTATAAAAAATATAAAAATGGAAAACTGGCTTTGTTGAGATTTTTTTCTTTGCCCATATTGAGTCAAAATTGTGAGATGAAAAGTCAACATTTTGACTTCTTATGTTTGACTTGAAAATTTGGAACTTTTTATCTATTTTTTCTTTATATTTTAGCTCAAAATTTCAACTTAATTCGCATAATTTTGACTTTAATCTTAAAAATTTCAACTTTAAATCTCTTAAAAGTTTTGACCTGATTATCGAACAGTTTGTACTTTACCTCAAAATTTTGACCTCTATTTTCAAATAATTGGACTTTGGTCCAGATAGTGTTGACCTTCTGCATCATTGTTTTGACCTTTTATCTGAAAATTTGACTTTATATAGTAATATTTTGACCATTTAACTCAAGATTTTGACCTTTTCTGTCACAATTTCTACCCTTGTTCTCAAAATTTGACTTTTTATCTGATGGTTTTGACCTTTACCTCACAATTCCGACTTTTTATCCCCAAATTTTTGTTTTTTATCTATCTAATTTTGACATTCAAGCTATTTTTTTTAACCTTCTCTTACAATTTTGACTTATTCTGTCATACTTTCAAGTTTTTAACTCAAAATGTTGATGACATATCCCAATTATTTGGCTTTTTATCTTCAATTTTGACTTTTTATCTTCAAATTTTGATTGTTTCTATCAAAATTTTAGACTAATATTGGCCAAAAACCAATTTTCAGTTTGATTTTTTTTGACTGGGGAAAGTATCATGCCCTAGAATATTTTTGTACAAGAAGAAAAATTGTTTAAGTTTAATTTAGATTTTCATCAAGACAAACAGAGGTGTACCGTATTTTTGCAGTTTGTCTGTAAAAGTTCAGTCAGAGCATGTTTTCATTACATGCTCAACATCCTGACAGGTTGGTGCATCAGAATAATGTGAGTGAGAACAAGTTGAGAAAAGCCTGGACATTTTGGGAACTTTTAATGACCAAAAAAGGCGACATGTCCAGGTAGAAGAGGATGTTTGGTCACCCAGGGAGAAGTGAAAATATCACATTCCTACTTCCAAATCCTCTAAAAATAAGCTACAAGCTGCATCAAAACCAACATGAAGCACAGTTGTAAGGTGAGACTGCGAGACGACAGCTCTTATTCACATTCATGGCAGTCAGACGTACAAAGAGAGGAGTATCCAGCTCTCTTCATCCTGTTTTGTCCTCAGATAAAAGTCAGTGTTTTGGTAACTGTGAGAAACCTCCTGTGGGGATAGTTGGTGCTTATGTAACCTCAGCTATTTTCTCCCATCTAACCTCTTTTGGGGTTTTCACGTGGAAGACAAGATGTAGCTTGTTAATAAGACCATCTGTTCTTTACCTGATCGGCAGGCGATGTCCACGTCTTTCTCGAAGTCCGTCTGCAGGAGGAAAGACGAAAAGACGGTCAGATTAAAGTGTCTCTGTGGGGAACACTGCGTAAATGATAATAGTTAAAACCAGAGGCAAGATTAGAATCAGCAATCTATTCTGTTTAATTCTTAATGCAAAGCAGCTTTTTTCTGTGCCTCCTCTTCCCAATTTATCAATAAAACATCTCTGTTGGAGGAATGCAGCTGCAGCATATGGCAGCTCAGTGCTCTCTGAACCAGGAGGCGTCCACGCCATCCCGCTCTCGTGGAAACTGTTTCACTCAGAGGAGCGTTGGAATACTAATGGCACATCATGGCGATGATGTGCCAGTGGCGGGGTCGCATTAGATGAAGAGGACTGGTGTCCCATTTCAAAGGTCAGGCAGGGAACAGTCCGCTATTACCCCGTGAGAGGAAATGAGAGGGATGCATGGCAAACATGAACAGCAAGTTCAATCAAACAGAAATAAAGGATTGGGCTCGGGGCCTAAGAAAACCAAAGGGAACTAATGCCATTTATCAGAGGGCCAAGTGTCCTCTCTGCATGTAATTGCTGCTTTGCAAAAGCGCAGCCTGGAAAATGATGAACCTATGGGAAACAATGCCTCATGTTTTAGAGGCCGTGTTTAAAGAACAGGGCATGAAGAGCACGAGTTAAGCAGGGGTCAGTGCAGACAAAAGAGCTTTTGTTTGTGTATTATTATGACAACAAACAAACAAAGAGTTTGCATACATTATAACAGATCTAATGGTTGCAGAGAGCAGAGAGAACACAGCCTACCATTATCTGAGCGTGTCCGTTAGGGAAGGTTCCTGTTGCATCACCGCTGATGGGGTCCTGACAGTTTCTGAGACGACATCTGAAAGCGTCTTGGACCTGAAGATGAAGAGGAATATGATTTTTAACACATGGAGTTTAATGCTTATCAAAGTTTATCTCGTAACATCTCACTACAGTTCATCTAGACTGTTCTGTATGAAACTAAAGCTCAGTACATTCAGCAGAAACTCAACAACTCTGACAGCTGACGTCTTTAAATGAATGTTCCGTCATGGCATGAAAATGTAAGAGTTGTAAAATAATGAAGAAAAGACAAAAATTGTGCAAAAGAAAGAAGGAATCATAACTATTGAGGACTAAAAATGTTTTCAAATTTGTCCTATTTGAGTCCTTTCATTACGTGTTTGATTCCTTTCCCTTCTTCCTTCTCTCCACCCTCTTCTTTTCCTTTCTTCCTCCCTCCATTCCTTTATTTCGTCCTTACTCCTCTTCATCTTCCTTCCTTTCATTACTTCAACCTCTTGCTTTCTTCCATCTTTTCTTCACAGTCTTCCTACTATTCTTTTCATCCTTTTATCTGACTTTTCCTCACTTCTCCGTCCTCTCCTTCCTTCTATCTTTCTACCTTCTTCCCTTCTTTTCATTCCTTTCCTACCTACCTATCCTCCTTTCATTATTTGGTTCTTTCCTTTCCTACATTTCCTTCTTATTTTTGTCTTCCTTACTTCCTTTCTTTCCCTGTCCCTTCCCTCCACCCTCTCTTCCTGGCCTTCCTAATATCCCTACCTTTCTTTCTTCCTTTGTTTCTACCTTACTCTTCTAATCCTTCCTTTTTACCTTCTTTCCTTTAACTTCTTCATTTCCTTCCTTCCTTCCATCCTTTTTGCCCTATACCCCTATTTCTTCCTTCCTCTCTTAATTCCTTCTTTACTTCCTTCTCCATCCTCTTTTCTTCCTTCTTTCCACACATCTTATCAGCTGGTATCAGGAGACACCTGAGGGGAAGGTGAGCTTTGATTTTATCAGTCTGTAATGATGAAACACTGATGTTTATTTATCTGCAATATGATATCGAATGAGTTTGTCTTCTTTTTATACATATTTGCTTTATAAATTTTGATAACTCTTCTGGCTGCTAAAACTTTTAGTCACTGCAGACGTATTAAAGACAAAGACATATTCCTCGATCGGCTCCATCTTTAGTGACACTTCGGTAAAAGTACTTCACTGCTTTTGCTCTCCAATCTCACTTTAAGCCACCTTAAAAAAGAGATTATGTAATAATAATGAAAGTCTTGTTGCTGAGCTCTGCTTATTTATCGCTCTCTGTTATTTCTGTCCTCATAAGTGTGTCATCTCCTCTTTTTAAAGCTGTTTTATTCCTGCTCTCTCTGCCAGGACTCCATTGTCACAGAGATTTTGAACATCAATGAAATATTCCTGGTAAAAAAGGGGCTTATGTAAAAAAAAAAAAAGAAAAAAAAAAAGTGTGAACTGAAGCCAGTGTAAAAATCCTCCCTTACCTCTCTCCGTAGGACACAGTGCACCATCACAATGACAAAACCCTGCAGCGAGTCAAAGACGGCGAAGAGGATCTGAAAGAGGATGGAGCGCTTGTCTGTCATGGCGAGCACTGCAGACATCCAGGTCAGAGCCAGCAGAGGCAGGACGACACAGGAACTCCACAGGGACGCCCTGAGAGGAGGAGGAGGAGGAGGAGAGGAGGGAGAGAGGAGGAATGAAAGCATGCACAGAGATGGAGATAACAAGCTTTGAATCCATGTGCATGCACGTATTGATTGCATGTTTGCAGTGAAGCATATTCCTATACGATGATGTACAGCAGGAGGATCTTTATAGTAGCCGTGTACCTTCATCTTATTGCTTCACAGACATTGACAGGCACTTACATTGCATTGCTAGCTGTAGTTGCTGATAAAGCAGTTGTTGATACAACACCACATTTGGCACACTTGAGAGTTAATCCTGTATGCGGCTCACTCATCTGTCTGTGGGACATGAGAGACAACAGCATGACAAACAACGCCAACAGACACTTTCACCCCCCCCCCCTCCCTCCTCCCCCTTCCATCCCCATCCCTCCCGTCATATTAGCAACAGCAGAGCAGCCAAAGTGTGGGCGTTCTAATGATTTTCAACTTGGACTGATTCTGCCAAAGAAAGAGGAAGCCACGTCGCTCCCGAGAGAGATCTGACCTCTTTATGTTTATCCCTCTAATTTCCTTTCAACAGCCCCGGAAAAAGAAGGAGGTCTGAAATCTCCACATGTATAAGAAAATCAAAGCACATTTATATACAGAATAGAAATGGAAGAAGAAAATAAAAAGGTACTAACAAGGACGTGCTGTCATACCCTGCACGATGCTTCAGCTTCTTGTCCAGAATGCCATCTCTGGACACAAGTTTATTAAACACCAAGATACCGATCACCATGTTGACCTGTGGGAGGAGGAGACAGAGCGTTACCTCAAACTGGGGCTGAGTGATTTGGAAAAATAATCTTACACAGCTACATCTAAAAACAAATTAGAACATCATGAAAAACTTCAACATTTTTGGACACTCGTTTTAGAAAGTGAAACCCAGATATCATATAGACCATAGAGTGTGTATTATTTCAAGCTGTTATTTCTTGAAATGTTGATGATTATGGTCTGCAGATAATGGAAAAAATTCAGTCTCAGAAATTTAGGGACCTCACATATTATCAGGCCTCTGAAAGGTTTTCTACTTTCTGACCATTTCCCAAGTTTTCTCCAAATTTTTGTCCCTGTTCACCCATTTTTTGCTTGTTTTTGACCATTTTTGCCACCTTACACTCATTTTTATGGCTACTTCTTGCTGTTTTTGCCACTTTTCGACACTAAAGTTGTTGCAAAGGTAGCTGTCAACTTTGTAGCTGTTTTTTTGTTGGAGCAGAAATGCTGTTGTGGTTTTTATTTTGCGGGACTTTTCGAGAAGGAGATTTAGAGTGAACACTGTCTTAAAAGCTTCTGATATAAATTTTTACCTGCATCCTGGGTCACTGTTTACACTTTTACATACAGCTACTAATTGGAGAGAATCCCTTTATGTTCAATGAACAGACAAAAGGTAAACTTAAAAGAGTCTCATTAAGTGACACACGCTATGATTTGATTGTAATGCAGCAGAACCATCAAACCATCGACCATATTTATGTGTTTTTAGTCTTAAATTTCATTCAAAGTGGCATTAAAAAGGTCTTAAAAAGTCTTAAAATTGACTTGCTGAAACCTGCAGGTACCCTGTTAACTCATTTCAATTGTTTTTTAATATTCTGGTTCTGCTCCAGATCATTAAAAGTTGAAATATTTCTGGTTTTGTTTTTCTTCCTGGAAAAAAACAGCAAAAGTTTCTGGTTTTTATTTTGACAAAGCCCTCCCTCAAACACAACCTCCCTGCATGACTTTGCACAACGCAGACTAAAGGTAGCTGATGATTTAATGTCATGTCCCGCGGGCTGTCCTTCCTGGTTCTGCGTCCGCGCTGAGCTTTGACCTCTGGCTTCTATTGTTTGCTCATCTATGTGACATTTCAGCCAATGCATGAGGCATGCTCTGGATACTCAGCCCTGCACAACAGCCTTAAGAGAAGATCTGCCTGACAAGAAACACTTGTCTTCTCAAAGGCACCTTCTCCTATTATTAGCAGCGCCTACACGAACAGAAAAAAGCTGAGGGAGACACAGAGAAGCAGGGTAGGAAAGTCTGCAAAACGCTGGGCTACGATCTGTTTCAAATCCCTCCAGCTGAGATAAAGAGCTCATTAAGTATTCATACGGATGCATTTGGGAGTTTTTTTCCTCCATCGGGCTTTGTTAATGTGATGTTACAGTATCAATACAGTGGTGGGTGTTCACTCTGATAGCAGAGGGTTAAAAATGAAATCCACTGCACAACACGACCTGAAGTTAAACCTAAGTATCCTAAATCACTTTGTTTTAAATCCCATCACAGAGCAGGCATTTAAAAATGAAATATAGCTCTGCCTATAATCCGCTGTCCTCCGCTCCTCTGACACAGACTTAGTGATTTGCATAATCACACTCTGTGTAATTTCCTCTGTACAACAATGTAAATACAAGATGATTAAAAAATACCCCACTATTTTACATTTCGAACAAATCTAATGCATGAATACTTTATAACCTCAGAGCTACACGAAGAACCATTAATGTAAATGAAAGGGAATTACTTGAGAACATTGCCTGATGGGACGCTCATTACTTTGACTTTGAGAGCAGAGTGTGTTCCCCCTGTTAGGTCTTTTCAAAGCAGCGTTTTGCTGACTTTAACCACAGAACTGATGTAGCAGCATTGCTGGAATTATATCAATATTTGTGTGTATATTTTGCTTTGATACCTCGAGCTGCAAATGTCATTCTTTGAAATTCAGATCAGTTTTTGACTTCTGATCCAGTCACTGTTTCTCCTTCAGATTTGCCTTAGTTGGTGACACTTTTATCAGAGCTCTGTTGTGCATAGATTAAATATATTTTAATGCCAAAACCGTCTTTTGCATGATCTTTTATCTGTGCTCACATTTTGCTCTGCTTGATTTCATCTGTCTGTAAATGCCAAGCGGCATCTTTGGATCTGAAACTAAAGCCCAGTTTTCACCGAGTGGTTAAGTTCGTCTACGTTGGTCTACGACGCAGATTTTTCTGTGTTTCTTTTGACTAAAACCTGTACAAGTCCCCTAATTATCAGCCTGTACTGTCAAACTTTTTGGTGCCCTTCTGTTGGTATTCTAGACGTACTGATCTGACCTCAGATGGTTGCACTGGAAACATAGCTGTCAGTTGATTGGTTGAAAGAAGTGACAGTGGTAACAGAGAACAACAGTGGTCAGTGTCACCAAACTGTACTGATCCATACTGGACCATTTGGTGGAAACAGGGCTGATTAAACCAATACAGACGTGTTAAAAACTTCTGTTTCTCAAGTGTCCACTCGAGCTGCAGCAGCATTAAACACCAATTCAAGAAAGCCAATATTTACAGCCTAGTTAAAAAAACAGTTAGGGGGTGAAGTGTTTTCACAGTTAACTGTTTGTATTTGGTTAAACTTGCAAGTTTTTCTGAACTAAAACAAAGCAAGGCTGAGTCGAGTTTTTCCACCTGCTGATGATGGGCTTCAAAACTCTGTATCAGAAACAAATGGGTGACATCTCTGACACTGTGTTCGTATATTACAATATCAGTGGCCGAAATGCACAACAATCCTGCAGTTCTCTAAAGATCGGTAAAAGTCAAGAAATCCCATCAAAGCTTGTATTTAAATGCTAAAAGAAACACCTTCATTAAAAATAGAAGCCTGTCAGTCACCTAATATACAACGCCTAATACTTTCTAAACCCGTGAGTTAGAGGAAAATTCATTCCCTGTACAATGTGTGCCGATAGCGACATTAGTGTTTCAGACCCAAGCTGTTTTTTTTTTTTTTAGATTTTTTTTTGGGGCTTTTTCTGCCTTTAATTGGATAGTGGAGGACAGTGGATAGAGTATGAAAGGGGGTAGAGAGTGGGGAATGACATGCGGGAAACAGGCCACAGGCGGGAATCGAACCCGGGCCACCCACTCGAGGGCAAGCCTCATGGTGCGCGGCCATATCCACTAGGTCATCTGCGCCCCCCAAGCTGTTTTTTTAACTGAACCAGGCTGTAAATATAATATTTAATACTTTTTTTGTTAACTTGGTGCGTACGCGGTTCTTTCTGCAGCCAGCCTCAAATGGATTATTGATGAACAGCAACTTTTAGCACTTAAGCATAGGCTTCATTTTTATAAACTAGATATTGCCCCTAGTTTTGGTCTATATATCTTAGTAAAAGTCGTTTTAACCGTTTCGTTCAAAGTGGTCACTACAGTGGACACCTATTTAAAAGTTATTTACTCCTAAATTCAATGATTCATGTGGTGGAAATTCATATTAGCCTGAGTCAGGATATTGTTATTCTTCTAAGGGCCTGAAAAAATGTTTTCAATATTTTTTGCAAACATATATATATTTTAAAAAATGTTATAGACAAACATTTGAGGGTGAAAAGCTTATAAACTATAAGTTATTTAGTGTTAAAATGGATGAAAGAAAGTTCAAATGTTTTGCAAAGCATTAAAAAAAGATTATTTATGAAATCATCAAATAAAAAAAGAAAAGAAAAGAAGTCAAACAAAGAATAAGTCATATTAACATTAAGTTCACACTGTTTTATGTTGAATGCTCAGTTACAAATATTTGAAGAAAAAAAAGTCCTGACACTGACTTTCATAATTCATGCACCAGAGGGTTAAGATAAAAGAGGCAAAGAGTTTACTGAATTTTGCATGTATTAGGAGCGATGTGGACATAATTTAGCTCATCCTAACTCAAACAGAGCTAGTTTGAGTTTTTTTTTTTTTTTCATCTGCAACTGCAAACGATTGGTTTGGATACTCTCCATCAGAAACAAATGGGTGACATCATGGAGACTGTGTCCATATATCACACAGTCTATGATTGAAACAGTGATGAGAGAGGCCTCCACTGCGTTAACTCATTCCATCCGTGCCCATTATCATTTCACTGATTGAGTCACCAGGATCAATCTGGTGCTCAGCATCTATCCCAAGGTCACCTCTGACTGCAGGAGCTTGGGCTTGAACTGCCAACCCTCTGACGGAGACACCACTGACTCCACCACTGAGTCACAGCTTCACTGCCTGTCTCTTTTGTTTTTAAAGTTTCCTTTCTGGTCTTTATTTGATAAGACAGCTGAGGAGAGACACGGGACACGTTGGGCGGAGAGAGTGAGCGAGGGGGGGGGGTGACGTGGAGCGAAGGGCCAAAGTCTGCTGCAGCATCGACCATGGCCTCAACACATGAGGTTTGCTTTTACTGCGGAGCTGAACCTGTCTCTGGTGAGCCTGTGGTTTAAGTGCTGTGCATACTAATCATTATTTGCATTCATATACAAAGTTTGAGTTTTCAGGAGAATTAGTTGAAAGGAATAAATATAGGCTACAATCATTTCAAGCAAGTGAACGATTTGATGGTTAACAGAATAGTCGATGCCTGTTTGGTTGTTTTTCTTGACTTGTGTGGTGAAAGTTCGGCAAAAGATAATTTGTTCTTGACTTGGGCTGGATGATAAAGCTGAAAATCATAGTATAAGTGTAACATACCAGTTGATATTGATTATTGTTGATTAGTCCTGAGGGCCAGGAGAAAAAAAAGACTGAATTTCGATCATTTTATCTTGAAATCACTATTATTATTGGTAGTCATACGATGAGAAGAGACTTCTTAAAGTTCATTGAGAAAAAAAAAAATCATACTTGATTGATTATAATTCCCCACAATTATTAACTACAATTTGCACAACAATGATGTTTATCGAACATTGTACCAAATGTATTTTGTGTTGGTATTGATCACATATACACTTCAGGCCAAAAGTTTACACCCCCAGCAGAATTTCTGATTTTCTGTCCTTTTCTCAGAAAATATGAATGATAAAACAAAATTCTTTCTGTCACTCATGGTTAGTGGTTGGGTGAAGACATTTATTAACAAAAAAAACCAATTTACTCTTTTTAAATCATAATGACAACAGAAACTTCAAAGTGACCCTGTTAAGAAGTTTACACAACTCTGGTGGTTTTGTCCTGAAAAATGCACTAAAGTGAACACAAATGTATTTGAATGTCTACTAAAGGTAACCATCCTCACCTGTGATCTATTTGCTTTTAATCAGTGCGTGTATAAAAAAATGAACAGGGTCATTTTTGAAGTTTCTTTTGTCATTATGATTTAAAAAGAGTAAACACAGTTGTTTGTTAATAAATGTCTTCACCCAACCTCTAACCATGAGTGACAGAAAGGATTTTGTGTTTAGTAAACTTTTAGGCACAACTGTATATCATAATATCGTTGTGACACAGAGACTCTTTACAGCTGACAGTCAGTGTGGTTTTCTCTGGTTTCCAATCTCACAAAACTACTCCTGTTTTACCAGAATCCAGCATTGAAGCTTTCTTCATCTAATGTTTTTGATTTGAGTTCGTGAACAGCTCTTGTAAAATATATTTTAAAGGTAAAAAAATAGTCCCATGAAATCTTTGAGTCTTTATAAATAGGTATTCAAATATCTGAAAACCATCCCTGATACATGTATGTAACAGAGCAGCAGCATGAAACCCCCCTCTGAATCTGTTTTTCTTCATCTCTTGTATTTACAGCGTATTAAAGTTAACACCGGACATCTGACGCCTGAAACATACCAGAACAACAGCAGCTGCAGGTCCAACGAAGGCGTACAGAAGCCCACCCTCCAAAGACAGCCAACAGCTGCAGGGAAAGCAAGAAAAACAGTTAACTCCCACCAAGGCATTAACATCTAAGTTAATGGCGCACACCAGCACACAATTGTATTTCCCTCAATCGTCAGGGGAGAGGCGCCATATGCTGTAACTCTGCTTCCAAAGTTTCACAGGATAATAAAATGCTAAAGAGATTTTAAGCAGTGTTTATGCGCTTAGCATCCAGCAGGGATACAACTCACATCAAATTGGGGTCTTGCTGTGCTATTTTGAAATCTGATTGGGTTCAAGGGACTTTGTTTATGGCCTTATTTAGGATAAGTAAGCCACTGTGGATGCTCTAAATCATTACGGTCAAGTGTTGCCTTGAACCTCTCCTGTGTGTGTGTGCAGAATAAAGAGGAACTTACTATAAGGGTGTCCCATAGCCTTTTGTTTTGGTGAATCCCATTGAAACAGCAACCACTAAAGCTGGTAATCCTTAAAAAGAGAGAACAATCAATAGTTATTTGAGCAGTTCTGGAGCTGAGAGTGAGAGCCCACTTCAGAGCAGGAAAAGTCAGCCAGTCATTTAACAAAGTGCTGCTACATTCAGTCCATTACAGGCTGCAGAGACACACTATACAATCATCTGAGAGCATGTGATCAGCTGTATGCATTTCAATAATATCAACATACTGCACGCTGTTCCATTAGGCGGCGAGGGAGAACAGACTGTACTCTGCTTTGACAAAATGGCAGCACTGCATTGAGCCACCAAGTGAAATTTCATCACTGAACAGTCACAGAGAAGAAACCCCCCCTACACCTCCACACCTTTCCAGTGACAGGGACTCTGCTGTATGGCTCCTCATTATAGATCACCGTAATGGATTCTGCTTTTTTACTACGCTGTGCTCAGAATTTTAACACTTCTCTCCCCCCTCAGAGCGGCGCAGGCAGGTGCTATTGATGTAATCAGTTTCCTGGAGGCACGAAGGCGAAGACCCAGTGGCCATCCAGTGCCTCTCTGCAGCGCTGAGGAGGTAAAGAGTGCAGAGTGTACACAAGCATGTCATGAATCACCGCCTGCCGGAGACGCCGCACTTCAAACAGGCTGCATCCACACACAACAGGTACTGTGTGCTCAAACGCGCCGCGCTGGAAATCACTTTGGAAAATGCTTTTGTTTGAATACAGGTGGTAATCTGCAGAGGATTAGAGTGGTTTTTATTCTCTATTCATCCTGTGTGTGAACAAATAAAAAAAAACAGACTATTACATAATTCATCTTTTATTGTCCGACGACGAGACTGACCGTTTTATTTATCCCCAAACTGCCTGTTATGGCGTATTTTAGAAATCTATGTGATTGTGAAACAGCCTTTGTCCATTTTTTTTGCAGCAAGCAGTGGCACCGCAATGACTAAGAGAGCCTTGTTTGTTGCTAGGTAACAAGAAGAATGAGTGTGGGCTCTTTCATAATCAAATTGATTTTTTTTTTTTAAAGGAGAGATTGCGAGTAGTCTGTAAGAAAGACGGATGTGGACGAGGATTCAGACTGGCATTTATCAAGTGGAGGAGAATGTGAAGCTTGTACATGTTTGATGCAGAGTGCCTGTGTTTATTATCTGATACTCTTTAACACTGCGTCTCTCTCTTTTCCTGACGTGAGGTAATGATCAAGTGAAGGGAACAGTGTGGGAGGAGGAAGAAACCAAATTATCCGCAACCAGACGAGTGAATAATAAATACATTTGTTGGATGTTGGGATTGATTTGTTTAGTGCTATATTTTGATGTTATATGATTCAATATCTCAGTCTTTAAAGGGACAGTGAAGACTTTTTAAGTGATCTTGAAAAAGTCTCATCTCTAGATACACACTTGATTAAAACCCCTGATTTAAAATGAAATAATCAGTGCTAAAAAAGGTTATTTCTAAATGCAAATTCCTATCTTCCAGATTGGGACTGGACTGGTCAGACTTTACCGCACACCGCAGTCTCTATGACAACACCACACCAGCTGACAAAGTTTAGCAGTGAGAAAAAAGATCTGTGTTTTTCTCTACTGAAATTGATTTCTGTGATTAATTTTGTGATAAAAGTGGAAACAGGAGCTGGACTGTCTGATAGGAAAGGGACAGAAGAGCAGAAGAAAGATAAATAGGAGAGTGATAGAGCATGAGCTAAAGGCTAAAACACGAGCTGAAGGCTACCACAGGCGCGAAGCTGTTTGTGAAAAGTTTAATTTCAACCCACATGCAGCAGTTATTCTGCAGTGAACTGTTCAAACCTGAGAGTCTATCAATAAAATGAAGAGCCAGGTTACGTTTGCTCTGCTTGGTGAGGTTGGAGTTGGTAGATGAGCACTGGTAGGACACAACCAGGATTCACTGATGTTACATGTTACAGTCATGTCTCAGAGCACTGGGCTGTGAGTAGCGCTTAAAGTAGCCGGCTACTAAACTACGCTACAAACTTACAAGCTTGCTTTTTGTCACTTTTCAAACGACAGCGCCATGTACAGTACAGGCCAAAAGTTTGGGCACACTCTCATTCAATGCATTTTCTTTATTTTCATGACTATTTACATTGTAGATTCTCACCAAAGGCTTCAAAACTATGAATAACCACATGTGAAGTTGTGTCCTCAACAATAAAAAAAAAAAGGTTAAATAACTGAAAAAATGTTTTATATCCTAGTTTCTTCAAAATAACCACCCTTTGCTCTGATAACTGCTTTGCACACTCTTGGCATTCTTCCAGAGGTCGTCACCTGAAATGGTTTTCTCTTCACAGCTGTGCCTTATCAGGGTTAATTAGTGGAATTTCTTGCTTTATCAATGGGGTTGGGACCATCAGTTGTGTTGAGCAGAAGTCAGGTTAATACACAGACAACAGCCCTATTGGGCAACTGTTAAATTCATACTATGGCAAGAACCAATCAGCTAACTAAAGAAAAACAAGTGGCCATCATTACTTTCAGAAATGAATTGAGTCAGTCCAGTAATTAGCTATAGAAATAAAGAAAACGCAAATTAAATGAGAGGGTGTGTCCAACTTTTTGGCCTGTACTGTAGCTGTTGATAAATATATAACCTTGTTGTGTTGTTGCAAATAAAAGTTAACTTGAACAAAGAAAAGCAGTGTTACAAGTAAGATCAGATCTACTTTCACTTTCACCTTCTTAACAATGACATCATGACAGCTTGTGCGAGTTCTCCGACTGAAGTGAGTCGCTCCAATCCACTTCATACAGGATTCTCCTCACAGTCACTTCCATTCAAGGTTCTGTGAGGATAATCAGGATTGGAATGAAGACTCCATTTCCCATGAGACCTAGCACCCACTGTTGTGATAACTTTTGGCACTGATTATCTCCTGTAAATGGGGGATTATGCTCAGGCAAATCTATAAAAGTGAGGCTGTTTCAAAGCCTTTCAGGGATTCAGAATATGCAGCAGCTGTGTTTAAACTCTTCATACTCTACCTCTGCAAACATTTCACTCTCCTCACCTCTCTGCCTGAGGCTCTTTAGATAAAATGTACTGTAAATGCTTCGCTCCCATCCTCCTTATCAGACATAAGGTCACTGCAGCCTGCTATGGGAGAGCTGCACCAGTCTGTCTCCACTCTCCTCTCAAGGCCAGCCCATTTACCAGGCCCTCAGAGAGCTCGACTGGAGCACAAAAGCATCACAACAAAGAGCCTGATAGGATGAAGATTTGGCCGCCCAGAGAGGATGAGGACAGATGAAGGGGGGATGGGGAGGGGGGGTGAGAAAAGTAGATGTACAGTTACTTGGAAAGACACCTTGGCTGGAGACCTTGAGAGAAAATGGAAGCTGCCGGGCATGATGGGAGATAATGAAGAGGTTTAAGGAAACATGCTGCTCACTCACCCCAGCCCAGACAAAGAAAGCGCTTGCGGATGAGCCGAGTTCGAACCTTCCCCGTCACCGCCATGTAGGACTGCCAGGCCTCTGTGAGGACCCAGCAGAACGAAGCCAAGAAGAAGAAGTGGAGAAAGGCCGTCGTCATGATGCAGACACCCTGGAGATAGAGGGAAAAAAGAGTCAGAGAGAGAGTCAGCGCCTGTGCAGTGAATGTAAAGAAATCAAGTCGAGCTGAAGCTTTTGTTGTATAGACGCTACAGTTCCTCAAAACTTATTCAGTGACAGCTTTGTAACTTCTGAGAGCCTTGTTGACTTCTTCCTCTGCTACAAACTCTTCTGCTCCCTCCCTTATTAGGATTTTCAGAGGGGAAGGTGGGTGTTTTCTTTTCAGCTCATTTTCTATCATAACCGCTGCCTTTTATCAGATTCTGTTTGGTTTATTTTCCCCAAGTATGTTTCATCGATAGCTGATGTCAGAATATTGATTTCAGTGTAGTAACCGCTGCCAGCTTCAAACTCTTCAAGTCTGAACTTTACTGACATTTCGTGAACAGGTTGATGCTTTCTTCAGTTATTTAACCACTTGGTCTTTTCACACCACGTTAATGCGAACCTGGTCAAGTAGCTGTCAGTGTTAGCTCGTCACATTTACATGCACATACATCCTTTTGGCTTCACCAGTGGAAATAAGGGTTGAGTGTCTTGCTCAAGGACACTTTTGCACAAAGAGAGGCTGAGATAAACCGTCCAATCGACAGAATCCTGATTCCCTCACTCAGCCTCAGCGGTCACATGTGGGTTTATGGATTAATGTCATTTGTAACCAGAGCTGGAGGAGGCAGAGGAGGAGCTGTTTAAGGACATTTTACTTATCTATGAACAATAACTGGATTTTATCTGGATTGTTTTTGACCTGCAAATTTTTTTTTTAAAATAGCCCCAAATATTTCTGATCCATACATTAGAACTATTTTAATGCACCGCTTTTGCCTTTTCTGCTCCATTTTATAAGGAAGGGAAAAGAAAGAAGGCGACAAAAGGAGAGAAAGGAAAAAATATGGGAAAGGAAAGAAAAGATATAAAAAAGGGTAAAAAGCAAGGGAGAAAGGGAGGAAAGGAAAGGAAGAAGGACAGGAAAGGGGGAGAAAAAGAAAGAAAGTAGTGAAGGAAGGAAGGAAAGAAAGGAGAAACAAGAACAGAAAGGAGGAATTTAAAAGAAGGAAAGGTAAGGAAGAATAAAAAAGGGAAAAAAGCGAGGAAGAATGGGAGGAAAGGGAAGGAAGGAGGGAAGAAGGACAGGGTAGAAGGGGAAAGAAAGAAAGAAAGAAAGACGAAGAAAAAAAAGAAATAACGAGGAAAGAAATGAGAAAAGAGGGAACAAAGAAAGTAAAGAAGAAGGAAAGGAAGGAAAGAAGGAAGAAAGGGTAGGAGAAAGGAGGGAAAGAAAGAAAGAAAGAATTAGGAAAAAAAGGAGGAAAGATGGAAAAAGAAAGAAAAAGTAAGGAAGGAGGAAAGGGGAAGAAAGGAGGGGAAAGTGGAGGGAATGAGGGAAGGAAAGAAAAATGAAAAGAGAAAAAGGAGAATAGATAGGAGAATAAAATGTAGAAAAGGAGAGGCAAAGGGGGGAAAGGAAGAAATTAAAGGTAAGAAGGAGGGAAAGGAAGATGGAAATAGAGAGGTAAAGCCGAAAGGAAGGGAAAAAACAGACGAGATAAGGTGGAAGGAGGGAGGTGGAATGCAAGGGAGGAAGGATGGAATAAAAACATCGTAACCATAACTATTTCTTATCCTAAAGGGGGTTTCATCAAATCTTTTGATTTGTTTGTGACCTTGACAGAAAATGTAAATTAACACTAAAGTTAAAACATGATTCATTACAGCATCATCCATACACTTAATACATAATCAGATTAAAGCTGGGGGGCGTATGAAAATGGACCTCAGGCTACGTTTGGCCCCTGGGCTTGACTTTAAACTCGCCTGGATTACGGAGTTTAGCCGATGTTAGCAAAGCCAAATCCACAACCTTTGAGTCCCCTTTCCAGATGCGGTCATTTTCTTCAGACACGACCTACAGACAACTTTATCTGCATTTTCTAGATGAAAATACTGAAAGGAGAAGTTTTGGCCCACTATAGAATGTGGGTTTTCAAGAAAATTAACAGGCAAATACATGAGGTGGATGACGACTGACCCTGTAGAAGCTCATTATATGTAAATTATATCATATTTGCATGAAGTATAATTTAACAATTGACATTTCTTTATGCAAATTTTTGTGGTGGAGTGATAATCAGATGGAGAGGACACAGTGTGGGTTGGAGGCTGGAGGAAACAATTTATCTGCAGCCAAGGCGAAGAAATAATACATTTATTTCAATTGTCTCATATTGAAAACTATTTAAAAAGATGATGAAGAAGATAAGTGTGAAAACTAATATCTCTGCGTTTAAAAAAATGTGTATATCACACTGCTGCGTAATAATAAAAAAAGGTCTGGCTCCTGCAGAGACACACCAGTTGTGTTAACATTTCTTGGTTTTTCTCGTACGACGGCTGTCTGGACGATAAATGAAACAAAGCCTCCGTCTAAACTGCAGCAACAGAGGTGGCAACTGCTGTGAAGATCAGAGGCAGGCGAGCTGACACAGGAAAGCATGGCGAAGCATTCCTCCGCACTAACCCTCATTAGTATGCTGGGGATCCCACCTGGAGGCATGTGAGCCAAGGTCAACTGTTTTACACAGACAGGAGGGGGACGAACCACAACACAACACCCTTTAACTGATACACAAAAGCAGGCGTGTGAGACAGCAGATCGCATTCAGGCCTGACAATGTGGCGGCGCTTTTCAGCCTCATTAGCTCGTCCGTCTTTGTTACACCCCCCCCTGAAAAAGCATCTCCAAATGGGATTGTTTAGACGAGGATTAAGAAATCAAGAAGTATCTTTAGAAATCTTGTCATTGCACTGACATTTGCGAGTGAGGGAGAGATTAAGCTTCCTTTTCTCACTCCAGATTGTTTGCAGTGTGAAGCTATGCTAATCTGAGCGATCCCCGCACAATGAGGGGAAGATTGAAGTGTATCATCTCGTCCCAGGGCGTCCACTCCTCGCTGTGAGACCCCCCCCCGTTCACTTTACAGTCCCCAAAGAGAGCGGCACGCTAAATCCATCCATCCATCGCCCGAGGTGTTCACGGGGTTCACGCGAGACAATAATCCTGCATTAGCTCATGCGTGAGAAAGTGGGAAAGTCTGTTTACTTACACCCACAGAGATAGTCATTATGTAACTGTGAATTCAGGTAGAAAATAGCTAAATGTATGTAGGATGCATTCAGGTGCAGAGCGATAAAGTGGGATAATTCCATTGCCTTTTATACTTTGATGTTCTTGGCAGGTTCGTGGCTTTTAATGGCAAAATATTAGAGAACATTGGTGTCAGATGAGTAATTAAGTTTAATCATCCGCTGTAAAAGTTACATTTTGAATAGGGAAAAAAAATGGAATATGAGTCATTGTGGATTCTGCTGCATGAGTTTAACATTTTCAATCTCAGCTGTGGAGAAATAGATGTTATTCTAGAGCCACATACGGTGAGTCACATTCATCAATATGAGATGATGCTGATATTCAAAGACTGATTTAATTGCCTACTTTAAGAAAGGCTTTTGTTGCGTGACGATAAACACTGGGGAGGGGGGGAGCAATCACCCCCCATCGTGGCCCAATTGTTAAAGAAAGCATGCTCAAGTGCTCTCTTGGAAGCCGCCCAAACCCTGTGATCAAAATCAGTGATATCCTTCTTTAAGACGGCTTTTGTCATGTAAAGATAAACATATGGGGGAGAGGCAGGGAAGCAATCGCCCCCCATTGTGGCCCAATTGTTGAAAACATGCACTAAACTGCCCTCTTGGCGGCCATAATGCATGCTTAACTTCCTCTTGGAACCAAAACCTCTATGCTATAAGACCTTCTCAGGAGCCAAAACTTGCCCTAAAGTGCTCTTGAAAGCCAAAATTTATGATAAACTTTCCGTTGAGAGTCAAAACCCCCTGCGCTTTAGGGACACTCAAGAGCCAAAACAAGCATTCAAGTGCCACCTGGGAGCCAAAATTTTTGTTTATGTATTCTCTTAGGAGCCAAAACGTGCACTCAATTGCCTTCTTAGCAGCCAAAATGTTTGCTTAACTTCCTCTTGGGAGCCAAAACCCCCTGCTTTCAGACTCTCTCATGAGCAAAAACCAGCACTTAAAGGCTCTCAAGAACCAAAACAAGCATCAGAGTGCCCTCCTGGGAGTCAAAATGTTTGTAAATGTAATTCCAGAAACAACCTGTATGCTTAAAGACCCTCTTGGGAGCCAAAACTTGCCCTAAAATGCCATCTTTGAAGCCAAAGCATGCACTTTGTTGCCCTCTTGGCAGCTAAAATGCATGCTAAACTTTCTGTTGGGAGTCAAAACCCACATCTTGGGGGCCGGACCCCCCTGCGCTTCAGGACTTTCATGAGCCAGAACCAGCACTTAAAGACTCTCAAGACCCAAAACAAGCACTCAAGTGTCCTCTTGGGAGCCAAAACATGCGCTTTAAGGCACTCTCAGGAGCAAAAAATGAGCATCTTCAAGCGCCTGGCAGCTGGAATGTGCACCTAATGTGTCCTCTCATGAGCCAAAACCAGCACTCCAGTGCCTTCCTGGGAGCCAAAATGTTAGTTTACGTATTCTCTTGTAACCAAAACCTCTATGCTATAAGACCTTCTCAGGAGCCAAAACATGCCTTAAAGTGCCCTCTTGGCGGCCAAAATGCATGTTAAACTTTTTCTTGGGAGCCAATTAATGACTCACTCAGGAGCCAGGAAAAGCACTTTGCTGCCCTCCTAGGAGCCAAAATATTTGTTAATGTCTTCTCTTGGGAGCCAAAACATGCATTTTACTGCCCAATGTTTGCTTAATTTCCTCTTGGGAGCCAAAACCCCCACTTTCAGACTCTCTAATGAGCTAAAACAAGCACCCAAGTGCCCTCCTGGGACCCAAAATCTTCACTATAAGGCTCTCTCAGCAGCAAAACTTGAGCATCTTCAAGCACCTGGCAGCTAGAATGTGCGCCTAATGTGCCGTCTTATGAGCCAAAACCAGCACTCCAGTGCCTTCTTGGGAGCCAAAATGTTCATTAATATAACCTTTTCTCTTGGAACCAAACCTGTACGCTCAAAGACCCTCTCAAAGGAGCCAAAACATGCTTTAAAATGCCATCTTGGAAGCCAAAGCATGCACTCAACTAACTTCTCGGCAGCCAAAACGCATGCTAAACTTTCTCTTGGGAGCCAAAACCCCTTGTGCTTCAGGACTCTCAAGCACTTGAGTGTCCCCCTAGGAGCAAAAATGTTTGTCAGTGTATTCTCTTGGGAGCCAAAATGTGCATTAAACTGTCCTCTGTGTTGACAAAAACCTTCTGGTTGTTAAAACACACTTAACTGGCCCCTTCACTGGTTGAAATATGATAAACTCCCCCCTTGGGTTGCAAACACTGTTGCCTTTATCTTGTTTGTTCCCCTGTCCCTCATAAAGTCTGAGCACTCCTCTGGATAAACATGATGTGTATTAAAGGATGCTTCACTGCCATGCTGTTTTTTTTTCTGCCTTTAATATCGGCAGCGACATATAAGTTGCGTATGAATAATGTATTCACTGCTGTCTGACTCTAAAGCCTCTCCTGGGTTTTCGGCCTGCTCTTCTCTGATTCTCATGTAATTACATTCCCGCTCCTCTTCGTTTGGTGGGTTCAAACTGTTATGACACCAACAAGATACAATTTGTGTATTTTCAGCGAACAAACGCATTTTCCTGCATGCTTAATGTAAAAATCTACTCATATCTGACAAAAAACATATCCGTCTTCTTGTGAGAGGGATTAGAAAACGTGTTTTTTATCAGCTGGTTAAAAATGTAAATGCAGGAGAATAAATTTGGATACATTATTTTTTCTGTTTCTTGAAAATGAGTGTCTCAAAAACTCATTTCAAAAAGTCACCATTCTCTCAAAGTTGTTTGTTTGTGTTGCTTATGAATCAGACATTGAAATTCTGATTAATCAACTTTTCTAAAAGGTCAAAAAGCATCAAGATAACAATGAAAACTCAGAATTTCCTTTATAAATAATACTTATATAACAATACCTTAATATGGGTAAATAAGACAGTGACAACATTATCATTGCTGGAAGCACCTGCCTATTTTAACTAAGAAATGATTAATTTTGTATTATGAAATGGTTTTATTTTGCCATGTTGTGATTTAATGTAGATTTAAAGCACTTTGAATTGCCTTGTATACAAATTGTACTCAAAAAATAAACATGCAGGCCTTGCATATAGTATTAGTTATCAATAGAAGCTGCTGGTTCCTGAATGTATGCAATTAAAGCGGGGGTATTGTGCTTTTTTGGGGCTTCATTTTGTCTCTCTGGTGCTTATTTAGTAGCTTTACATGATAAACAGCTGTTTTAGAAAACCCTTATTTCAGCCTCTGTCTCAATACCTTACTTAGCTGCTGTCTCTTTAAGGCTTCCTACTACACAAACCCCCTTTCCTCTGATTGGCCAGCCCTCTGGAGGCTTATTGGGTTGGAAATAAGAGCAGAGTTTGATGTTTGAGGTTCACCCCTTTTGTATTTACATCCTGACGTTGTCCTTTCATCGTCCAGCTTTGTTATTTTACATCCATGGTTATAATATGGAAAAGCAGAATACCCCTCTTTAACGGCAACAGAACCAAAGCCTATGACGCTCTCTCGTTACTGTTCCACCTGCCTTTAGCTGCTCTTATAGCAATCTCACAATCTGTGCACCACTCCTTGTGTAAGGGATTATTATTGGATAGGTGTGATCACACAATGAGAAAACACTCTGCAGTTGTAGATTTGTCATTATGTGGCTGTTTTTTTAATGAGGGAGGCAGTTTTAGAAAAATCATACACTCACTATGACGCATGGAGACATGAATGTTGCTGCGAGCTCTGTCCAAGGTCCTGAAAAGGAGCCTGCTTTGTTTCCTGGAAACAGCGTTTTTTTTTTTTTTTCACACGTCATAGATACAGCAAGTATCCACACAGTGAGTCCTGGATGTATAACGACTGAGAGTGTGAAAATAGAGAAAGATGCCTTATGTGGGCTTTATGATTGGACGTAGGCAGCCGTACAAAATCAAGGTGGAAATTTAGCCTCCACGCTGCCCTTTAGAAAGGCAAATGCCGGGAGACGCTGAACACACTCTGTCAGTATCCATGGAAACTGAGGGACGGAGTAAGGGACCACATTAAAACACTGAAGAGCTGATAGACGAGAAGGTAAAGGGTGGGGGCTGCGCGTCAACGCGGTTCAGTAAAGCAAGTTCAAGGTCAAGACGAGCAATTTAAAGAATTTCTGCCCTGATTGAAAGGTCTAAGGAGAGCGGCGATGATCTCACAGATTTGAAGACATGAACGAGTGGATGTGGCGAAGTGTTGCACACGAATGCGGCTGGAGTGGAAATGGAGTGGGCCTTCTCTCAGTCATAAAGCTGGAGGCTCCATCCCTGTTTTCACAGCCACGTGCTGAAGTGTTTAAGCAAGACACTAAGTCATTTCCCTAAATCCATCTCCCACTTTGCTTATAAATGCAACGGAGCGCTGGTGAAAAGATTAAAGCAGCAGTGAAATATTGTTAAAGTGAAATCTAAAAAGAGATTTCTCATTTTTGCCTCTGGAGAGGCTGACAAAGTAGATTTTCCTAACTGGATTAGGCTAATGTTGACTTGATTTGATTACTTCCACGGATCTGCCGGCATTTTAATCCACCAATCAATATTTATAATTTCAACTCGGCGGGGGGGGGGGCACAGTTTCCCTGTCTACTTTGATATTTCTGCTTTTTGGGATGTTATTCGGATTAAAATTAAATGCTTCACATTTCTAAACTCTCCACAACCTTTCCTTCCAGTTTGTTCAAGTAATATTAGACAATTTAAAACTGTGTGGTAGAGAAAAAGCTTCAAAAGCCAAAATTCAGGATAAAGAGAGAACATATTGATCTAGAAGAAATTTGCATTCATCAACTATTCCACTGAATATCTCGAACTTTGCAGAGTTTGTTTTAACTTTATGTCGAAAGTGTTTCAAATATGCACATTTTTTATGAGCGGGGTACACAATAAAGGCGTTTTGGCAGCTTGGAGTGCAGCAGAAACACTCTGTGAAGAACTGTTTGTCACTGTTGTCTCTGCTCTGTCTGATGTCTCTTCTTGGAGGAGAATCAAATGTTTTATGTGTCTCAAATCTGTGCAAGCTAAAGGCAAGGTATGTTTAGTAATTATGTTACCGCTATTACAGTTTCTATTTTAGCTGCTTTTTTAACAGGGTGATAAACATATCTGTTCTGCAGCCAGATCACCGCCTCGCCTTACTGCATTGTCATAAAGTTTTACTACACATATGAAAGATGGGCGATGTAATGACTTGAGAGAGGGTTAGTCCGACCACTTAGCTGTAAAAAGTGAGGGCTTGGATATTTGTATTTTACATTATTTGCTTAGCATAGATTGAAAACGGTGCACAGATGCCACTCAGTTCACTTTCAAACCATTAAAGGTGGCTTTCAGTCTTTTAAGGACATGCATTTACATCTGCTGCATTTTCCAGATACAATGCACAGCTTGCGGCAGAGGAAGAGATACACTGGTGGTACTGTATGCATGAGATAATTCCCCTAAGATCCACTGCATAATTTAGAAATTAAAACATTGCTTTTATCTTCCCCAGCATTGTGAATCAGTGTGGGAGGAGGAGGCTGGTTGTTATTTTGACTGAAGCACCCTCTGTTTGAATCAAGCAACAAGTGGCCCACAGTGCTTTGCACGGTGATTGCCTGCGTGGAGGATTTAAAAACTCCACACAACAGAGTGCTGCTGGCTGCAAAGTGTTGTTGAACTGCAGAGAGAACGCTGAACAAAATGCATTGACTTTGACACTACAGTCAGAAAATGGCCTCTGCTTCTACTCACTGCTCTGTGCAGGTACCCCCCCCTCCCTCTCCCTCCCCCCAATCCTGGAGTGAGTTCATACTTCAAACACTTTGTTCCAACTATATCTCGATCTGTGACGCACTTGGAGCTTTAAACAATGCATAAGATGATCCCTCTGCAGCTCAGAGGAGGATTCCTGCAGCCTGTTATGCATCACCGACCTCAAGAATCTTGTTTAACGTCTTCGCAAGGTCAAGACAGTTACTGAGCAACAAGATGCACAATGAATTTCAGACGCAAACACAACATCTCAGTTTGATTTATAAAATGAGATTCCTGCTACAAAAACCTGCATAAAAGTCTTTAAGAGCAGGCTGAGGGAAACAAGAGCTACACTTGTTTGAGCTCGTTCTAGTATTGGACTCAAACAAGTTTTTAGTTTGACAGAGGAAACACGGGGGAAAACGTATGGATGGACAGATTTAGAGATGCATGGATGAACAGATACATGGAAAACTGCATATATGAATGGAAACATGGAGGGTTTGATGGACAATCCATGGATGAGTGGATGGGTGTATAGAGAGAGGGGGATGTATAATTAATGGATGGAGGTATGGACACATGGAAAGATGGAAGGATGAGAAGTTTGATAGATAACTGGTAGATGGATGGAGGGATCTCAAGATTGAAAGATGACTGGTTGGATGGAATAATGGATGATTGAATTGATAAAAGCATGGATGATAGATGGATGGATGCATAAAGTGGTTGATGAATGGATGGATGCAGGACAGAGCAAAGAAGGATGCACGGAAGGACTGATGGATGAACTGATGGATGAAAAGATTAAAAGATGACTGGTTGGAGGAATGGATGGAAGAATGGATGGATGAATTTCTAGAAGCATAGATGAATGAATGGATGATGGATGGATGCACTGATGGATGCATGCATGAAAGGATGGATGGCGAAATTGTTAGATAGATAGATAGATAGATAGATAGATAGATAGATAGATAGATAGATAGATAGATAGATAGATAGATAGATAGATAGATAGATAGATAGATAGATAGATAGATAGATAGATAGAGTGGTTGATGAATGGATGGATGGATGGATCACAGGACCAAAAGATAACTTACTGGATATAGATAGATAAATAGATAGATAGATAGATAGATAGATAGATAGATAGATAGATAGATAGATAGATAGATAGATAAAGTGGTTGATGAATGGAAGGATGCAGGACACAAAGCAAAGAAAGATGGATGGAAGGATTGATGGATGGGAAACTTGATGGATGGAATGATGGATGAAAAGGTGCAAAGACGACTGGTTGGATGAATGGATTAATGTCTAGAAGCATGGATGAGTAAATGGATGGATGCATGATGGATGGAGGAGTTAGTGTAAGGGATGATGGGTGATGGACAGACGGATGAACTGATAGATGTGTGCATAAAAGGATGGATGGACTGCGAGATTGTTAAACACTTTAATTAATTCATTGTTAAACCTGTGGATGGATGAATTTATGGATGGATGATGGATGTTGGATGACGTTGGAAACATTGATGGCATTGGGGACGTTCGGATGGACTTGTTTATCCTGCTGGCATTGTAACCTGATTCTGGGTAACTTTCCAAAAAAGTGAACAAATCACTGAGTGAATGTGCAAACATTAACACTGGACTAGAAATCAGGTATAGAATCATCCCTGCAGCTGACTTTAGGAAAGGTCACGCTCTCTGTGTACTAAATATATTCCACTGCTGTACATCCTGCAGCTGCTGCATGTGTAACATACAGTCTGACTGCATATATAATATACAGTAGAGCTGTATGTGTAATATACAGTACATTCCTGCCCTCCAGCTTTTCTGCATCCCGTGGGAATATAGACTGTTAATGGATTTTTCCTGACCTTTGGCTTTGTTTATGCCTTTTATGCTCATTACTTTTCATTTGTTGCCTATATTCTCACCAAAAACACGTGTCACTACATGAAGGGAATTTCCAGGCTGAATTTAAAACATGCGTGAACATGAGATGATTATTTCCTGCAACATTAAGAGGCTAAGTTATTCAACAATCAAATTTCAGAAAGTTTCTTTTCTCCTCGCTTTTGCAGCTTTTTTTTTTTTCCTCAGGGGTAAAAAATTGGGTCACAACACCTGGATACCTTGTCCTCATTCAGGATGAACATTTTACAGACACAGGATCTCACTCTTAATTCAATCCCTCTCCCTCTTTTCTCTCTCTGTCTCTTCTCTGCACAGACCCAGATGAACAATGACTGAGGACAAAGGAAAAGCACAGACAGGCAAAGGTGACTCACTGACTCCCTGCTCCCAGAGGACACCTCCACACCAAAGAGATGATTTCTGCTCGGCGATGAGCAAGTCTGAATCCACAAACAGTGGAGCCAATTATACACACTTCTTACGCGAGAGAGATGGAGGAAAAACAAGTGAGGCAGTGTCAGGCAGCATGGCAATTAAACCCACACTGGGGCTATGTTTTCTCCTCCTGCTAGCCTACAACTCAAACACGGGCTTCGACACAACGTCTGATCAAACAAATGAAATATTTCTCAAATATTATTACAACAGGAGAGACACTGTCGAAGCAGAACAAAGGGACGCTGGTAATAAATTGTCCTGGAACTTTAATAAACAGCGTGAAGACGGAAAAACAAATACAGCTTTCGAACTTGACTGAACCAACAAATAATGGATTTGTCAGTGTGGAAGATGTGCCTCGGAAGAGCAGATTTAGATTTGAGGAGTCCAAAGAAGAGAATATGATTAAGTTCTTGTCTGCTTTTGTGAGCAAAGGCAGAAATGTGCCTTTAGCGTGCACAAATATGTGACTAACAGAAAAGTAGAGGAGATGAGTTTCAGGTGTTAATGAACAACCTCAAATCATGAACAAATAATTTGAGATTTAAGATAATCCCACTACAACTCCCTATTAACATAATTATATTGTATAATGCTTTCTCTATTCCTGAATTTGGAAATTAAGAATACAAATCCTCTTTTCATTGAGAAAGTTTTTAAGATCATTCTGATGCCTCCAAGTGTCTTTCACAAGCAAACCAGACTAGAGCCGTGCAATTAATTGCAAATCAAACTAATCGCAATATAGCCTGAGCTATATTTTTTAACCTCAAATGTGTCAGAATACTGGATAATATTTTTTTGCAGTAGATGTTTTCTGCTCTACATCAGTGTTACTCAACTCTGCACAACTAAAGAAACAAACTGTTGAAAACTACCTTTGCAAGAGCAATGATCTTCGTAGTGAAAAGTGACAAAAATGGCAAGAAGTAGTAATAAAAATAAGTTAAAGGTGGTAAAAATGGTGGTACTAAGGTAGTAAAGCTTTTCAGAGGCCTCACATCTCTGTTCAAAATTGTTGATCTTATGTAATATTCTTATTTTTGGAGTCACTGAATTTGGGGTTTTCGTTATCTGAAAGCCATAATCACCGACATTTCAAGAAAAAAGGCTTTAAATAGTTCACTCTATGTATGATGAGTCTATATAATCTCAGAGTTTCGGGGCGCAGGTGGCCTAGTGGATGTGGCCACGCACCATGAGGTTTGCCCTCAAGCGGGTGGTCCGGGTTCGATTCCCCCCTGTGGCCTGTTTCCCGCATGTCATTCTCCACTCTCTCCCCCTTTCCTACTCTATCCACTGTCCTCCTCTATCCAATTAAAGGCAGAAAAGCCCAAAAAATATCTTTAAAAAAACAAAAAAATCATATCTGAGTTTCACTTTTTTAAAATGAGCGACCAAATTATTTAACGTTTTTGTGATATTCTCATTTTTGATACGTAACTTTAAAAAGAGTTTCTTTTGAGGACCTTTTTTTTAACGAAAATCCTATTTGTATTCCTCATGTATTTGTTTTTCTTATTCAAACTGAGAATAATGAAAATAACATATCATCATACCCTTCAATATAACAAGTGATACCAACAACCTAAAAATAACTGCACAATAAATCACAATCGCAATACAGAGAAAACTAGCCACAATAAGATAATTTTTTCAAATCATTCAGCACTAAACTGGACCTGCAGAGTCAACAGAATAAGATGTTTTGATATAAACTACCATTTTGCAGGTAAAGCCAAAGGGGGCGCCAAAATCAAGATGGACTCTTGGTAACTCAGAGGAACTTAAGTTGTTTAATCTGTGTTTTAGTGTTTGTTGGTAGATTGATGGAGGGAGTAACTTGTATTTTCATGTCAATCTACTTATTTTGTCCCATTAACAGAAGTTTCTATTGGTTCATATTTCTGTGTGATGAGATTATGCTGTTTGGGTTACGTCCTTTTACTTCAGTTAAAGTTCTGTCAAGAAAGCTGACACGATTTCTTCTCTTACCATCTATAAATATAAGCGATAAAAAAACTGCATGTTTTCAGGATTTGGCTTTCCACATCGGCCCAAGGAAGGTCAGAGAGCTCCCAAGACAGAGCCATCCCTCTAAATATAACTTAATTCATAATTAATTCTCTTTGATGCAGAGTGGTCCTGAATGAACTGATAGTAAAGCTTCTGCATGTCACAAGAGATTCAAGCTGCTAAATTTCTCTCTGATGTTTTGACCATCAAGTGGAGAAAAGAAGCATCTCTTGGGTTGCATAGTTGCTAACTGTGGAGGCAGGTAAGTGTTTTCCTGAAAATGAGACTACTGAGGCTTCCAGGAATAATATTAACTCCAAAACAGTCTAATTTCAGGGGCTAAAACCAAAATAAAGCGCTGAAAGGAGCTACAATTCTCCAAGCTCACGTCCTCTTTCATGATAATGAATATTGATTACTGCAGCTCTGATTTTTGAAATCTTTAAAGGAGGAATGAGTTGCTCTCTGGTTGAGTTTGACACCCCGTGATGGAGTGAAGGGGCTTTGTTGAGTCACTGTGAGGGACGCCCAAAGATGACACCCACAGTCTGTCGGTGGATTTTCTGAAAACCTCCTAATCTCTCTGCAGATTTCGGAGACAGATATCTTATTAGCCGCATGCCGAGTGAGTGTTCCATGTTAAGTGGTGGTCCTCATAATCAAGACAGGAGATGACTGCAGCCTTGATTAAATCTGACAAGGCTTCAAATCAGCTCAGCTTAGGAAACGGCCCCGAGCTGCATGCATTCATCGTCTTGGCTAACGCTGTGTGCCAGATGTAAGGGCCAGTTAGGAAACAGATGAACTTAAACTGTCTGGATGAAGGTTTTTTTTTTGTTATTCTCCAACGTTAAATCGAATGCATAACAGGAAACCGTTCAATTCCTGCAGCTTGAACAGGTTTTAAAGCAAGCTTAGTACATTTTTTTTGTCTTTCTGGTTCCTTCATTCATAATTCATGACTCAATTCTTACAGAACATATGAAAATTAAAAGGAGGAAGCGTTTTGATTTATGAGTGGGGTCTGGTCCAATCTGAGCCCCCCACTGCTGGTGAGTCCATCTGTTCCCAGAATAGTTCCTACATGTAAGCACCGTGCAAGAGGCCATGCTGGAAATACATCTCTAATGATGCAATATCATTTATCTCTGCAGTCATTTTAAAAGATTTCAACCTCTAATTTTTGGTATCTGCTCTAAAATCTTCCACTCCTGCATTGCAAAAGTGTCCGCGCGCAAAAAGCCTGACTTATTAATGAGCCAAAAACCTTAACAGAACAGATTAATGAGGAGAAACAGGGCGACATAATGAGCTGAGGAATAAACAGTGTGTTCCTTGCAAGAGGTAAAGGTATACTGAGAGAATTGTTACACAATAAAATGGACAATGTGTCATTCTGTAGTGCTGCCAAATGACTGAGAAGGGCATCTGCGTGGGCAGCTTGTAAATCTCAACTTCTCTTTGCCAAACAATCTTTTACATTAGCCACTTGTTTACTGGCCAGTTATGAAGCCAGAGACAGGAAGTGATACATTTTTATTGGAAGCGATCCGTCTTTAACTACAGCAGTTGTCCTTTTGAATCTTGCTGACTGCATTTAAACTTCAGCTCTCATTGACAGAAGAAGAAGAGCTCCATACCCCTCTGCCACGGCCTTGAGTCATTTCAGTAATGCACATTGCACAGAGAATCAAAGCAGCTTTCATCCTCCGACCCAACTTTGAGTCTGCGTTTTACTGTCACCATTACAGAATCCTTTCAGGGGCAGGATCTCAATAATTTCATTAGTCTTTGATTGAACGCTGCATCATGTCTGCCAGTATACATCTCGTCTGCCTTCCTGCTCGTGTGCTGCCGGATATCCTCGACTGCCAAAACGGTCTGAAGTCTTGATGAATAAAGGGTCGTAAAACCGGCGTCAGTATTTCATCTCACAGAGATCTTTCATCTTTTAAAAAAAAAAAAAATCCCCTCTGTCTGTGGATTTTAATTTCAACAAGAGTTCATTAACGTCTGCATCAACAGGTCGGGTTCGTCTCAGGTTTACCAGAGGGAGATTCACCACCAGAGCAAAGAGCGGTAATCCTACGCCAACATGAAGTAACACCTTTACGAAGACATCAGAAACATTTCATCTTCTGTTTCATGTGAATATGAAGAGTTTTTCTGCAGACTCCCCAAAGGAAAGCACTTTGCTATAAACAAACTGATTGTTTTCCTCATATATTATGTTTTTCTTTAAATATTGTATCATGACAAAGCCAGAATCTGAATTTTCTGAAGATTGTTTGAGTTTCCATGTCACTTTTTGGCAAATTAAAAGCGATATTACCATTAGAATTGCACACAACTCCAGCAAAATCTTGAGATTCAATTTGGGGAATGGTGAATAAGGAAGGAGAACTGTAACAGGCCGTAACCATAGATACCACAAACATTTTAGGAGCTGAACTGTCATTTCATTGGGCGCTACCGTTGTTGTCAACAAATGAAAGCAGAGGGGGTTGAAATATGACACTAGGGACTTCTGGGAGAGGAATGTGATCGAGGAGTTCCCAGATCCGTATGTTATCCACGTCCTGTGACATGTTTTTGTGAAAAAGGTGTTTCCAATGCACTTGGCAATACACTTAAATATCAAAACTGCTGAAAAACCACCTCAGGAGAGAGTAAAAGCTTTTAATAAAAAAAATATTGTGATATTTCTAGGTGTAATGGAAACACAGCTACTAAGAGCATCATTCAATTTCTTTATGTTGACTCACAGGATGCACTTTTGAGCAATATGTCCTCAATTAATGTTGATTTTTATGTCTGGATGATAATAAAATGTTGAGTTGTGCTTCTGAAGAAGAAACTGTTCATGGCTGATGTTTATCTCCAAAGCCTGGGGGTCAACGCAGAATTAAAGACCAAGCTGCTGGAGGTACATGCAACTTTGCTCTAACCTTTCATATTTGAATCAATACGGTACCAATATCCAGTACCTGGGAGTCTGTATCAGTACTCAATGGTACCAATTTTCTGTACTCTTATGTCTGTTTATGTGGTAATACATGTTAATTAGTATAATGATAAAATCTCAAAATTTTGATTTGAATTGATATTGATTTCTCAATAAACCCATACATCAAAATAACATTCACCTGTTTGTAGTGAAACGTCACAGTTGTTCCTTAAACTTCCTCAACATGAAAACCCATAACTCATTTTAACTACAGCTTCATGAACAGCAAAAATCTTCGCACATCTACGTCTCAGGCAGGTGCGTAGGACAAGGATAATTAATCCAAAATGAGAAAAGCAGAATTCCTGCACACTGGCCAAACTTGTTGCTTGAAAAAGGTCTGTGACCCAAACGCTGCAATAAATTACTTTGGAAGTTTGGACAGTGTGGGGGAATTCTTCTTTTGTCAACTACAGCTTCATAAATTAACAATAACCACACGTTTTTTCTGATTAATTCATAAATTAAAACCAAACTCTGGGTACTCCATGCCCATGAACGCATCGCCTACTCTTCCACTTCTTCCAATGTTACAAGGATGCGTTCAGGGACTGAAACATGGTTCCATTTGATTTTTTTTTTTTGGTCGGCACCTATAAAAGCACCAAATTCAGTCCCCATCCCCACTTGTCAGACACTGAAACTGTATTCCTAGAGCCTTGGTAACCCATGAGGGTCACCACTTAGAGGGATGATTACCTGTAATGATTTACTGATTGCCAAATTTGTGCACCCACCTGTCCAAATGCTGAGATTTGAAGGTGTTATCAGAGGAACCTGAGAGTTGATGGTTCCCTTAAGCATTAAAAAAAAGTTGATGACTCACTCTGACTCATCCTGAACCTGATGGCTTCTCACAAACTTTTTTTTTTTCAATGAAACACTCTCTCAATTTTATCTCCCTCCCTCTGTGATGCACACTACCGGTGAAGAAGCCCCCGATACTGTAAACACCAGTTAGTAACCATAACAAGTCTGTTCAAGCAGATTAATATCCGAAATCACATCAAATCTGAGTTCTTTCACAGTAAAAGTGAAGTGGATGGAACCTTTTTTGAATGGCAGGTAACAGGTTCTCCTGCTTTTCATGTCATGAAAGAAGCCTCACAATAAATTGTATCATCGACGTGTCCTCGTCCGAGTTCAAACTTTGGAATAAAAACCTGAAGGTTTTCAAGGAGCGCTCCCAAACACAAAAATAAATAGCACTTAGCCCCGTTCCGCCGAGACAAGGCCAGCGTGAAGTGGCACTTTGCATCGAACCATTATCTCAAGTTAAATTCTTGAAAGGATGAAACACCCACTGCACCTCCAGCTGTCGTATAAATTCTCAAATTACACTTACCACATTGTGCGTCTGCGTTTGTCCAACCAGGATCAGGATGTTGGAGCAGATTATCGACAGGCAGAAGTTGAGCAAGATGATGGATCGTTCAGAGCGAATGTATCTGAAAGAGAAAGACCGGTGAGGACACAATCTGGAATTATTCGTCATCACGTGGTCGCGGAGTCGCACTTACCTCCATAGCACGGCGTAGATCACCGCCAACGTGATCAAGGCGAGGCAGGACAGACCACAGCCAACTATCAATGTCACAGATGGGACCCCTGAGTACTCCATGGTCTGTGGGGGAGACGGAGCAAGACGGAGCAGTCAGTGGGAGGCTGGACGCCGTTCATGCAGGACAGTAAATCTTTATTGTTGCCCAGGGATTCAACCAATCAAAACAACCAGGAGTCTGCTGTGGATTCCTTAATGTACTGTGAGGTTTGGAGTGCATGCGTGGGCCTGAAGGTTGTTTATGTGCATGACCAAAAGTTTCCATCCATCTGAGCTTGAAGATGCAGGGAAATATTGCAAGCTAGCCAATCACAGGCCTGTATTTTTAGCTATGTTTGGATGTAGTTTGTATTTATGAGACAAATAAATCAATACTAAACATACACTGGAATGATTTCTTGGATGTTTGTCATTCTGCAGCTGAAGGCTTCAGGCCTGGGGGTAATAGAGTCTCAGCTCCTGTTGTATTTTAACCTCCTGAGACATATTTTTTCTTTGCTATTTGGTCTAATAAGACTGAATAAGTATAACACTCAACTTGGTCTTTGTACCAGAAGTTATGTTTTTAGAGTAATGAGTGTTTTATGTGTGTTATTGTTCATAACTATGCTGTTTTTTCACTTAAATGGATGTAATGTTGTGATCTAACCAAAAGATGATGTGGGTTATGTCTCTAAATGTGGTTAAAAGGTCAAAGTTTTAAAAAATTGAAGTATCATGGGCCTCATCACAAGCACTGTATGTCCTCAGTTTTAATCACGTTGTCTTAATAAAAAGAACAGGACATGCTTGTGGTCACTTCACAGAAGTCTAATATCACATGAGCTCAGAAAATTCCCAAGAAAAATCTTCCTGTGCTTCTTCTTTATCTGCTGTTTCATGCTACTTTTTCCTTTCATTTTCTTTTTTTTCCTCAAGTATCTTCATTCTCTCTGGCCAAATGTGCATTTGACTGATGAGGAGCAGAGACACACAAGCATCAGCATGCACACACCCTCTCAGCGTGTACGCGCACACACAGAGTTATCTAAATCTATGAGCAAACTAGGAATCTCCCTTTACAGCTGAATTAGTCTTTAACAGGATTAGGACACCAAGGATTCAATTTACATTGCGCACACACATGCATAGCCTATGCATACACACACACACACTCACACACACACATTTGCACGAAGAGCCTTTACATTGGCCTATAAAACCCACACTGAATAACAAATCAATAGCCTACTTACTATTTCTCTTGGTTGCTGAGCCAAAATGGCGAAGGTAGATACGCGATCACATAAGCATTTTGTATGGGATGCATCTGTGAGCACCGTTTTACATCCTTTTGCGGACCAGGCTCCCCAAGAATCGTTCCTGCAAGAAGGAAGAAGAAGAAGAAGAAGGAGGCAGAGGCAATTAGAGGTTTAATTCCAGCGGTGGCACGACTTCACAGGACTTATCGACATCATCGCTCAGGCTTCCCAGTTCATTATTTATTTGAATCCGTATGAACTGGAGCCGTATAGGGTTGTTACATAAAAAAAAAAAAGGAAAAAATAAAAAGAGAGCTGAAGAGACACATCGACACGGCTCTTGTGTGGCTACAAGCAGCATTTCAGCTGGAGCAGATCGAGAGGCAGAGACGCGGAGGAGGGGGAGGACGCACGGAGCTGTCCAAGCAGACCGGTGCTGATTGATTCGCTCTACGCAGATAAAAAGCAACAACTCCTATCAAAACAGCATTGTTCAAGCAGAAAGCGTAGAGATAAGAAGGTTTATATTACCTGAGTGTGATTCTCTATTCCTCTAGATGCGCCCCCGATTGATTCTTATCCTGTTTTTTTCTCCTCTTTTCGCTGATTTCTCCCCTTTAGCTGTTTTAATTAGCAGCTTTTGAATGCTTCCTTAGGGGGATTTTCACCCTGGAAACGGTGGACAGCATCAGATTGATACTCTGTTCCTCTCTGCTGGCGTGAGAGAGGGGGGGAGGCTGATACAACGCAAAAATAAACGCACGCTGTCGCAGGATCTGTTTCTTCGCCTGCGAGTCTAATGATAGGAGCTGAATAAATGCTGTTTTTGGGTGATTCCTGAAAATCATTTTACGCGAAAGTTGCCGCTCCCCTGCGTGAAGCGTTTTGCAAAATAAACCCACTGCAGAACTAATTCCACCCCGCGGAAGCAGCGCGAATGGTTGCAGCCAGTCCCCGCCACTTCACACCACGAGCAGGTGAAATGAAAGGAGCGCTTCTCTTCCATTTATCATTCGCCCCCACTCATTTTCAATCCCAGGGAAGTAAAAAAAAAAAAAAAAAAGATCAAGCTCATTGATTAGAGATCCCCCCCCCCAGTGCAAACTGGATTGACACATGCGAGCAAAGAGGAGGATTCAGGATCAGCTTCTGCCGCAGCACAAAACCTGATATTAACATTCCTGTCACTGAGAGTCAGAGAACACCTGTTGGAGGGAAGGAGGGAAGGAGGGAGGGTAAGGAGGAGAGGACAGGAAGGATGGATGGATATAGGAAAGAAGGAAGGAAGGAAGGAAGGCATGAAGGCAGGAAGAGAGAGGGAAGGAGAGAAGGACAAGGATGGATGGACAAAGCAAGAAAGGAGGATGGATGGATGGATTGATGGATGGATGGAAGGAAGGAGGGAAGGAAGGATAGAGGAAGGAAGAAAGGAAGGAAGAAAGAGGGAAGGAGAGAAGGACAAGGATAGATGGACCCAGCAAGAAAGGAGGATGGATGGATGGATGGAAGGAAGGAAGCAGGGAAGGAAGGATGGAGGAAGGAAGGAAGGCAGGAAGGAAGGAAGGATGGATGGATAGAGGAAGGAAGGATGGATAGAGGAAGGAAAGAAGGAAGGATAGATAGAGGAAGGAAAGAAGGAAGGATAGATAGATAGAGGAAGGAAGGAAGGAAGGAAGGAAGGAAGTCGTGAGGGTTGGACTAAAAGGAAGGAAGAAGAAAGGAAGGACAAGGATGTATGGACAAAGCAAGAAAGGGGGATGCATGGATGGATGGAGGAAGGGAAGGAGGGAAGGAAGAAAGGAAGGACAAGGAAGGAAGACAGGAAGGACAAGGATCGATGGACAAAGACAGGAAGGAGGATGTATGGATGGAAGGAAGGAAGGAAGGAAGGAAGGAGGCATGAGGATGAATGGACGAAGTGAGGATGGAGGATGGAATGATAGATGGATGGATGGAATGAAGGGAGTAAGGAAGGAAGGAAGGAAGGAAGTAGTGAGAGTAGTGAGGGTTGGACAAAAAGGAAGGAAGGACAAGGATGGATGGACAAAGCAAGAAAGGAGGGTGGATGGATGGATGGATGGATGGAAGGAAGGACAAGGATGGATGGATGGAAGTGAGGAAGGGAAGCAGGGACAGGAGGAGGGAATGAGAGAAGGAGGGAGGGCTAGGGTGGAAGGAAGAAAGGAAGGAAGAAAAGAAAGGAGGATGTAAAGAAGGAAGGAAGGACAAGGATCTATGGACAAAGTAAGGAAGGAGGATGGATGGATAGATTGATGTATGGATGGATTGATGGATGGATGGATGGATTGAGGAAGTAAGGGAAGGAGGAACTAAAAGGAAAAAAGAAAAGTAGGTAGGAAGGAGGAAAGAAAGAAAGGGAATCGAAGGAAAAGAATGTCAGAAAGGAAGGGCAAAAGGTAAGGACAGAAGGGGGAAGGAAGGAAAGAAATGAAAGGGGGGGGCAGCCTGAAGGAAAGGAAAGGAAGCAAGAAAGAAAAAGGAAAAAATGTCAGAAATAAAGGACAAGAAAGAAGGAGGGCAGAAAGGTTGGATGAGGGGAGGAAAGAAACGAAAGAAGGGGAAATAAAGAGGGGAGGAAGAAAGACAGGAAGGAGAGCAATGCCAGGAAGAAAGGAAGTATTGTTGGATGAAGGAAGGAAAACGTAAAGGGAAGGGAATGGGGGAATTACAAAATGGAAAGGAAAGAGTGAAAAGGACAGAAAGGAAACAAGAATTGAAAGTAAGCTATTCAGGAAAGAAAGAAGGGAATAAGGGAAAGAAGAAAAAAGGGGAGTAAGAACAGAAGGAACGCTCAAACAAACACCTGTTGTCCGATAAAACACCTCACAGTTTTTCCAACATCTCACTCCACAGGGAGGAAGATGCAGACGTGCGTCCTGAAAACTCACGAGCTGTTGATTTGTGAACCAAGCGGTGTCTGCTGTGTGAAGCAATCCTGCTTTGTCATTTGATCAATAAGGCTGCAATATTTATTATTCCTGGAAACCATTGGGGGGGGTGGGGGAGACCACTGCACGCTCCAAACTATCAGACCCTTTAACCACATCACACACATTAATCTAACTCAAAAATTCACCACAAACTAAATCCTTTAAAAGCCTCTATCCCTCAGCAAACTCATTTCAAACACTTTTAAATTCTTCAATATCATCACTACGAAGGAAAGTAGTCATAAATTTTCTCAATGCGGCAAAAAGAAACGTCACGGAGAAATGGCCTTGTCATAAAGATGAAAGATAAAGCCCAGGCAACAGACCAGAATCTCACAGCAGGAGCTCTGAATCACTTCTCAGAGGTTGAATGTAGATGCAGCATTCCTCTGATTTAAATGTTTCAGGGATTTTCTTTGACGGCATCAAAGCCAGCGGTTCCAGCGCTGATGTTTCATGTTAATAAAAGCAGATTCTGAGGCGAGGCTCTGAAACAGGCCCGTATAAACACAGGCTGTGGAGTCAAACAGGGTGAGGGACAGACAAAGAGCTGACTAATGGCCAAGGTGTTGTACAACCACCAAAACAGTCTGAGGAGCCACCGAAGAGCAGACAAGAAACTTAGACAAGACATTAAAGCTGTGGTTCTCCGGAATATCCAGCAAAAATCATAGTTGTGCCATCATTACAGACTGATGAAACCAAAGCTCACCAGATGATAAGTGGTCAGTTTTCTGCGTAAACATCAACAAACTCTCATTCTGACCAAGGGAAATGTTCTCCATTAGGGGGCGATATAAGCAAAATGTGTCACAAAGTGTTTTTATGGCAGGATCAGGATCTGGATTTGATCTGGACTTTTTTTTTCATATTCAGACTTATTTGGCCAAAAAGGAAGTAAGACAGAAAGTAAGGAAGGATGGAAAAATGGAAAACAATGAGAAGGATGGAAGAAAGACCATTAGGAAGAAGTTTGGAGAAATAAATGAGAAAAAAAAACAAAAGAAAACAAAGAAAAGTAGGAAGAAAGGAGGACAGAAGGTAAGGTAGAAAGGCAGAACAGAGGGAAAAGATCACACAGATCAGAAAAGATCGAGGAAGAAGGAAAGGAAAGCCGGGATGGAAATAAGGAAGTACAAAAAGAAAGGAAGGAAGAACAGAAGGAGGAAGGAAGGTAAGGAAGAGGTGATGAAGGATGGGAAGAAAGGATTCAGGGAGAAAATAAAGAAACAAAAAGAAAGTCAGTTAGGAGGAAAGGAAGGGAGGACAGAAGGAGGGAGGATGGAGGAAGGAAGGGGGAAAAATGAAGGAAAAGAGGAAGGAAAGTGAAGGACAGAGGGAGGAAGAGGGAAAGGAAATGAAAGGAGAGAAATGCCAGGAAGAGAGGAAAGAAAGTAAGGAAGAAGTAAAGGAAAAAAGTATGTAGGGAAAGCAAGAGGGGAAGGGGGAAAAGAAAGTAAGGAAACAAGGACTGAAAGGAAGGAAAGATGGAAATAGGAAGGAAAAAGGAAGGAAGAAAGACCAGAAGCCAAAAGGATAGAGAAAGAAATGAGGAAAAAAAACAAAAGAAAACAAAGAAAGGTAGGAAGAAAGAAAGAAGGGGAGAAGGAAAGGAGGAAAGGGAGAAAAGATGGAGGTAGAAGGAAAGGAAAGCCAGGAAGGAAATAAGGAAGTACAAAAAGAAAGGAAAGAAGAACAGAAGGAGGGGGGAAGGTAAAGAAGGGGTGATGAAGGATGGGAAGAAAGGATTCAGGGAGAAAATAAAGAAACAAATAAAAAGAAAGACAGTTAGGAGGAAAGGAAGGGAAAAAAATGAAGGAAAAGAGGAAGGAAAGGGAAGGACAGAAGGAGGAAGAAGGAAAGGAAAAAAGTATGTAGGGAAAGCAAGGGGGAAAGGGGGAAAAGAAAGTAAGGAAACAAGGACTGAAAGGAAGAAAAGAAGAGAAGGGGAAAATAGGTAGGTAACAGGAAATGGGGAAAGGAGGAGAAGAAGAAAGGGCAGAAGGAAGGAGAAGGAAGCAAGGCGAAAATAGTTCTTGTCCTGCATTCTGAACCATTTTTCATCTTTTCCTCTCAGTCTTTTGTTTTCAACTCTCACATTTTCACATCATGATAAAAACATTTACTCATAGGAGTCGGCTGTTTAAGTTGTTGAGTTTCTGCAGAACGTACAGAGCTTTAGCTTCAAACAAGTGACCTGTGCACAATCTGCTCAACAGCATACATTCCTCTGACAATTCATCAAAAGGAGACATAACATCCTTTATGAAGAGTGTGCTTTAAAATATGGAGGAAATATTTTATCAAGTTTAATATCTACAGTGCGAGAAAGAAGTCTGAATGAAAACTCTTGGTTTATCTCCTTGATTCTCAGGAAGTAATTTGCCCTCAAAGTTTCACCCTTCAAGTCACAGACATGGTTGATTTGCACCGAGTTAAAAGCACAGACGTCCTTTTCAGTAATAACGAATTAAGATATGTCTTCTGGTAATCCCATGTGAGCTGGCTGTAGACTTTATATAACATGGGTCCACTTGAAATGCTGACTCATACTAACTTCCAGTCAACCTGAGGAGGGTTTGTGGCCTCATGGGAAACAACATCAACACCTGCTCATCTGCCAGATCCCAAAACCTCCCTATAAATGTAAAAAATATGCATAACTGTTGAAAAAAATGACAGTTTTTTTGTTCAAGGCTGTTAACATGTTTGTTTCAGCTTCTCAGCCTCAAGTGGTCACTTGCGGAACTGCAGCCCCTGCACTCGTTTCATTTTTCAACACCAGACAACAGCAGCTATGTGCAGCTCTGAGCAGCATCTTTTGAGTCATCGCTCTCAGACCAAGAGAAAGAAAAACTGCAAACAGAAATGTTTCCACATTGCAGCTGTGAGTTAGCATCCACATGCTATGTCAGCTGAGAGTTCCCGATTTATTTTCAAACCAATGACACGGAGCTAAATTAACTCTGTAGCATCAGCGAGTGGCATCATTAAGAAGATTCATGCAGAAAAGAGATTATAATCACCCCACATGAAACTCCTGCAGCTAAAAAAGCCGACTGAAATCAGAACTTAACATTTAAGGGTGTCATTGATCAACCACGCTGTATGTAATTACACACAGATGACGACAAAGCCACTCGTAAAATACTACATCTGTCCTGTGCTTGTTCTTATGACTGGGTTACAGGATTTACTGACAGGGTTGAATTTCAGAGGGACCAACAAACAGAATTTCTATTGAAACTGACTCAAAATCTAGACCTCAAACTTCACAACAGTTCATGACCTTCATTGACTGATAAAACCAAGGGAGCTGGGTTCATATTGGGGTTCACTTTGTTTGGATTTTACCATTGGAAGGATTGTTGTAGAGTATGAAAACTATACAATTTTGGAAACCTTATAGTGTAAGCGATCAGAGGAACAATGTTTACGTTTGGTCCCATATCACCACCAATTGGATTTGGCAAAATAGCTGGTACAACAAATGTTTTCATCAATAAATCAGCTTCTGATTAACAAAATGCCTTTATTTTTTCCAGTAAACTACAATTTTCAGGGCCAAGGAATCCAATGCCCCCTGTTGCAGATGCATTAAAACACTTGTTACAGCGGTTCTTGCAAATACTTAATAATTCCATGAGACACATTTGTCATTAGGTCCTATTAAACACCAACCACAAGGATGCAATTATCTTGTATTCTGTGCAACTCCAATTCCAATGAAGTTGGGACATTGTGTAAAACATATATAAAGAGAGTATACAGTAATTCAAAATCCTGTTCAACCTATATTCAGTTGATTTCACTACAAAGACAAGATATTTATTGTTCAAACTGATTCACTTTATTTTTTGTTTTTGCAAATATTCGCCCATTTCAAATCCGATGCCTACAACACGCTTCATGTTTCTCACTGCGTTTCATCACTTTTCTTTTTAACAACACTCAATAAGCGTTTGTGAACTGATGACACTAATTGTTGAAGCTTTGGAGCAGGAATTCTTTCACTTTTTTTTTATGTTCAGCTTCAGTTGTTGAGTTTTAAGCTTCATAATGTGACACACATTTTTAATAGATCCCTTGCAGAATCGCTACCAAAAAGGGTCCAGTGGTCAGCTGGAGCCAACTATTAAATCCGTTTCATGGTTGATCTCGTATTATCTGGGGTTGTAAATTGTCCTTTGTTACTACGTTGGTATGATAGCCTCTACTTTCATTGAATTCTGCCTAATTTTTGATGTTTTTTGAAGACACCAATATACCATCCAGGTTCTAAGGGTGGACACTGAGTGAAAAAATCATGTCTGATCACTTGTAAAACATTGAATAAAACAAAACATTTCAGTCAAACAAATTTGTTGTTGAATCTAGCTCAATTCTGTTGATACCCTTTGATTCCTTGGCCAAGAAATTGATAGTTTAGCTGCCAAAAATGACTCTTTCATGCCATTTTGAGACTAAGATATTGACAAAAACCATCTTTATGGCAGTCATGTTGTATGATCCAAGATAGCGGCCTCACAGGTATCAGGATAAATGGAAAGATTGTTTTTCTGATTGCTCATGCATGTAAAGTTTTCATACTCTCTACAAAAATCTTATAAAATTACATTGTGACCCTGACTGTGACTTTAAGGAGGCTAAAAAGTCATGAGCTTTTACGACAACTTAAAGAAACAACCAATGAGAAGTTGAATAAACTCTCTACACTGAGGTCGATCCGGGTACAGTCATACATGATAGAAAACAACATTTCTCAATACTTCCTCTGATAGCCCCCCAAGTTCTTCTTTGTTTGAGTTAATTCCTGCAGGATACACAGCTCCTCACTTGAGATCACCCGTTGGGTATCATGCTGTTACTCTTGTCAAATTCAGAAGCAAAGCCGCTCTATAATGCACACGATCTCACGATGCAGAGAGATGACAGCACGCCCGTACCCCTTGAAAACTTTGCAGTACTGCGCTCCCCAGGTGGAGAACTCAATCTTCGCCGTGATTCGTCCCTAACTTTTGACTCGCTAGATGTTTGCGTCTCTTTCATGCCTGTGAGGGAAGCTGACGGGAGAACATCTGTGACTGGGGATTTATGTGTTTATGTTTGATGTGTTGTCTGACCTTATCAGGGCTGGGTGGCCTTAAAATATAAAACATCCCTGGGAGGAGGAGGAGGAGTGTCAGAGCGGATGTTAACCAGAGGCTGAAGATGAGACACTCATCACACACTCTTTGTTGACCACTTCCTATTCACGCAGACAGCTTAAGCGCTCAGATTTTCTTGGATTGAAATGTGTGACAGAACTCGACTGTGCTCCAATTTTAACACATTTAGGTGTCGAGAAGCGAAATGAAGCGCGATGGCTCTGCGCCAGAAAAGTTGACTAACTTTTAAACACATTTGGTATTTCAGTCCTGGCGTCTTGCTTAAACAGAAAGACAGACAGTTGCTCAAAACTCCAATTAGGTTTGTGTTTCTTGCTGAGCTTTGACAGATTGAGTTCCTCCAGACATAGAGATCTTATTACCCAACCCATAACTTACCCAGATGTCCAAGCAGGGCACTTAGAGGCAAACACAGAGGCTGTGTGACCTCATAATTGTACTGCTAAACAAGCTGGTGCAGCTGTAGAGACAGATTGGGCTGCAGCTTTTTAGCCCGTGTTATTACGGATGTCAGTCAGCTATGTTGTCTCACCATATAGTATTCAAACCATCCAAAAAACCTCTTAAATTTATCCCATGCCCACATTAGATTATCCAGGCACAGGGCTGGGGGCTTAGAATGGGCCTGAGGCGCTGCATGCTGCATGTTGGGCAATTTTATGAAGTCATGAAAGAGTGACACATACTGACAGGCGGCGGAGGGCGGGGGATATGCTGGAAAATTATTCCATCCATCTTGGATCTCTTCATGACGGGCAATTTCTAACAGCCTTTAGGCCACACTGCAAGTAAGTGAATGAAGATAAAAGAAAAATGAGAGCATATTTTCATAAAGTTAGAAAAAGCAGATTAATCCTGAGTGGGACAAAAACCTCGAAAAGGGGGCGAGAGACACAGAAGGAGGGCGCTGTTCGGATTATAATTAAGCACATAGTGTCTCAAAGATTCAAGGTAGGCTGGTAAGACAAGAGGAAAAAGCTTATACTGATGATTCATTAACATCACCTTCTCTTGAATCCAAAATAACTACCAATAATAGAAAATATATTTTATTCTCCAATAATCAAATTCACATTTGTCTTATTTCTGTTTTTCAGCCATTGTACATGATAACTCCCCAGTTGCCAAATTGACAAAAATCTAATCTGCAGGGAACTGACTGCTAAACGCAAGATTGGCCAAATTATCTGCATGCATCCTGGGCTCCATCTGATCAGTCCACCTTTAAAATTACAAGCATGGATGCAGAACGCATGTTGCTTAATATGCTTTCCAGTGACTGCAGAGGGTAGAGACATGATTAATGAATCACTGTGTAACACACAAAGTCAAGATCTGAAAGTGTTTATGTGCAAGCAGCAAACTCAAATGCCTGATTTTATTGTATGATGCAAGTAGATGGTTTTGCACCCAAAGCATGCTGGGATATCTACAGCGTTTCTCTCGCACTATCTTTTCATTTGAAGAAAACGATTGCTGTAGTAATTTGTGTCTGTGATGAAAGTTGAAATTCTGTTTTACAATGGAAGTTACCTCAATGTATGCTAACCACTAGCATATCAATGTGATTTCCCATACATACTAGCATCAAGCTAAGGTTATATCCACTGTAACGTTTTTGGTACTTAAGGAGATGTAGAGCATGTTGAATGTATTGAATATGAATCTCTTGTGAGAAAGTAATGTACATGTCTTTGTTTTTTTCAGTTTTAAAGCTTCTTAAATAAAACTTTAAGCAGAAAATCCTGGTAAACTGTCATTTATCTTCAGACTAAAGGCTGATGGTGTCGATGGATAGAATCATGTCTTATTGATTAATGACAACCAGTTCCTGATTGGACACTGAACTACAACCTGAGTTTATAGAGTTTGATTGTTTTCACCTTTCAAACAACAAATAAATATATTACCTCATGGCTATGCATCCTGGGAAAAGTTGTCTCAAACCAAGAAAAATGGAGTTAAGAAGAAGATCTGCTCTCCAAAACAAATGCATGTCTTGGTAAGAATCACGACTTCATGACACCATAAGGTTGAGCTCAAGATCAAAACTTTATCGAGACCAGAATGCAGTGAGACCAAGACCATAAAAATTAATTTCAAAACCATAATGAGGTCAAACAGACAACAAGCATTCTCTGGTTTTCTCTTGAACACATTTTGCAAACAAAGACAAGGTGTCTACAAATCTTTCAAAACTAAATCCTTGCAAAAAAAAGTCCTTGTTTATTCAAAATCTACTGATAAGTCCAGAAATACTTAAAACATTTAAAAAAATGTTTATTTCTCACATGAATGAGGCCTAAAGTAAGTGTTTAGAGGGTTTTCTGACTGTAATAAAATTAGCTGATGTTGGAGTTTTTGCAGGTGTTTGATACATAAGAACCTGGAAACGATTTCCAAGGAAGCAGAACAATCAGTGAGCCAACAGTAAATATTTTAAATTACAACATAAATTCACTAAGGATAGTCCAACTTAAAATTCATTGTTTAATTTTCATCACATTAATGAAGTTGTAGAATGCCAGATCAGTCTTGACAGAAAATCATGAGTCAAGTCTTGAGACAAAGACCGGTCTTGATGGTAACAACACTACGACACCAATTACTGATCAATAACACTACCAATTCTGACCACAGTAGTCACTATAATCAACCCCAGACGGATCATCCTCACAGACACTTCAATGTTAACCAACTTCAAGCATCATTTCTGCAGAATGTGCTTTATATTGAAAGCTAACAAAGGTGACAACTTGCGCTTCATAACTGTATGAATCACTCGCTGAAGGTTGAGGAGTCGGACGACAAATACAGTAACTGCATCAGTTCAAGCAAACAGAATCACATTAGTCCAAGCTGTTCAACATTACATGTGAGTCACCGCAGCATCACATCACTGCTGAATGTACTTCATCAACTACCTGAGGGTGTCCATGTGATTTACTTCCTATGTCCCCAACTCACACACACACACACACACACACACACACCATAGCGCTACCTCCTGCTGTCTAATGCATGGTGAGTGTCCTCATCAGTCCATCCTGAGTCCTTGATGGAACAAAGCTTACAATTACAGTAAACATCGCCCACATGCTTACATCGTCTTCCTGCCATTGTCCTTTAAACAGGGCACTGCAAAGAGGACACGCAGATCTCATTATATATGAATCCATCAGTAATAATGAATGCAACGCTCTCACCATTATCGTCCTCAAATCTGCACTGTTGACAGTTCCCATTCAAAAGGGACCTAAAAATAACAAAAAAAAAAAAAAAAAAAATCTCCTCACATGGGTACCTGGGACTGAATCAGATCAAGTGAGAGTCTGTGGAGTAAATGCGTCTTTTTTGAGGGTGTGTGACGTGAAAAAGTTTGACAACTGCAGGGCTCAGATATGGAAGTGTCAAAGAAGCTTGACGTCAAAGAAGGAAACCATTAGAGAGCCGTTTCCGCAGATATGAAAACACTGAAGCAGACATCAAATGCAACGGAAAGATAACACTGGAGACGGGGATTGTGAGCTCTAAATATATTCCGGCAGCTGCTGTTCTATTTACTGTTGACACAAACACTTTGGCTTTTTGTATTCTGATACAAGATGGGCAAAGCTTGAATATCATCACCTTTTAGGGTCTGTTGTAAAGTTTGGGGAGCAGGTGCTGGAGACCGAATCTTCTGATAGGTACGCCTGGGTTGATAATAAGATTTGCCTCAGCGTGGCCTGTTTGGCTCAAATCCAGAATCTCCAGATGTTTGTAGAACCTGAATCCGCAGCAGCTGCTTCCCCACACCTTAATCCGTAAATGATTCATGAGCTTGGATTCTTTGGAAAACCGGGTTACTTGAGAAGTCAAGGTATGAAATGGAAGTCATCTCAAAGAAGTGCTGCTCTTTTTTTTTTTTTCTTTGGATGTGTTGTCATAATATACAGATAATACTTGTTACCCACATTAGAGCCGTGTTTCCACTATGTGGTCCAGTTTGGATCAGTACAGTTTGATACAGATTAGATTGCAATTCCACAGCCAATCATGCCCTTCTTGGTAGGTGGTGTGAAAGCCTGATGCCGATAACCACGTCAGCTATGTAATAGCGTTTACCCCACTTACAAATCCATTAAAAAACACTACGGTACACAGACACAGCAACATTTTTTCCAAACAAAAAGAGAGTTATCCTCATCAAGTCGACTGGAGATTCAGGCTTTGTACTAGAGCCTGACCGATTAATCGGGCCGATTATAGCGTGTCACCGATTAATGGTAATCGGTCATTATGTAGCTGTTGTATAAACTCTTTTTTTTCTGTGTGGAGATCCTGTCGTTCCTGCTTCTGTGTGTCTGTGTCACTCTGCCACTGATAAATGCTACTGGTAATTCACATGTCCACCTAACCTAATATAAGATTGTAATATAGCGTTCTGGAGTTGTGTAAGATACTTTTTTGCAAAATATACAGAGATAAATGCTCCTGTCAATACACACCTCCACTCTTTTTTAATAAAAGACTATGATGTGGCGTTATAACCTTTCTGTGTCATACCCAAAATCATATTTTGGGTATAATAACAATTTGTGTTCATGTACAGTATATATCCAGTGTATATCAATGTTTATCAATATTTCATGTATTAGAAGATATATGGGATATCGGCTGAAAAATTGGATATCAGCTTTCTTTTGCCCCTAGTATCGGCCCCAAACATCCTTTATCCGTCAAGCTACTTTTTACACATGTAGCTGCGTGTTTTAAAAAACAAATATCTCCCCTCATTTGTTTTTGGAAAAAATTTTGTCCACACCAGCCAATCAGAATGAATCACCATCATTCTGTCTCGTCTGTCAGAGATTTAAACATGGCACTGCAATCATTTTGTTTGGACTGATAAAGAGGTTTGCTCCTCAACGTAAGTAATAAGATGCACTAAAAGACATAAGCAAACAATAAGTTTCCATACATGTGACATCAATAACGTTTTTTTGTCCCAAGCTGTGACGTTTGAGATGTTAGAAACAGATAAACATGTTTGGCCATAACGAAAGCAATCTGCTTGGTTTCAGTGCACTGAAAGAAAACTACATTCAGTTCTTACTGTAACCTTGCTGTAAGAAAACATGCATTATCTATCGAGCGCCTCAGAGAGGCGGCAAAAGGAGAAAAGCAGCAGAAATATATCAGGTAGAATAAATGCAGAAGCTTGTAAGAGAGCTGCATGTTCTAAAGAGGGGTCAAGATGCTGTTAATCCCAATGTGGCAAATTCTTTTAGTATTTAAAAGCCTTTAATGATTAGGAGTGCCCCCTCTGTTAAATGTGTGCCCTCTTTAAGACTGTGTTGGATAATCTGAGAGGGGACGCTGAAACATCTGTGATTAAAAAGTCAGAAAGACACTCATATGGCTTTCCATGCTCCGCTTTACAAGGAGGCAGAGGATTTAAAAAGCATCTCACTACAGGGGGAATGCCAAAAGGCGAGAACGAGCTTGTAATGTCATTCTGTAATTTTCCTTTTATGCGCATTAAGCGGCAGTCTGGTACAAGTAAAGAGCTGGAGCTGAAAAGTGATGAAAGTGGAGATTAATTCATCTTTCCAGAGCATTTAAAGAATGATTAGATCAGCGATCAGAAAGCTGAAAAGTTATCTGATTCAAACTGTACTCCAAAAAGATACTGGAGTTTCAACACGCTGAAGTACTTCTCCAGCAGAATCCTTCAAATCTGTTTCTTTAAACATCAGGAAGTTAGCTCATCTATGGTTGCATTCATTCTTTTCTCCCATCAGACTGTGGTGGTTGACTATATTGACCTTTGGAAGAGTAATAAAGCGTATGTGTAAGACGTGTTTACACTGGATGCTATGGAGCTGCAGTGAAGCGTAAATGAAAAGAGGTCTCAACCCCCTCGAAAGCTCATATGTTTTATTTTCTACACAATATGTTGAGATCCTTATGAGCACATTCTTATGGTTTGATTTTATTTCATTTTTTTTAGCCAGTCTTCATTGAACCTCTGCAGTCTGACGTGACAATGCAGCAAATCACACGTCACCGAATACGTTCCAGACCTTTGACTTGTGCGAAACCCAGAACAATTGCTCTGACAGCTGAGTCCTTTCTGTTTACTCTTCCTGCAAGGTTTAATCAAGGCTGCTCTGACACCAATTATCTCGTTGAAGCTTGATGATACAACGCAGGTAGAAAACATCTGCTGTTGTATTGTCATCTTATTCAAATGCGTATCCATTTTTTTTTTTAATGCTGCTGGGAAAATTCTTGGACCTATTTCATGTAAAGGTAATGAGACAGTAATTTATGAAAGATGAAGTCATTTAACCGAATGCTCATTGGTGACAAAGCATGCAAAATAATCAGTATAATTTCCTGCTCTTCTGATTAACATATATTGTATTTATCTAATCTGTTTTCATCTAAAGCTGTTAGGAACTTTCACTATGTGACAGTTTTGGTCCCAACAGTTTTGAAATGTTGAATTTCAAAGTATTTCAATGAGTTCCCTGCAAAAGAGGTAAACAGACTCACATAGTCTGCAGGTAAACTATATAAAACTGGTTTGAAAAGTATGGCTAACAATAGCAGAGCAAGCACTACCAGATATCTGTCTCGTCATGTGCGCTGTTTCACCCGTGTGATACACTCATGTAACCTGACAAGCCAGACGGACAGTTTCATATATCCGTCACGGAGATATTTCACTAGTCCATCTGGGTAAGGGGCGCTAAAGAGTGCTTTCAGAGGCGGGACTTAAAGAAATTTAGCAGCTGGTGATTGGACAACGTGCTCATCACAGACAAATCCACATCAAGCCACGGTGACGTAGCAGATTTGTAACCTGACACCAGAGAGAAAGTTCATACATCCGCTGTGGAGATATTTCACTAGTCCGATTTAACTCTTCTCCCGACCGATGAAGAGCAAAAACATCGTTTCCCATCAAAAAGGCTTTGAGTGACGTTCTCTGTTCTTCATTTAGAGAAGATTTTGAGTCTATTTCTGATAAAACTGCTGATATCGCCGCAACCATGAAGACCGCTTCACATTCAGACGCTTCCCGCTGACGTCACGTCTGCAGCTTCTACAGCTCCCGCCTCTCTTCTCTGATTGGTCCGGTCAATATTGGACCGGGTGAAATCGATTGTGGTTGGATCATAGCAAGATGGATCTGCAGGATTTCAGAAATGGATCAGGCAGCTCCATCTGCTCTGCAAGGTTAACACTCATGTACAGCAGGCACTCATGTCCACTGTGTGCCCTCCTCACTCATGGTAACATGGCAGCTGTAAAACTACACTATTAAATTTTAAGCGAACAAGAAATAACTCTAATATCACGTATCTTGCAGTTGTAAAACTATCGTATAAAGTTGTTTATTTCATGACAAACTCCTGTAACATTATGGCTGTGAAGTTATAAAAAGTTACTCTGATCATATTTAGCAGTAGATAACTGAAAGTCACGCAAAATTTAGCCAGTAATTTACTGTGATGTTTCGCTCAAAAATGTAACAGTGTGATATTTCAGGAGTTTAAGCCAATCTGCATTTTCTTGATCAAAACATTGACCAAATACATCAGAATCTCACAAGTGGCCATTAAACGTGTGAGCCCCTGTCAGTGGTGGACGGCTGCTTTGCGCTGTGTTTTTCAACATATGGCCAGAATTGTAAGCATAAACATTTATTGTACGAGTGTAAATGTTAACTACTGGTGCACAGTCCTCACACAGGCAGGAGGCAGCAGCATGAAAAAATAAATAATTTCTTGTGTGTTCCAGTTAAGCTCTAATTCAGTTAAGCTCTTATTAAAGAAATATCAAAAACATTCCTCTTGTGCAGATTTGAACGGCCCCTGAGGACAAAGGGACATGTTTTTTAATATTCCCTGATCTTGTCCTGTACAAGTGTGTGCTGTATTCTCTGAGGAACAATCTCCTCTTGCTTCATTTAAAGTGTCTAATGTACCATAAACTGTGAAGGTTGCTGCAGAAAATGTAAACAGAGGCTCTGTTGGTTCTGCTTGGACACAATCACCTTACTCATAATGGATCCTTCAAAACAAAAAACAGAACAGAGTCACTGTTTTAGTTTTTATATGTCGTTAAGAGCCATCATTATGAGATGGGACACAATTACTTGATGGATCTGCGTGTTATAGATCCTCGCGTGGAGATTCTGTGTCTCCTGTTTCCTGTTGTCTCTGCAAATGATATCTTAATTATAGGACCAGTGGGAAAGAGCTGCCTAACTGTATGAACAGTCACTGTTTGGCTGGCTTACTTTCTCTTTTTGTAGGTTCATTTTCATGTCAAATTATTCTGGTTGAAGATGACTCAGAAATAAAACATGAGCCTCTTACGGTCTCGCTTTTTGCTCATTATTTCATAAAAAAAGAACAATAAAGCTTCTAGTTTGCTGTTATTAAGATTTAAGAGCACCTCATTAAAAATGCAGCTATCTGGTTGTGTGTGTATGTGTGTGTGTGGAAAAACACTGGTGGGGAGGACACACACAGAAGGTAAAGAGCTGCAGTTTTGTCGAGTTGCTTTCACACGCAGACAAATAACAACAGTTTCCCCTTGTGTTGTCACATTGAATATTTATGCCTCAGGTTTGGAGCAGCAGAGACTCAGGTGTGGCAGCTGCCTCAGCCCTGCAGCTTCACTGTAGCTGCCTCCAGTGTTCGGCTCAGTATTCACGCGTCCTGACCACAACCAGGAAGTGCGGCGGGCAGCACAGAGGACACACTTCTCCACTTGTGAAGCACATTTTTTTCATCCTGCTAGTTGTTACAGCGAGTGCTCTCATTGGGTTTGAACCAACATGGCTGACAGATGGTGTATAGCCCCCTCGATGAGTCCTGAGAGTGGCTGCTATTGTGTGATCGGACCAGCCAACTGTTTGAAATGAACATGATAATCAAACCATGGACTCATTCGGCGGTGCTCTGATTAAAACGAGTCGCTGCGGCTCGGGGAAAAAACAGATATTAAACTCTTGCTTTGTGAAAGTCAGACACAGAGAATGGAGCAGAGTTGTCCCAGTTGTATCTTTGCTGTTCAAAAATAGAGCAGTTGCCCTCAAATATCATGATAGAGGACAGAGCGTGCACAATTCGCATGCTATTTCAAAGCGAAATAACAACCTCGTATTAGCTGCTGCCTGTCCACAGCTGCTTTGAGGTTTCTGATGAATAAAACAAGAAGTGCTCAAACAACTTCAATTAAATTAAACATCGAATACAACATTAATTATTACTAACCTCACTGTTATGGCTCTGATATAATGATGATAGAAATGATTACATTTATCTCAGTGTTAATTGATGTTGACATGATTGAATTTCTGCCCTAGCTGATGAGGAAACTCTCTGAAGATAAATATTTTGGTTGATGACATATGTTAAGGTGACCTTTTAAACTGTTTAGCTCTGCTGTAACTCACTCCTCTTTTTCTTTTTCTCTGGAGTCAAAGCTGGAGAGTACATTTTATGACAAAACATGTTCGATTTCTCGATTTGGTCTAAGCTCTGACATCTCTCCATAGTCTGAAACGACATTATCTGGCAAAAGATTGCTCCTTCCTTTAAACTTATCTAAGTTGATATTCTGCACTCATCCAGGAGTCTCTGTTCTGAGAAGTATGTCAGCAAGCAGGAGGAGTCTCTTTCTTTGTACAGTTTTCTTTCAATCTAACGTTCTGTCCTCATAGGTGAGATGTGAAGTTTTAGTAAAAAGACTTGTTTTTTCTGTCGAGGAAGATGGAGAATCTCTACAACCTGGGCTTTGCTGGGTGAAAGAGCAAACTGGGTACATACATAATTGACTATTTATGCTGTTTATGTGTTCGTTAAAGACCTAGAAGTTAACTTGTGTGCATGAGATAACCCATGTGGTGGCACAGAACTGGGGGAGTTAAATACATTAAACTTTAAATATTCTCCCAAGGTTTATTCAAGCCTTCAACACCCACAAATAGAGCTGAACATCACACCATTTGTGCTGACATCATACTGGATCAATATGAGCATTGGCCAAAACTCAAGGCTGCAACATCAGTATCGTATTGGGAGTAAAAAGGTTGTATAGGGACACCCCTACTTCGAGAGTCCGCTTCAGAAGCAGCAGAAACCCCGCACACCAATTGCAGAAAGAAAGAAAAAAATCTTACAGCACATTTAAAGGTAGAGTATGCAGAATTTTCATAAAAATTACAATTTAGTTTTTTTTTCAGGAATAATCCTGCTCAATTGTCATCTTTGAGCCTTTGTACTTGTGTCTCAGTGTCTGTGAGTAGAAACCCTCCTCGTCTGTTTTGTTGATGTTGGGCTTGAGTTCAGGATGCTTCTGGGTGATGACCAGCCAATCACAGCTTTGTGTGTTGCTGATACAAGTAGGAGAAGCTATCCTGGGCAGTTACGATAGCATATCTCATCTACTTGCAGGAAGTCAGGTGTACGGCTCTTGAGTTTCTTCACACGATGCTGCAGGTGCTTGGAGGGTTGTTTTTTGCCGTTTATGGTGTGTTTACCAAGCTACGCCTGTTAGCCATGCTATTAGCCATGGTTGGAGGCAGTGAGCATGCGCTGCTGCTGACACTGAGCCACGGAGGAGGAGGAGGCGAGTTTGTAAACAGAGAAGCAAAACCTATTGAAAATTTCTGCATACTCCACCTTTAAATATATTTTCAGCTTGGTTCAAATCAGGAAAAGCCTTATAAGGGCACAGCTGATTGGACAAACAGAGGCATGGAGCTGGGTTGAGTCCAAAATCAAATCTCTGTGCCAGAGATAAACAGGTGACATCACAGAGACTTTGTCCATATTTCATACAGTAACCTAACAGTTATCACTCAGATATTTTCTGTTGATTCTCCTCCATTAATGATTTTATGAACCGGTAATCAAAACATGACCTCATCACTCTGCATCCTACAAAATGTCCTTCACAACGAAGAGCTATTTAGAGTTAATTTTTTTTCCCACAAATGTACACTTTGGCAAGAACCAGCTCTTCACTGCAGTGAGTGAAATTACAAGCACTTTCATCCAAAAGACTCTGCAGAAACAACACATTATTCAGTCTCCTCACTGAGCCTTCAGATCTGATGCTGCAGATAACCTTCTGTTCGCCTCTGGTCATATTAACACGTTAGATTTCACACACCAAATCATTCATACACTGAGTGACAGATGAAAGCACAGCAGCTACAGGAAACTGAGGATCATTTTTTTCATGCTTGGTCCTGATTTGCACAGCCAGTGCTGCAGCGTCTATGCAAAGTAGAAACACTGATAAATCCATTTTGTACAGAAGAGGAGTTGGTTTTTCAGAGGCTGAAGAAAAGGACCCTGGGTTAATGGAGAAGGATGTAAAGCGCCTTTGTGATACCTGTTATCTCTGGCTGGGGCTTTACCAACAAGCTAACACAAAGGAAGCCGGAGCATGTACAGTGTGTTTTGTAGCACCCCATGGTCATCCACCGGGAAGAAAACATGCTGTGAGACGCTACTGTACAGAGAGGGAGTGTGTTTACAGCGCACCCAAACAAACAATGTGCCTGTAATCTGCAGTATTTATATTCAGCATCATGCCAAATGCATGCAAACAATGAATCCCTTGTGCATGTGTATGAATAATGAACACAGCATGGTCTCATGGAGCAAAAACAGGAAACTGCGGTCACTCAAAAAAAGGCTTGGTGTGAGTACAATTAGAAACAGGGTTTGCTGTAATGATGTCTTGAGGTCTTCTGCTATCCAACAGCTTTCAGTCGCTAATCCTTTTGGTGGAAAAATTAGAAAATAACTACCTCCATGTGAAATCTATGAACAAAGTCCAATACAAAGTCATTAAATAATTCCATTGTAGTCTAATTGAGAGCACTTTGGTTTATCATGTGCTACGTATTTTAACCATGCATGTAAAAAAATCAGTGTGGTGTAGATACAGTGACATCTAATAAACACTCACAGCCAATGATCTCCAAACTCAAGCAAAATAAGCCCCACAAAATCCAGTTCAAGTTTCAAGAAAGCAATCATTAGCTGTGTTTATGTTGAGAGACAGACTCCAGTCTTAAAATCTGAAGCTTGAGTTCAAACTGCAGTTCCTCAAGTGTCCACTTGAGGCTTGCTGCAGAAACATGGGAAACCACATACACAACCGTTCAAAAACAGGTGATAGTAACTAGAGGTTACTGGTTTGTTGCACATGACATGTATGAAATGACTATTTTGTGTCCATGAAGTACAAATTGTCAGGTTAATGTTTTCAAATGTTGGTATGTGATCCTCTTTGGAGTTTCGCCTCTTTCACGCTCTGCTTTTGCTTCTCTCACAACAAGCAGCACACTGCCCGGCCCCACAATATCCTGTACCTATTTTGGTATTAGGCAAAGAGAGAAAAAAAACTGAATTGAACATTTATATATTGAGTTAGAGGAGAACTCAAAATATTAAGATGCATATTGTCTACTGACATAGCCGTAAAATATTGAGATATATTGGTTTGAGGCCATATTGTGCAACCTTAAGTGTAGCAGCAAAAATAAATGAGTTCACAGCCTGGTACAAAAAACTATTTTAGTCTGAAAAGCTAAACTTCTCTTTTGGCACACACTTAGGGGTTGAAACACTGTAGCAGCTACTGAAGAGGCTAAAAGCCAGCCTCAACTGATTAATCTAACTTAAGGTTGGGTCAACATTAGTGATGTGCAGATTGATACTGAAATATCGATACTACCGATACCACATCTTTGTACGCTAGTATCGATTCCCAATTTAAAACATCTATACTTTTAATTCTGTTTTTTTTTTTAATTTGTAGTGATGTTAAAAAATGACACATTGGAAAGAAACGAAACTTTTGAGCTCTCATTTGAATCATACACGGCTGGGAATTACTTTTTCTTCCACCTGGATAAGTTCATAATGCGTAATCACAACAGTAGACTGACTCAGTTTGAAAACTTAATGATTGAGAGTAAACAGAAACATGTGTAGAGTCATTTCAGCTCCTACAGCTATTCAGATGGGGTTTCTAGTGAATTGATCATTTTAAGTGAATTACATAGAGACGTTTCTGATAGATTATTAAGAGCAATTGCAATAAAAAAACCATGATACAATTCTGGAATAATGGAAAAAAATAACGTTTTATCTTTATATCCATTATAAGCTACTTTAGTTTAATTGGTTCAACTAGTATCAGTATCGGATCAGTAAGGAAATCAGCAGTATCAAACACCACTAGTCAACATTTCCAATACGGTGAATGCCAATGATATGTATTGGTGTTTCATTTTACAGCTAGACTAACAACTCTTTGCCTGGCAACGTTTACAGCCTTCTTTCGTAGATCTGTTTGAATAATTTTGAAAATATTGTCGTTTTTCATGCATGGACCCTGTACATTCTTGAAACAGGCTGAAGACCTGCCTTTTCACCTCAGTTCAACACAGAACAGATGAGGTAAGAATGTAAAGTCGAGTCCAGGCCGTTATTATGAGTCTCTCTGTGATCCTCTTTTTCCTGCTGTCTGTTAAGGTACCACTCATTCTGCATCTGTTTGATAATGTCAAGTTCTCCATTTTGGCTGATGCATCTACGTTTTGCATATGCCCTTGTGATTTTGGAGAGTTTTCCTTTTGCTTTGTTGTATAACTCTGCTGTATATACGTAGCTGACGTTGGGCGCTGATATCTGGCCTGTTTGTATCTCTATGTGTCATCTTATCATTTCTCTCAAAATGTGCTTTTTCAGGTGTCTGCTGGAGCTGCCAACTAATTACTTCCTGATTAAATATCTTGTGTATCAACTCACTTCCACGAGTGTCTGTATGATTGAAAATTTACAGGAGGGAGCTTGTGACTCATGAGTGACTCATATTGTGTTCAAGCGCAGGTCTTGGAGAAATCATGACGGCATATGCTGGATCCAAATAGCACTGCAGCTTCAACGGATCAGATAAAAGTGCACAAAGTGAATAAAAACACTTTTGAGGGTCTCACCAAAGTATCAACATCATTCTATCTGCTTCAAAATAGTTTGTTTATTGCCTGGTTACTGGAAGTCCACCACTTTGTTGAGATCTCATCTATAATTTTGCCCTGAAGGTTTTGTCTCTGAATGTTCCGTTTTGTTAGAAGAGAATTGAGTTATCTCCCTTTGTTTTAGAGAAATGTGATTTGTTGGATGGTTTTCTTTTTTTACATTTTGAAGTGGGTTTAAAGAATCAACTTCAGCCAAAACTTGTGCACCACCTGCAGTGAAAGGCGTCCAACTTGTCCCCTGTTTGGTGGAGGTAGCCTGAGAACTGAAACTGAAGTTAAGCTTTTTACCGCCGAGGATGAGTTTGCAGCTAAATGCATTTAAGCGTACTCTGCTGTTTTAGATATTTTTGCTGCTTCACCTCAGTTTGACACTTTGTTTATCTTCTCATCTTTCTTTTTCTCGTTGTTTTTCATCTTAAAAAAAAGACTTTTAACATCTCAACACGAGCGCAGCAAGCAAAGAAACAGAGCTCAAGCGCTGCCAGAGGAGAGCAGTCTGAGGGTTGGAATCATATAAAATATAAGTAACTAAAAGAAAAGAAAAAAAGGTTTCCCGTAGTTGAGACTTCTTCAAAGAGGGTAAAGCTTCAAATCCTGTGCAGAGCTATGTAGCTCAACTTCAGCTGGGATACCTAAGCTGACCTCTGCCTCTATGAAGACTTTTCATGTCTGTGTTTATCACCTGTTGCTTGTATTCTGAGTTTATTCCAGCACTTCTTTACGTTTATGAGCGCTTAGAGCAGTGGTTCCCAACCTTTTGCAACTCAGGGCCCACTTTTAAGCCTCAAAAATGTTTGTGGCCCACATCCAACCTGTAAATACAGAGGCCATGCGATGCCTTATCAGGGTACTTTTTTATAATATATAAAAATTTGAACATCCTTGGGGTACCAAACCTGCTGGCAGGCGCAAATTAAAGTTACTCCTAAATGACTGGCATTTCCAAACCATTTGTCTAATCAGAAACCTGAAAAACCTGGCAAAATAGACAGACTCTCAAGTTTCCCAGAGTAGTTGAATGTGTCATGAGGCCAACAACATTCGTTAACCAAGCAAAAAAGACAAGAATTTAACCAACATCACCTTGATTCTCATGTCCTCTTTGAAAATTCGTAAGTGGGCCAGAATTTTACCGTTCAGTCACCTTGGGATCCGGACCCAAAAAAGGGAATTAAATAAGAATCAAATTTTGGCATGACATTATTATTTGATTTTTCATTGTTCGTATTTTTTCCATTTCATTACAAACTGAAGGTATTTTTAGCCTTTATGAGTCAGGCTCCTATCACCTATACCACAGTCAACTAATTTTGGAACCCAGTCGCGGGCCGGATTGGATGGTTTGCCGGCCTGATTTGGCCCGCGGGCCGCCAGTTGATGATCACTGATCTACACAATGTATTCGCACTTCAAAAATCTTTTGAATTGAGTATGAACTTTGTGGAGAAAAATGATAACCCAGTGAGATAAAACGTGGCAGAAGCGGCAAAACAAAAGAAAAATTTGGAAATGAGTTTGGGGCCCACTTGCAACACCGTCGCGGCCCCCTGGTGGGCCGTGACCCACAGGTTGGGAATCACTGGCTTAGAGAAACATAAAAGTTGCAGTACCACTAGAAACCACAGGGGCAGTAAAGTCAACTGTTCAAGAAACACCAGTAAAACATAAAGAAGAGGAAAACATTGGAAAACGCTGATTAAAAAAAAAAAAAAAGTATTAAGCAGCTTTTTTTCCAAGCGTGGACTGAATTAAGAGAGGAAAGAAAAGCTGTGACGTTCATCTTTTCACACTCCAACTGAGCACAGAGGTCTCTAATGTGGAAAAGCACATGCCCACTTACATGATGTTGCTGTCCCACAGTGCACAGTAAGGGTTCATGGTTCCCTGGAAGACAACAAAAGGACAAAATGTTTACAAACCCAGCGATGGCAATAACTCATCATCATTATCATCATCATTAGAAATAACTGCGTGTTTGTCCTCGCTCAAGATCTTTTGAAAGTCTGTTTCATGGTTCATGTAAACCGGAGCGTTGAGTTCATTCTCACACACACACACACACAGACACTTGCTGACACACTCAGACTTGCTCTCACTTTATCTCCAAGAAGAATAAAGAGCCTGGATCATAAAAGGGATTGTCCGTGTAATTATCTGACTGCAGCACGCTCTCCTGACACCGGCTGCTTGTGAATTAATTATCGACCCAATTAGCCGGCGTTGTGTGTTGCCTGATGTGAGGTGAACAGTCCAACCGACAAAACAGATCAAAACTCTGTTCTGCAGACGAGGGATGTAAAACTAGCTTACAAGATAGTTGAACAGCAGAACATACAGGAGATGATTCATATCAGCGAAACAAAAAATGAATCTGTGATATGATCTTGGAACAGCAGGGGGCGCTACCAGCCTTTGAGCCTTTCTTTTGTTTAATGTCATTGAATCTTTAAAGTCTGTAGCGTAACAGGTCTTTCCTCACAGTTGCAGCAAATGATTCCTGGGCATCCCGCCAAAATAAAACTGCTGACCATTTTAGCATATTTTTATTCATATAAGACTGCCCTTCACTGTTAATTAAATAATGAAAAATAGTTCATTATTTCACTCATTATCAACATGACTGGAGTGGCATCTCCACACCTGCACTACAGGTATCAGAAAGAGAGAAGGAGACCAACAAGTCTCACTTCAACACTTAATGAGTTTATGTCCATTTACACTTGTCTCTAAACTTTGAAGTCCTTTTTGCATTCCCTTAGAATAAAAAAATGATCATGAGGACGTACAGTATTCAAGCATAAGGCAATAAAATGGGTAAAAAATGTCAACAAAAGAACAGTTTATTGGACAAAATTCCCTCTAGAGCTTGAAAATTAACTGAATTACCCATAAAAAAAAGAGTTAAAGCTGAGTGAATCAAGGGCTTTTGCATCTTATTATATCATATCATATCATATAGTATCATAACCTATTGTATTGCCTGATGCTGTATTGTATTATATCATGAAATCTTATCATATCACTTGGTATCTTATTGTGTGGTAACATAGTCTAGTTATTATAATCTCCAATTTAACATAAATTAATTTAGAGTAACATTATTTAATGTAATGTAACATAAGGCAACAAAACACAAAGTAACATGCACTAAATTAACATATTCTGCTGTATCCCATTGTAGTGGATTGCACTGTAACTTATCAACAAATAATCTTAAATCACATAAATGCTAAAAATGAGTTAAAAAAACATTAAAACAAGATATTTAATTTTGCATGTCTTAAAGTAAGATTTTAAATCTTGGCAAGTGCAAGATTATTTGCAGTGTACTGTTCAAGTGTGCACTCTCCGTCAGTGCATGATACAGGGCAAATTGAAAAAAAAGATCCTGTTTTTGAATGTGAGTGTGTGTAAACAAGATCAAGAGTGAAAAAAAACTGAATTTGAAAATGAAGTGTTACTTCAGGTGCTGTTTTATACCAATTTGTTCTGTATCCTGAATCATATGGAGAATCTGTTGTATCAAGATTTTCAAAGGAATAACTCAGGAATCTCTTAAAATGGTTTTTCTATTTGTTGATTTGTAAGAAAGTGTAAGTGTTGTCCTTACATTTGTCAGGTGAGCCAGTTCAATCTCCAGGTGGGAGTCTGTTGCCTTGGGCTCAGGTCTCACAGTCACAGCAATGACCTTGGAGTTCACTACTGTGTGGTTCCTGAATCACAACAAAAAAAAGAAGAACATTTAAGTTCAAAGGCACTTTTCATTTTCAGACACTGTCAAAGAATAAAAATCCACTTTCTACCTCGGCGTGGTAAAGAAGCTGCTTGTGTTTGATATATGCACTTCACTGCATTAGCATACTGTATTTCCATTTAAAGGTTACATGGAGCTTATAGATGGAGAGGGTGAGCATCATACAACATTCAGTGTTCAAAGCTTTAACCCTGATTTAATTTCAAACACCTGAAGAAGCTTTAAGGTTTTAGAGCACAGGCAGAGACTTATGGAGGATCTATAGGGAACACTGGTATCAAACATGATTCAGATCCATGCTTCTGTGCAGATTTTTAATGCTGACTCATCTGATAATCTAAAATTTAAAGCGCAGGTCCTTCTGATTCATTTTTAAATTCAAAGAGTATGAGCCAAAGGAATTTTCTCTGCAGCAGCAGCATGTAGAGAAATACTGACCTAAATATCAAACACTCAATAACAGGAGGATTTAAAAAGCTGCCCGTTAGATGTCAAAGCAAATATACAGGATGTCTGCCAGTAATGGTGCTTAAAACACGCAGAGCGAGCAGAGAACTGAGAACACAAATCAAAGGTTCACCTGGATTGAGTGACATGTTTCTTTCAAACTTACTCTTTTCAGATCTCTCATTGTAGTCCTGTTTCAAAACCCATCTGCAGCTATTGTACAGCTGACAGAAAATCTTTGTTATTAGAAGATGAAACCTATCAGCACTTCCCACCAGGAGAAGAACCTGTCAGCTTCACAAAAGGAGAAACCGAGGTGAAACTGGAGCAGCCCTCTTTTCCGGCAGCACCACTTAAAACGAGAATATTTTCATCTGACTCTGTCATACAGTACGAGTCCGTTTCTCTGAGACTTATTTAAAAATCGATACGGCGAGAGGAGATGTGTTTTTCAGCCTCTCCGCTCTAAGTGCACGGAGAGGCTGAGGACATTTGGTGGCAAAGTAAAAGCTGTTTTCTCTTAGAAAACTTCAACAGCTTCAATCTGGCAAAGAAATCCTGCAAGTTTGGATGCACTTCAGCTCTGAGATTGTCTCCAGTGTTGGAAATTCAGTCCAGCAAATTGTGATAAAGTTTGTTTTCTATCTTTTACTGGTTTCTGACCTTCTTATTATTTTGTTACCAACCTCTTCTTCGCACACAAGCCAAAAATTCTTATTTTCTTCACAGTTAAAATTTCAACTAACATTGTTAAGACCTTTGTTTGGAAGCAGACTAAAGTACTTTTTTTCCATGGGATTAAAAACATGTAGGGACCTCTGGTAATTTCAGAATTACTCTCTGAGTTCAGGTTTTGGTTTGGCACATGATATTACAGATGCTTCTGACTAAAAACGCTGCAGCACCTCACTCAGAAGCACACTGAAAACTTCTGGATATGACAAATAAGTTTAATTATCTTAAAACTTAGACAATAATCAACCCAATCAGCCTGCAAGAGTGAGTTTGTGAAGCAACCAAAGCTGAAGCGCTGTGATCGTATTTTAACTCTTAATACGTCAAAAAGCCAATGTAGTTCACCTCTAACTTTGCTGCTTTATTCCCAACAAATTAATTTAAATCTTATCAATGACATGAGACAGAACGTCTGTGCCAACTTGTTGAGTTCAGAGAGACTACTAATCCATGTTTCTAGAAGTTTTATGGCATTGTCTCAATATTTGGCTGTGGGATATTTTTTTTCTGTTATCATGACTGTGTTACCCTAGTCCTCAGTGAGTGACACTACGACAAAAGGATCGAGTCATGGGTTCAAAACACAACGCCCTCTGCAGTTATTACACATTACCAGAGCTCCACAGGTGAAACTAATCTGGTATGAATAAGGCTTTAGTTATACAGATTTGCAGCTTTTAATTCAGTTCAAAGAACCCAACCTGCTTTATTAAAACACTTATTGAGAAAGTCTGCTGTTTGAGACATCCATGACTTTATCCTTTCAGAATAAAAGCCACAAAAATATGACTTCAAATTGAGAAACTATTCAGTGTTTTGTAGAAGTACCCATTTTTTGTTTCGTAGGTTGCAAAAAGCAAAGATTTGGATGCCTGCTGAGAACTCCTCACAATAGTTTGAAAGTGGTAGATAAAAAATGATTTCATACAAAGCTAACAATCTTTATGCCTTTCTTGTCTCGAATCTAACAGTTCCTCCTCAGTCTGCTCGTCCTCAGGTTCGTCTGCAGAGGCCGAGCTGCAGAGTCCCAGTGTGAACCCGTCTCCACATGTGCGCTGCAGAAAGCTGCTGCTCCACCTGCGACAGCTGGTCGAGCAAGGGCTTGAAATGACCGCTCCGTCCTTGGGACTCTGGTGCCAGGGACTTGTTGAACGGAGTGTGACACCAGGTGTTTGTTTGACGGCCTCATGTTGCTTTTCCAGGGACTGATGTCATCCTTAATTAAGCACATTTGCACCGCTGTAGTGCTTCATCCGCTTAATCAAGTACACTCGTTTATAAAGTTCGTAAGCGTAAAAAAATATAAGCCGGCTGCTTTTTTCTCTTTGAACAAGTTTCAACACAAGCTAAACAAAGAGAGATTTCTGCTGCTGCGCTCCGAACTGAAGCTCACCGCCTGAGGATATCAAACTGAACCACTCTCTGGGTATTTTGAAGGCACTGTGAGGAGTTTTGAACTGATTTTGAAACAGTCTCACTCTTATACTGATGTCTCTACATGACCCACATAGTAAAACGAGATTATCAGGGATGAGCTGGTTGTTTTTTTGAGCTGAATTTTGAAGTCAGATTACAACAGTGGGGGAAAATAAACAAATGATAATAGATTTTATCAGAGTCAACCTTCAAAACCAGGGTACCTGCAGGTTTCAGCAAGTCAAAATTAAGACTTTTTAAGACCTTTTTAATGCCACTTTGAATGAAATTTAAGACCAAAAACACATAAATATGGTCGATGGTTTGGGGGTCCTGCTGCGTTACAACCAAATCATAGCATGTGTTACTTAATGAGACTCATTCAAGTTTACTTTTTGACTGTTTATTAAACATAAAGTTGCTCATTGGTTAATATCTGTGTGTAAAAGTCGAAACAGGATGCAGATGAATTATATCAGCAGCTTGTAAAACAGTTTCCTCTCAAAATCCCCTTCTTGAAAAGTCCCACAAAATAAAATGAAACTAATAAAACATTAGCAAATCCTGCCCTGACAAATTTAAGACCTTAGAGTAATTAATTTAAGACCAGAATATAACATTTTAATGAATTTAAGACTTTTTAAGGATGTGTAGGAACCCTGAAAACACTCAAGGTCAGCGTAGAAGGAAGAGTTAAAAATGATAATAGCAAAATCAACACATCCACAGTGAATAAAATCAGTATGTGCAGAGCTAAGGGCTCAGGACCTCATGGCGTCAGGCGAGCAAGAGGTGGAGTAAGGTGGATGCAAGAGGAGCGCAGGTGGGTGTGTTAATGTGCAGGAGTTCAGAGAAGTTTGGAGGAGCGAGGCTGAGGATGACCTCAAAGTGAGAAGAAAAACCTTGAAATTGATTCAATATTCGCGTGGGAGCCAGTGAAGCTCCTGAAGGACACGAGTGACGTTGTAGTGATGATGCGAGCGGCTGAGTCCTGAACCTGCTGTAGTTTATGGGGGGAAATTGGGAGGGAGAGTGAAGAGAAGAGAATCGCAGGAGTTGATGCAGGATGTGACCAGAGTGTGAAGAAGACTGGAGGTGATTTATGTTACAGAGATGAAAGTGTGCGGATTGATATGAGTTTGGAATAACTGTCCTGAAAGGTCATCAAAGGTTATAATGGAAAAACTGTTTGATTTTTTAAGTGTGGGTTTGGTACCATTGAGAGGAATTTCATTTTTTATCACTAGTTTCATTCTTGTTGCACCTTGTGTATTGTGCAAAATCTAAAATTCACAATAAAAGAAGTGGTAGTGAAAACAGGAAAGTTAAAAAAAAACTCTAAAAAGTTTTTATGCAAGAATGAGGTTGTTCTACAGAAGTTTAAATATTTAAGTCTATCACAAAAGTGCAACAGAAACACATTTTTTTGGGCAAAAACACTTCACCAGACATGAATCACTTTCTTGAAATAAACAAAGAGAGTAGATCAAGATTAGACACCATGATCAAACTAATCTAGTCAGGGTCATCCTGAAGTTTTGGACCCTGACAACAACAACAGTAACGCCCATGAAAATGACAGCTCAGCTCTTAAAATGTTTGTGGTATCCATGGTTACCGCCTGTTACAGTCGACCTTCCTTTTTCTACATTCTGCAAATACAATATCACAGGACAAGATTTTACTCAAGTTGTGAGCAATTCTACATGCAATTGTGCTGTATTGAAACTTCAGAAATGTCACTGTTATTTTGAAAACATTACATCAGTTGAGTTAGAGGAAGTTGGAGAAGAACTGTAGTTTTAATTCCCAGAGTTGGGTGGAAGAGTGGAGGATGATTTGTGGAGGACAGGTAGAGCTGGAGGTCGTCTACGTAGCAGTGAAAAATGACGTAGATATATGATGAATAGAAAGGGGCCTAATACAGAACCCTAGGGAACACCAGAAGTGACTGGGAAGGATGGGAATTTGGTGGTTTTGCATTAGTTTTGAGATGAAAACACTTCACAGGAAACTGATGATGAATCTTTCTCATCAGACTTTTGATTCCAAGTAATTGAAATATAAAGATTGTTATTTTCGACTGTGTTCAGAATAGTTTCATGATCCATCCGTCAACTTAAATATCATCTCATGATTTACATTTAGGTACTCTTGGATTTGGTTTTTGGTTTCATTTTTCTTCTTTTCCCAGACTTTTCTGTGTCTGGTTTTTATTTTAGCTTGGTTGTTTAGGTAGCATGTGAACCAGTATCTTTAAAGGTGATACATAAATAAAGTCAGAGTTATTCTTTTTATTATGGGCTTGCTGCAGCTTCATGTGTTTTGCTTTATTATTTTTAAATAACCCAGTTATAACAGTCCTCTTTCCGTTTTGAGCCTAATGTATAATCAAATCTATTTCTATAGTTGATTCTTGTCTCCTCCCTGTTTGATAAACTGTTGAGCTCTTCTGGCTGCACGCTCATACGCACATGTCGAAGTTCAGTCGAGTACAGCTGTTCAGAAAAATATGTTTTATGTTTCCTCTTCCCTCCGTTGGATCTTATAATTTCATTTCTTTGAAGTGTGACATTTCAAGGACGGTGGACTCAGCCACAGCTTGGTTTTAAGGACGTGATTTACTGATCTGAATAAAAATGGACACCTCTGCAGCTTCCAGAGGATTAAGTCTGTAAAAAACATGAAAAAACAGAACATTCAAAGAGGAATAAAAGACGCTCTTACTTTGGTGAAGGTAGCATGAGTCCGAGAGTCTTGTAGAGGACGGTTCCCAAAATGAAGACGGGTGATCCTTCCATATCTGCAGGGAGACATCAAAACTACATGAATTCTGTGAAGAAGTTTAGAAAGAAGAGACTTTTTTTTTTTTTTTAGAGAATCATCCAACCTCATTAAACTAACCGACCTTGTTTGGCAGTCTCAACGTCGAAAAAAAAAGCAAATATTCAAAATCTACATACTGTATATGTCGAATATTGGAAGCTTTGCCTTCCAATAACAAGGAGGATTTTCATAATTCAAAGGAAAGTTTTAATTGGGAGTAACACTTGGCTTATGTAAACTTGTTAGTTCACGGTGCCAGAGCAGTTTCTGCCAATAACACTTAAAAAAAAAAACTTTTTTAAGGAGCGCTTCTCACTTTTTTTCGTGCAGAAGTGCCGACAGAATCAGTCTCTTACAGACGAAGTTACCTCAGATTATGCACATGGCACAAACTCCCAATCAATCCCTTGTTTTGTTATTATCAATACATTCCAAATAAGAGTGATTACACCAATTAACCAAATTGTTTGGCGTGGATTGTGATGTATAGAGCGGCGACTGGCAGCGTTTGAAAGATGCTGAGTCGAAAGAAACTCGGTGACTAAACAAGCACAGGGGAGCAGACGGGTTTTTGTTTTAAGCTTGTAGAATAAATTCACTCCCCAAAAAAGGGTTATAACATCAAACAAGAGGAGATAAATTCTGCAGGAGAAAGATTTGTCTGGTGGAAATACTTTTGGAAGGTTTCAGACAGAGCAGTTCAAATGGCATTATTCAACTTTGGATGAGAAGCTTTTGCTCCTGATTCCATCATCTTTTAAGATTTCATTTATCAGACATTTCAACACACTTTTCCCTGCAGATTCAGAAAGTTTTGCTCATTTTAAACAGTTAAAATTCACCTTAATCAAAGCCAGAATGTGTCTACATAATCTGTGTTTGTGACTGCGAGTCCCAGAGGAAACTGCGCCGAACTGGAAACGATGTCTGTGAAATATATTCAGTCACAAACCTGCTGACTGGGAAACAAAGAGGCCCTTTGGGATGACCACTTTATCTTCAGAGTTCCTGGCCCAGTCGACCATGCCTTTACGACCCTTCATGGGGAAGTTGATGTCAGTCATCACAGACACTGCAGGAAGTCTCTGGATGCTGGCCACTGCGGATATTAAACACAGGCAGGGACAGAAATAGTGAGGGGACATCAGAGCATAAGGAGTTCGTCCATTGTCTTGTGCAAAATCTTTCTGGTTTCATTAATCGATCATTACAAAGAAAACAAACAGACAACAACAAGTTTAATTATCACCAAACAGAAAAAAAACACGTCAAAATAGTAAAAAAAATATTTCTGGTTTCATTAATCGATCATTACAAAGAAAACAAACAGACAACAACAAGTTTAATAATCACCAAACAGAAAAAAACACACGTCAAAATAGTAAAAAAAATAGTTCTGGTTTCTACAACAGATTAAGTTTCAGCTGAGATTGAACCAAATCACCATCAATAAGTTGCTTCTCTACAACTTTACAAACAGCTGCAAACATTTATTTGTCTCCCTATCTGACTTGGAAAGATTATAGAGATAAAAAGTCTCAGCAAAGCCATCAAACCAGGATATTTTTCATCATAACAGAAATCAACTCAGCAAACTGTCACCTCAAAGAGAATTAAAATATCTTAATTTATCGCTGTTATGACATATAGAAACCCAACATGAGTCAACCTGATTGTCTTTATTCTCAAACTCAAACTCTTTTTAAACGAATGGCGCCTTTGAGACATTTAAACTAAAGTGCTTCACATACAATTAAACAGAGATGAAACTAATAGCAGCAACAGAGAAAAAAAGTCTTGAAATCTTGAATAACTGCAGTAAAATCAATGTAATATCTGCTAAATATCTCACAATTTAGTAGTTTGGTTCGTTTTAGTATTGAAAAGATGTATTTCACCATGAAAACTGTGTGCACACTATTATTTTAATGTATTTTAGCTTTTTTATTCAATTTTTTACCTTTTTATTTTTTCTATTTTGCTTGTTTGTGTCAGTTTCCTTGGGATTGTATACTGAAAACAAGATTCTATATGGGAAACTGAGTTTTTTATAGTTGCATGTTCCAAAAACAATAAAATATATTAAAAATACCTTTCAATAAGTGAAATGAATGATAAAATAAAACAAGGTGGAATCAACTGACACAATAGAAAGTTATTAAAATAACTTGAAATGAATTAGAGCAAATCATGTGCACAAAGTTGATTTCAATAGTTATTTTTGTCTCTTTTAATCAAGACTTAAGTGGAAAAAAATGTGATCTTTTATTGTAGATCTACTCTACTTCTTTCACTTTCATCTTTATGCCACAATCACATTTTATGTGTTGATCCTGAGAGGAGGAGCTGGATGATACAAGTTTCCTCATTAAAAGCAGAACGAAAAACACATTATTCCAATGATTTCAAAATATGGACGGTTAAATAAGAAGGTGGTTGTCAACCTGACGTAAGGGGGAGGATGAAGTTTAGAGAAATTTCCAGTTACAGGAGGAATTAGAGGAACATGTCTCTTTATCACTTATAGGATTTTGTAGAACATTTGCAAAAACCTACAATGGTAATTTAAGACAGCTCATAACCCTACATGAACAGAAACACTTTGATTTAGTTTACAATGTTTTCATTTGGCATGTATTTAGCTATGAAAAAACCCAAATAACTCCACCCCCAGACCCTGATGTCAGAAGTTTTTTCTCCTTTTTCCTCTCTAGAAAAAGTTGGTGCTTCTCTGGAGCTGGTTTCTCTGACTTAGGGTCAGTTTTTTTGTGGTTGAAACACAAAGAGCTGGATTAGGCCCTGACTCTTAACAGTGAAAATGGGTAAAAGAAGCTTAAAGAGAAACTACAGAGCTACTTGCATCAAATTTCACTTTTCAGCTTTGGCATTTTTATGATGGTAGTCTTGATTGTGCTGGTTTCTTTCCCTTGTGTTTGTCTGCAGGCTCTTAATCCCAAATTTTCAACCACGAGTGTGTAAAAAGTTCCTCTTTCCTGTTCACGATCCTTGTCCTCAAAGTGCTGTATTGAACTTTTGCTGCATTGTTATATCACTCCTGACGGACTGACGGCGCATTATCCTGTTTCCACCTGCTAAATCTGTGCCTGAACGTTGCAGATTAGAGCCAAACAGAGCTGAAACTTTCATCCTTCAGAGGTTGTGCAACAACACCTCTTCTGTACTCTTTGAAGGGCACAATCTGTAATCCATATATAAACCAAAAGAAAAAAAAAAACAACACTCCTACTGCTCAAGTTTGAAAGTATCACTCCCAAATTGCGAGGCAGGTCTTTAAATACTCTGGCTAACACCACGAAACGATGGCACGGAGTTTCCCACATGCACAGGGTCAGATTGAGATGAAATTATCTGAGGATGAGTGTGACGAACAAGAAAAGTGTGTGAGTTTATCCGCGAGAGTGACTTTTATGTCAATAAGCAGGTAATTCCTAACTCCTAAATAGGCCTTGAGTATGTTTATGTACACATTTAGCACAATAAGCAAACTCAAAGCCACATCTGGCATCTGGCAACCGGCAGACAGTTAATCTCCTTAATCACTCGTAGAGTCTCTCACCTCCCCTCTGAGGTGCTATAAAAGGCCAGTCTTTGCACTAAAGCAATGACAAGCAAAATTCCCAGGATCAACAGAAAAGGCCTCTGCATTACAAGGAGGAGGATAAAGCTGTGCTGTTCTTTACCTGCTATCACATCCAGCCCCCGTTCAGGTGCTGCTGCAGCGAGGGGAACCGGAGGCTAATCCCCCCATTGATGCAAAAACCTCTATTGTTCCTCCCGCTCTGCCAATAATACAATTTGAGTCCTGGCATGACTCCATGTTTGAGTGAAATCTGTGACAGAAGGTGTGTCTGTGTGTTTGGGATGATCCAGCAGCGGGCATGAAATCACAGAGCACCACGAGACCTGGAATTTGCAAAGAGGCCCGTTCACAGAGCAGATGTTCGGAGCAGGAAACGCTAAGTGTGTGTGTGTGCGAGTGTGTGTGTGTGTATGAGTGGGTTTAGTCACACTGTGAAACACAACAGGGTGCTAGGAATAGTTCTGGGTAATTCTGCAGGTAAATGGGGCTTTGCACTTGCCTGATGGGGCCAGACAGCACAAATAAAGCGATCATTTTCGATTTTGATGCTCCCAAACAGCGATTCGCCGCACTAAGTGTATTCTGTATGGCTCATTTTCATAAAAGGGAATTATAGCCTGCTCATTACATCCAAATGGGCTCATGAGAGCTTCGGCATTAAGTTACCCATCAAAGTCCGACAATATAAACATTTTGCATGGACGACAAATTAATGACCTTTGCAGCTGTTGTGTCTGTTAATCAGTATTTATGTGACGCCATGACGTAAAGCCGGAACAGTAAGTCAGAAGTGCATAATGTACTGCTCCTTTAAAGCGGTGTTTAACTCTCCAACATGTCCCAAGCTGCACTTTGTCCTCAGAGTGTTTGAGAACAACTTCCTGGAGTGGAGAGCATTTTGCAATCAAGGTTATTTGACTAAAAGTAGGAGGACAGAGGACGATGCGCCGGTGACAGCCTGTATTTATCTCAGTGTCAAGAGGCTGCCATAAATTAGTGACGAAATGATGCCGCAATATCTTACTCAGCCAGATGCTCTGCGCTTGGCTTCCACCGATACATCCACAAAACTTTCCATTCCTTTAATCAAAAGGTCCACGTGCGGCGTGAGAATTACTGCGTGGCTGGCGACCAAAGTCTGTGCTGTGTCCAGAGGTAAAATGATTACCCAGAAACTCCCTCTGCTCCCTGTCTGCTCGCTTCACTCGAGCTGCACCGCTCGCAGGTTTCTAAACATGCGGTTATATAAGAGAGGATTAATAAACACCTTCAGTCTGCAAGTCAGATTTTTGGCAAACATGAAACACTCTTATCTTCTGGAGTTCACAACAATCAGACAGAGCATGCAGTCTGCTCTTACGCTCAGACACTCTTCTTCCTATAACACCTTTACAGTTTTCACCAGCAGCCATTTTGAGTCTTGCCAGAGGCGACTCATTACTGACACATCTTCAGATTATCACGCAGAAAGCCCTCAGTGCTGGAGATCTCCAAAAGGATTCTGCTTCTGAAATATCCCCAAATCCATAAAATATACCCTATTATCACATTCATGTGTAGAAGTACTGATTTCAATACTCCCTAACACCTCTACAGATCTATTCATTTATTGATCCTGTTATTTTGTTTTTGGCATCTTAGGTCAGATACAGAAGAGTTCTGTACAGAGCCCCTAAAGGGACAAGAAAAGGTAAAAAAATAATAATAATAATTTCACGTGTGCACTTGAAGCTTTTACGTGCTCACCGAAAACTTTAAGGTGCGCACCTGAAACCATAGTGCGCACCAGAAATGCTTCAGATGCACACCTGACAGTTTTCTTCTCTACAAAATGACAATACAAGAGTTAGTCCGTGCGTAGCATCACCGGTACCACCACGTCTGTTTCGACGTAAAGGATTCACCGCTTTTGATCGTGTGTTTGATTTTTGTAGAGGGACAGCTTCGAACATCTGGCCAGCTCTGTGGCTATCGTTGGATGAACACAAAATGTCACCTAAAACTTTCAGGTGAGCACCAGAAAAGGTTTCAGGTGAGCACGTAAAAGTTTCAAGTGCGCATGTGAAATTATTATTATTATTTTACCTTTTCTTGTCCCTTTAGGGGCTCCGTAGTTCTGCTTTCTTTTGTGCTGGTTTGAATCTTGACTCATGTCCAAAAGGACCAAAAGTCTTTGTTTAAGGAGGAGGTTTCAGGAGGTCTAAGGAGATTGATAAAGAAACTACTAAAATTGAGTTAAGAACCGTCCAACGCATTATTAAAAACTGGAAGGATAGTGGGGATCCATCGTCTTCCAGGAAGAGATGTGGCCGGAAAAAAATCCTGAATGATGGTGATCGGCGATCACTTAAACGTGTGGTGAGATCAAATGGAAGAAAAACAACAGTAGAACTCAGGGCTATGTTTAATAGTGAAAGTAAGAGCATTTCCACACGCACAATGCGAAGGGAACTCAAGGGATTGGGACTGAACAGCTGTGTAGCTTTAAGAAAACCACCAATCAGTGAGGCTAACCGGAAAAAAAGTCTTCAGTTTGTTAGGGAGCATAAAGATTGGACTCTGGAGCAATGGAAGAAGGTCATGTGGTCTGATGAGTCCAGATTTACCCTGTTCCAGAGTGATGGGCGCATCAGGGTAAGAAGAGAGGCAGGTGAAGTGATGTACCCATCATGCCTAGTGCCTACTGTACGAGCCTGTGGGGGCAGTGTTATGATCTGGGGTTGCTGCAGTTGCTCGGGTTCAGCAACAGTTTGTGCTCAAAGAATGAGGTCAGCTGACTACCTGAAGATACTGAATGACCAGGTTATTCCATCAATGGATTTTTTCTTCCCTGATAGCACGGGCATATTCCAAGATGACAATGCCAGGATTCATCGGGCTCAAATAGTGAAAGAGTGGTTCAGGGAGCATGAGACATCATTTTCACACATGGATTAACCTCCACAGAGTCCAGACCTTAACCCCATTGAGAATCTTTGGGATGTTCTGGAGAAGACTTTGTGCAGCGGTCAGACTCTACCATCATCAATGCAAGATCTTGGTGAAAAATTAATGCAACACTGGATGGAAATAAATCTTGTGACGTTGCAGAAGCTTATCCAAACAATACCACAGCGAATGCGTAATCAAAGCTAAAGGCGGTCCAACGAAACATTAGAGCGTATGACCTTTTTTTTTGTGGTGACTTTTTTTTGCTTCTTACCACTGATCTGATGTGTAATTTCTCCTAATTTCCTCTCAATTTTTCCTGTTGATACTATAACTGACTGGGTGGGTTGTTCCTTTTGGATGATGGGAATGTATTACAGGTGATTTTGCGCCTAAAAATTACAAGATTCAGTAAATACATTGACAGTGATGGACGGTTCAGAAGCCAACATCTGTGTGTGTTTTCTGATTTAACAGTGGGATGCACTTGACTGGGACCAAGATTAAACTGAGAGCCAAGTGTTATTTTTTTTATCCTGGTTATTGCTGACAGTCGCTCCTATTGAGTGGTGCAATAAACCATTATCACCAAACCTGGATTAGGTCTCAGGGTCTCCTCTGCAGATGCTTTAATACCAATTAAAGGCTCATCTTTTTGTTTCTGCAGCTCGCTGTGAATGAAACAACTACATGTGAGTTATTTGTCTTGATGGTCTTGTTTGCTTTCTGGCTCATAAAGACTTGCGATCAATTTCAGTCTGTTTCACAAAAATCCCGTCAGAGCACACAACTCAGACTTGAGTCAAAAAGCTATATTCTTGTGCAAACTTGTAAAAACAAACCACTTAATTAAAAACTAACGAATTAAAAATTGATAGTTCCAGAAATGTGGCTCAACTCTTTGCTTCATTAACCTACGCTCACATTGTTCAATTATGTATCACTGAGATAAGAAACCCAAAATAGAATGTTTTCCTCTCTGAAATAACCTTTCAGAGCCGAGGGAACCTCAGCGTGTGATAGAGACGGTGAAGAAGCATCACCTTTATTCAGGAGTACGCCAAAACGTGCAGGAGAAGGTTTAACTTTGATGAAACAATTAAAACAAATGTGGATGATCTTTGCAGGCCATGACCAAACAATCAGGTGTAGAATAATAAAACAAAACAACAAATTAAAGTTTCCCAGTGAGAGCACACATAGTAATTAAAGGATGAGGGAAACTAAGTTTGACTGGATTAGATTTGCAGCAGATTCTCTAGGTTTACAGTGAAAGTACAGAAGCCCTGAGGGGACATGCATCCAAACGTTTTCCATGAATCAGAATCATTGGGGGCACAAGCCCAACGGCAAGGTCAGCGAGGACTCTATCGGAACCACAGTGACGAGGCGAAAAACCCCGAAAAGACACAACAATGTAGTTCATGTGCCCCAATTTTGTGTAAATGTGACAGGGGACAAAAAACTTGGCCCACTTAGGATCCTCATATGAACATCACATTATACTTGGAATCCAAAAGATTATTCTTTGTTTCTTCTGCCAGTTTTCGTGCCTTCAACTTGCTTAAAATCGAAACAAAGCATGCCAAAAAATTCAGTTCCAGTGATTTCAATTTATACATCCAGCATTTTTGTGCCAATAAGTGCTCAACAGCACCTCCTAGATGAGAAAAACACAGCCCCCAAAGCTACTTTCAGATACAGGCTTCACATTTGGGTGCATGACGATCAAGACAAGCTACAAAAAGTCTCTAACAATCATATTAAATTCCTATGATGGTGTATTAGGGCCACATTAAGATTTTTTTTTTTTTGCTTCATATGTTACGACAAGATTAAAGTCAAATTTAATTAGTTTATTACGAGATTTAAGTGGAAGTAAAGTCGAATCGAAAGTAGGTAAGGAAAAGATCAAATCAGGATCAAATCAGAAGAAGAAAAAGAATGAAACGAGGATGAGAGTGCTGCAGTTAGCAGGTAAAATTAAACGTTTGCTCCGTGGTCTTCATTTCCTTCTTTGCTTGTAGACTGTCCTCGATTATATTTCGACTTTATTATTGTAGTAAATTACATCATCACTTTCGACTTAAATCTCGTAGTAAAACAATTAATTTAGACTTGAATCTCGTCGTAAAATATGAAGTAAAAAAAAAAATCTTAACGTGGCCGTAATACTCTGTCGTAACTTCTAAACAGGAACTTCCTAAAATTGAGTTTAGTGTCGGTTTTTCACGATTTATAGGGTATGTATTTGAACGAGCTAAAACCACAGTTTTTTCAGATCATCTTCCAATTGTATATGTGTGAGTTACACACATTGATGTTGAAAAGTTAATTTTACGATGGAGAGTTAGGGCCAAAAAAAGTTACTTTTTGCGATCAATCTCGTAAATTTACGAGAATAAAGTCATGGATTTACGAGATAAATTTATGAATTGATTAAAAAGACTAACTTTATTCTGAAAGGTTGTATCAGAAGACGACAAAGAAGGTGAAATGAGAGCCTGCAGTATCTTGAAGTATTTTTTCAGGGTCCTAATCCTCATGAAAATGTCATACTGATGTGGCAGAGGATTAAATAATTCCATATGTGTGAAACCTTTACTTAAGTGTAACTTATCAACACTACAAAAACTGAAATCTAAGCAAGTCATTATGTCTTATTTTTAGTAACATTTATCTTATTTTTCTTGATTTGAGATACATACACCAGACCAGGTCATAAAAATGTCTCATTTCAAGTTTTTTAAAGACAAAAATGAGGCATCAATTGCTTGTAACAAGTAAAAAAAATCTGCCAATGGGATAAGATAAAAGATTCTTGTGTTAAGACATCTTTCTAATTTCAAGAAACTTCCCTGGCGAATTTGTCTTATCCCATTGGCAGATTTTTTTTGACTTGTTACAAATATCACATAATGGTTGAAGCTAATCGAAAGGGTGTAGGCTGAAGCTTATGCTTATTTTACATAATTGCTTTGTAATTGCTTTGTTACAAGCAATTTACACCTCATTTTTGTCTTTAAAAAACTTGAAATAAGACATTTTTATGACCTGATCTGGTGAATGTGGCTCAAATTAAGAACAATAAGACAATTTTTACTAAAAATAAGACATAATGACCTACTTAGATTTCCATTTTTGCAGTGAAGATGCTCCACGTTCCTCATTTTGGTACAGGTGGCTTCTGCTCTTCTGATAACCAAGCTACAGACTTAAATGACAACTTTATTCTGGTAAATTAATGTTTTTTGTCTTGCAAATTTATGAGTTTAATCTTGAAAGTTCACTTTTTCTATTATTTTGAAACAAACAAACAAAAACTGATATCTGGAATATTTTCAGGTGATTCTTTAAATAAAAATAACCTTTTAAATATTTTATTCATGGGTGAAATGTGAGGTAAGCATGCAAACTTTACAGTGAAATGTCCCCATTGCTCCACTGTACAGCTCAGATTTCATTTCACATGAAAATCAATAGTCCTTTTACTGCAGCAAGATGCAACAATAAATCATATTTTTGATGAAAACAGGCAAAAGACTTTGTGCTCAGTGCCCTGGATCAGATATGTCACGGTTCTGTAAGTTTACTAACACACTGCATGGAATAAAGAGAAATGGACGCAACAAAAATGATCCATGATGTTTAGGAAATGGTGCTGTCCAGTGAAAGTGAGGCCCTAAAATTGAGTAGAAAGAAACAAGAAAGAAGACACCACATCCAGAACCTCGAGTACAGTCTGTCCTGAATCAGTCAGCTGGTGCTGGAAACTAAATCCATCCATGTTGACTTAAAGATTTTCCTGTCATATCGTGTCTGACTGCTGGGAATAGTTTGATCTATTGTCTCAAAGACTTGAGAGACCAGACAGTCACGTGTCCAACTAATGCAATAAGAGTCAAATGTTTAACATTCAAGTTAAGCCATTCATTCCACACAGCTGCTCCAGGAATTTGCGTAAATCTGGATAAAACACTTAAGTGTCAATTTGGAGTCGTCTGCTCAGAATGGACTGCATATTGTGTATGAATCAGGGGTCGTGTGTTAATGCTTTTTGCAGCATTAAGAGGAGGCAATGGCAATGAGATTGGACGACAACCATTAAGCCAAATTGGAAGATGTATGAAAAAAAAAAAAGAGCAGCAGAATTATTCTCTTATCTGAGAAAGAAGTCATTAAGGCTTGGCATTTTGAAATGCATTCAAGCCTTATTTCCCAGTGTCCATTACTTAATTCGCCTCCCGTAATGGCATTTTGATGGGAGCATTCATTTTACCGTGTTTGGTATGCGATTCTTCGGGGCAACCTATTCATCATTATGGAAATCATGTAACATAAAGAGGCTCTGAGTATGAGTGTTTGCCAGAAGTGGGTCAAATGTTAGCTATTGTAAAGAATACAAGACAAAAAAAAAAAAAAAGCCTCCAGAGGAATTTAGCATACCAGCACAGCTGTACACGCTCACATCCACTTGCATGAATAAATCACAAGTGCGGTTCTATTATTCCATTCCAGTACGACACCATTTATGGCTGAGTAAGAAATGAAATGCCACAGAGACCTCAGATCATCGGAGAGGCTGTGCGACAGAAGCTAAAAGAACCCATGAGGAGAAATATCGCTCAGAGACTCACATCCTGGGACTGCTTTTTTTTTATTTTCCAAAGAGGAGGGAAGCTATAATCTGGACCACAATCAGCCGTGCAGAAACGACGTTTGCAAGCTCATTACCGCTGCAAAGAATAACTTCTAATTTCACTTCCAGTTTAATGGCCTTTAACAGAGAGCTGCGGTATGTTTTCTGTGATTGCACAGGAAAATGACGATTGTTTCTGTTAATGTTTGCACACATGCTTTAGATTTTTGCAGGAGAAAACATCAGGTGAATGCATATTTTGGAACTTTTGAATCATAATATTTTTATGCTCTTTGTATTATTCATTAACTAAAACATGTAGTCTGTGTTTCTTTTTGTCAGAGCTTCCCTCCTGCAGGGATCCAGTGCTTACTCCTGATATTGAATTCTGTGTTAAGTGTTTTCATATGAATTTAGCACATTAAGACCACAAGCTCACTTTTAATTAACATTATTGATTTGCAGTAATTTTACTCCCCCACCCCCACCATGCAGCATTTATCCCAAATTAATGGTGTTGGGGAAATCGGCACGTGGAGTCAGCAGAGTACAGGGATTTCGTGTCCGTGTCGAGCAGAAATAAATAGTGAAACAAGCTCAGCGGCTGATTCTTACCCAGGTTCCCTGTCATCAAATAGGCATTGTGGAAATCCTTCATGCCCAACCCCACGATGTGGATGAATTCCTCTATGACCTGCATGAGCTCCACCGCTCCCGGATAAATCTGGAGGAGATAAAAAAAAGACGAGAAGACACTCAAGATTTCATTTCTGCTGTGGTTTTTTATAATGCAGCTGCAGATGTTACCACAGGAGGAAAAGAGAGGAGAGAAAGATGGCGAACAGAATGCGGGAATACAGATTACAGAAATAAAAATCGATGATAGAGAATAAGTTATACAAAACAGTTAAACTGGATTCAAATCTGCAAAAACGAAGTTCTTGCTGTAAATATTAAGCAACTATTGTACAAAATATGTATAAAAGGAAAGAAAAGGTCACACAAATTTGCTCTGTTCTTATAGAACTGGCATTAAATGTGTCAAGAGGTCGAATAAATACAGATATGTTGATTCACTCAAAGAAAACCAGGACATAAGTTTTTGGTTTGAGAGTTTGGAATGACACAATCTCAATACTTCATGTTTGTTAAAATAGTTTGCAATTAGTTATTCCAAGTTCAAATTAATTATGAGGTAAATCTTGCATGTTCTCATACTGAATATAAACAAACATAGTAGTTAGATAGATAGCACACAATGTAGGAATGTGGGTTGAAACAAAAATCAATAATGGAAAATAAGACATATACGGAGAGCAGGAAACATTATAACTGGGTTCAAATCTCTAAAAACCAATTTCTTGCTGTGAATATTAAGCAACGATTGAATTAGATATGCATGATAGGAAAGATAAGGTCACACAATTTGGCTCTACTTTCATTAAACAGGACTAACCTGTGTCAAGAGGGCAAAGAAATATGGGTATGCTTATTTGAAAATCAGGAACTGTTTTGACAGCTTCTTAAAGTTTTGGATGTGTTTCATGCATATATAACATAAAATTGTGTGTTTAAGATTTTGGGATGACACATTTCCAATAGTTCATGTTTTTTAAATAGTTTGAGATTCATAACCCAAATAAATTGTGAGAGGAATCTTTCATTTTCTGATATTGAATATGAACGAAAGGATCAGACAGTGTCAGACTTAATTGAAGCATCCGTGTGACATCAGCAGAGCTATCAGGCTTTTACTCCTCGTCGCTGGTTGGCTTCTCCTCTGAAAGGCTTTGCCAAGTGAAGGGTTATCGCCTGGGTTCATGTGACGCTCCGTGGTCATCAGCACTCACACAGACTGCACGGCCAAGAATTCAGCACCACAGACAGCGACTAGAACCGCCATCGCCGCCGGCCTGTCGGGTCAGCACTTTTCCTCCAAGTCCATAAATCAAAGGGCTTACTAATCCAATAAACGACCTTCAAAAGATTGGACCACTGTTATGGCTGCCAATCTTTCGGTGAGGATCTAATAAGAGGCTTTGATTCGAGCGCCATCAGATTTGTTCTTTGACTGTGCCATACATGACAACAATCGGGCCGGGCTGTAACACGTTTTGATAAAGTGTCAGCTACACAGATCAGTGCTGAAACAACACTTTAGAACGCTGTGAGGGACTCTCATCTCACGCACGCCGTTCTGTGTCGATATCACTGGAGGAACTCAGTCACTATTGACCTTATTGAACGGTGCGCCTTTTTACTCCAACATCACGCTCGCGGATGGCGTTTAAGGAACAAACCAAATCATAACATGTGTGAAATCTAAGAAAAACATCATCAAGTCAAAAGTTAAGTTCATAAAAGTCCAAAGGGGTTTTGGGCCCATTTTGTAAGTCATGTTTTTTCAGGATCCTCTTATACTAAAGGTTAATTTGGTGATTAAGTAATAAGAAAATATGTAAATCAAGTTTGAAGAGAACAACGACAAAATATTGGAACTTAGATTGTGTTTGGTTGTAATATTGATTTTATTGGTTTATTCTTACTCCTGTAATATGTTTTTCCATTTAGAAAACTTATGGTGTTACTCAGACCATGTAATTAAGTTGATTAAGTTTATTTATTTATTTATCTTTGCAAAACGGGTAGGCAAAATAAGCATAAGCTTCAGCATACACCCTTTCCATCAGCTTCAACCATTATGTAATATTTGAATCTATAATGTATATGTTGTGTGTGGTCTTTAAATGATGATTGAATAAATTTAAATTAAATTTTATGTAACTCACTAGTTGATAATAACCAAGTCAGTTTATCTTACACCTGCAGTTGCTGATTATTATTCTCTGTTTGAGTAATATCGCTTGATCAAGCCTTTTCTAACTTTCTGTTCTACAAAATAAGGAATAAAAATATTTAGGATTTGTGCTGATATCCAATTGGATTGATATTGACACCCCTATGTGGCACGTCACTCACCACTTTCACCCTGTTTCTTCTCGATTTAATGTCCTATTCTCTCTAAATAAAGGCATATAAAACCGAAAGTTACCTCTTTAAATAATAAAAAAATTGCTGCTTATCCCTTTCACAGTGTCAAAGCCACTATTCCTATTTCTTCGAGAGGCAGAATTCTGCAAACGTGGATGTAAAAGAAATTCCTGAATCTGTCTATAAACTGATCCAAATAGATTAGAAAAATAGTTTGAGATATGGTGTGAAGATATTTACAAGATGATGACATCATCACATAAGGATCTCCTGACTGTTTCATGACACATTGGAGGTACAGGCCTCAAACACCAAGGTCGACCAGATGGAGGGGGGTCAGCCTTAAAAAGAAAGTGTTTCAGACAGAGGCTCAAGAAAGGGAAACAAATAGAGATTATAGGGATGGTATAAACCCTGAAAACGATATTACTACCATCTACTGACCTTATAAAAGCCTTTTACAAAAACAAACCGTCTCTCTGTAAAGGGGCTTATTACACCTCAGGTGAAATTGTGATTTTTTTTTATGGTGCCTTAGAGGCTCAAACAAAAATTTGACTGGTTGTCACTTATATATTTGACCACCGTTTGCCTTTTAGTGCTTATAAATCAAAAGGATGTGAAATCCCACTGTGTGACAGATTTTCTTTGTTAGTAGTGTCACATCTTAAAACGTCCTAAAAGCATCAGAATATCCCATCATGAGCATCATCTCAGAGGAAACTAAGATTTACCCTCAGAGTGGCATTTAGCAATTAACACCTCCCCTTGTTTGATATTTAACTAACACCTGAGGCAGGTATTTCCCTCCTCGATGGCACCTCGCGCTGCGTGTGTCTGCACATGCCGCTGCATGTGCCGCCGCCGCCGCCGCTAAGCCTGGCAAGCGGATCAGTGATGCTGAAGTTGAGAGCCTCTGACACAGCAGAGTGAAAGCCATAGTGGGGGAGAAAAGCACATCACGTCGCCCCTTCCGGCATGTCTGACGCACAGTGCAGTCATGCTCGTTCGGCTGGTCTCCATGGCAACGGCGAGAGATGTGAAGGCAGCGCAGGGGAAATGGCTGCAGTGGAGGTTCTGTAGACAGAGCTCTTCCTTTCCTTGCCATGGTAACAGTGACAGGAGGTGAATATATAGTGATCTGTGCACCGAGCCAACTCTGCAGCGAGTAAAGGCTCATAGTGAGGTGTTTCATGGAAGTGTTTTTGAATGTCCACAGCAGGCAGCGTGTGGGCGTCGCAGAGACACAGCTCAGGACGCTCATTAATGCAAGAAAAGAAGGAGCGAGTGAGAAAAAATTGATAACTGTGAAGTCCAGGCATCATCTTTTGAAATCAGACAGCATCGCTACAGCCAGCGTCTGCTTGGTGAAATGCCCAAAGTGAAGTCTTTAGACAGGCACATTAATAACAGCAGAAATAATGAACTCATATCTCCTCTGGGTGCTCAATCACACACACATACACACACACACACACACACACACACACACACACAGGACTATTCCTATATTTGCTCTGATCTGTCAGTTTCCATCTCTGACACATTTGTAAAGCGCTCTTTTGTGAGCTCTTCTCACTTGCATCCCAGCTTTAAGGTTTGCCAAAGTGAAGCTGCAGTGAGTAAACACCTTTTACTGCCCGTAGAGACAGCCTGGGTTGGAGCTGGAGCTGCTGGCAGGGTTTAAATCACTCCCTCACCCCCTACCTGCTTAGTTGTAGACAGGCTCGGGGAAAACAGGGACAAAAATGAGATCTGACTGATTTTGAGACACCTCCTCAGTTGTGTGTGTCAGTGCAGGTGACTCCTAATTTAAGTCAATTTAGCAGTGAGGGTGACAACGGAGCAGATGCCCTCTGCAGACTCGCAGTCCTCACAGATGGCATCTCTGTCGGAGTCTGGATGTGCGTGATTTCAGGGGGTTCAGGTTGTCTCAGGCACTCGTGGCTGTTTTTTTTTTGCAAAGCAGAGTTGCCACCTCTCAAGCTGAGAAATGTGTCGGACAGAGGACATCGCCGGGGGCCGTTCTCCAAGGATAAACACGGCGTCAGAAAAAGTGAGGAGCTCTGCACGCAGATTCTCAACCACAGTGCTGCAGATTTTCTTTCTTCCTCCAGAGAAAGAAAACAGGGGATTGAAGTCTTAGCTTCATGCAATATCCAAACAGGTGATAAAACCCACCTGAGGATGTGTTCTTGCCCCACTGGTTGCTGTGATGTGAATCAGCTGGGTGAAACAATGTAAGCAGGAGGAGTGAGTCCTGCAGTGCTAATGGCTGGACGGTTTCTGTGGCAGTGCTGCTGCCACCAAGTGGAACTGTGAGGAACTATCTTTCAAAATGAGGCCAGATGTCACACCTGCTAAGTGCCCTCTCACGATGATATGTGTAAGTATAACATTATCTCGGCACTGCCTTTTCTCAATCCCCGCTGTGCACGTGGAGCAACGGCAAACAAGCTCTGAGTCGACTTTTGAGACAAACAACGCTCGAGCATCGAATCTGAATTATTCACCATGAGTGCAACAACATGCTTACCTTCTGTGCATCCTCCCATTTCTCCTTATTTTCCTCCTCCAAGAGGTTACTGATGATTTGAAAGAAGTTCTGTGGAGAAGATGAAAGAGAAAACACACACACACACACACACAAACACCCACGTGAGAATTACAGGCACTGCAGCTTTTAAGAATCATGACACATAAACGCTATACACTCAAAAAAACCCTCTTATGGATGATACGCTGTCGTGTCTGATCGAAGGGATTTCTATAAGGGAGTAATGACGGTCCCTGCAGGGCTCAAGAGCAGTAGGAAATTTGACACTGTGATGGTAAAGCGTCCAAGAAAAGGTGGAATTTATGGATCAGCTCTGACAGAAATACACCTTAAACCCCCTGCAGCTTGCAGCAAACACTGAATGCGAGAGGAGAAGCTGCAATCAGAGAGAAAAAAGGATGAAAGGGAATGTGTGAGCAGCTGTGTGGATTGTCTTTTTCAGCGGTGCAGAGAAGGGGCTGCTCGGGGTGCATGCCTGCAGTAGTAATAAGGACCCCTGTCTGATCTTTAGCCTTGTTATTTCGTCTGGTCTACAGCGTGCCTGAGGGAGTGGCTCTCTCTCTTGACACAGGCTATCTTGTTTTCTACTTGAATGCTTATGCTCCCTCTGGTGGTAATGTGCCCACTTTAACACTGCATTAGCGCAGAGACGTACGGAGGGGGTGGGCTGGCTGACTGCTCTCCTGTCTGCCCACACACACCATAGAGCTCACATAATAACCAGAGACAGGACGCTTTCCTCATCTCATAGATTTTCTATGGTGTGAAAACGGCTGAATGGGGCCTGGGATTGTCTGAGCACGGATGACAGAGCCGGGGTTTTTATTCCTGCAGAATATGAAGCTGCAGACTACACACCTTAACATCCTGGGGAGAGTGTTGATGAATGTGAGGTGGAAGTGAGCACACATGACATTTTCTTGTCCAAATACCACAGAGATTTTGAGGAGCATCAACATATTTGTGATGAATTTATCGTCAAGCAGTTTTTTGTTATGTTTACCCACGGTGGTCTCATTTTCTCTACAAAATAAAGTTTTGTACCTCTATGACTATAAGCTGGTGTGACTCAACTATGTCTTCTTGCGGTGTAACAACATTTAAAAGCTATAAATCATTAAAAACAAAAGAAAAACGGAAACAAATTTTCTCCAACTTTATCCTTTTCCACATTTAAGAAATAAGAAATTTGTGCATACAACCCACTGCCAGATACCCTCAAGCCTTGGGAACATGGGAAAAATGTTGGAGGTAACATTTGGTATTTTTTAAACCGCTATAGTCTCATTTATCACTGCAATAGGAAGTCAACCTCTATAGATTCAGACAAAATTCAAATAATTTCTTAAGAGCCAATACAATGTGTTTATTCATCATTAAGGGCTTGATGGAAGCAGGAATAAATGTAGAAATTTTGTTTTTTACAGACTTTAAATTAAGAAAATTGTTGATATTCTGCAAATTTCCAAAGAGGATATGAGAATCGAGGCAATGTTGATGAATTTCTCTTGTCGGAAACTTAAGAATCTGACAATTAAGCCAGTTTTTTTCAAGTTTTGGATTAGATTAACTATTTGTAAAGGTTAGTCATCTAAAACAAGTGGGTTTTTTTGGCCCCACTGGCAGGTTTGGGATTCAGGGGGTTGATCTGAAGCACTAACTACTAACTGTGAATGTTTTACATCCTTGTTGTTGTAATTTTACATCATTCTTCCTCAAACCAACCACATCCATTTATAAACCAAGAATTATAATCTTGGAAATGTCCTGTGTATTCTGTAATATCCACTTACAAGTTAAAAAAGCCTTATAGGACTTTAAAATCCCTCACATCATAAAAGCAGAGCACATTTCTGCCTCCACACCGGCTAATAGAAAAAGAGCAACACTTTCCCAATTCTCCAGCACGATCGCACTCGTCCCGGTGCAGCAGGATGACACAGCAACAAAGCAGCTACAACGTGGAGTCTTTCATTTACACACTTCCAGTGTTTAAGGCTTGTTCAAAGCAAGAACAAGTGCATTTATTATCCTCCCATTAAGCTCTCTCTAAGAACGGCAGGAGTCACGTACACACAAAAGAGACACACGGCGGCACAAAGACCCAAAAGCGGCCCAAGAGGGGTGTCTTTGAAAACGGCACAGCTGTGAGGACATAAATTATCTTATTGGCGATGGAGGCGGAGCTTTAGCTATAATCTCCCTCATCCTATTGACATAAAGAGGATCAGGACTGCAGTCAACCCCAACATGATGAGATGAAAGAGCTTAGGGTGTGGAGGAGATCTCTGATACAATAGAGTCATGGGGGTTTGTCAGAGCTGCTGCTATTTTTTCCACATGTATGACTCGTTTTCTGTCAAGTGCATCAAACATAAGCATACTCAGTTTTCACTTCACATCAGCTCCAATGTCCTCGCTAAGGCTGGGCGGTTAATTGCAAATTAGATTAAAATAAACTGCTGCAATATTCTAATCACAGTCAATGCAATATTTCTGTAACCCCAAATAATACCAGGTACATTTCTTTGCAGTAGATGTATTATGCTCTACACCAGTTATTCAACTCTGCTCAACCAAAGAGCCAAATTGTTGGAAACTACCTTCAAGAGAGAAACAATCCACGTGATGACAAGTGGGAAAAACAGCAAGAGGTTACAATAAAAATGCATTTAAGACCAGCAAAAAGGGTTAAAAAGCAGCAAAAATGAGTGAAGAGGGGTTAAAATTGGGATAAAACTTCGTAAAAGTAGCAAAACTTTCCAGAAACCTTATCAATATTATTTATGTCTTTATTTTCTGAGACACTGAATTTGGGGTTTTTATGATCTGCACTGCAAAAACTGTCATTGTGTCTTATTTTTTGGAAAAAATTATCTTATTATTTTGGATATGAACCACATTCAACACACCAGACTGAAAAAAAATGTCGTATTCTAAGTTGTTTAAAGACAAAAAAGAGGTCTCAATTGCTTCTAAAAAGTCAAAAATAAACTACAAATAGGGTGAGAAAAGAGTTTTTGTTGTAAGACATATCTTCTAATTTCAAGAAACTGAACGAGCAAATTTTTCTAATTAATTTGCTTTTTTTTTTACTTGTTTAAAGCAATTCTGACCTCATTTTGTCTTTAAATTACTTGAAATGAGACATTTTTCAGTTTATATCAAGAATAATAAGATAATTTTTACTAAAATCAAGACGTAATAACTTGCTTTCAGTTTTCACAATGTGTAAGGCATTATCATCAACATTTCAAGACATAAAGACTCGAAATAATTTACTCTATGTTCAATAAGTCTCAAGTGTCTGGGTTTCACTTTAAGAAATGAGTAATCAAAAATAATCCACTGTTTTTAAGATATTCTAATTTTTGACATGCAAAAAGAGATTCTTTTGTGTTTTTCTGTTACTTCCTTGTGCATGTTTTTCTTATTTGAAACAAGAGTAATTAAAACAGATAAAAATATATCATCCCCTTCAATAAAGCAACTGATATCAACAGCACAGAAGATGGGGAACCTTGAATTAATTGCACAATAAATAGCTAGTAGATTATTTTCTAGTCCTCGTACCTGCACGTCGTCCGAAGAAGGCTCGTAACTCGCTCTCTTGAAAGTCTCCGTCACATTTCGAAGGATCTCCACGGAGGACAGCAGGTCACCGGCGTAGAAGTTCCTCCTCTGGGTGAGGTCGAGGAGGTTTTTCGTCACTTGTGACATCCCATCGCCTGCCAGCATCCTCTGGCCCTTCGCAAGGTGCCCCTGAACCTCCAAAAACAGGAGAAGACAGAACTTGGGGCATCGGGGTCCTTTACAGGTTTCTTTTTTTCATTATTTTCCACACAGACATTAAGCTTCACAGTTTGGAGTAAATGGGGTGCAAAAAATCAGGATGAAAGACTCAACTCTCTGAGGCCCTTTATGTGACACTTATATCTAAGCTCGGCTAGAATATATTCTGCCCACGGATGTTTTGAGATGAGCCAATCTGAATAAAAGAGTTAACTGGAGCAGAAGACACACACATTTAGGGAGAAAGTGCAAAGTGAAATGAGATTTCACATCATTGCACAGGGGTTTATGTGCATAAATACAGGTTCTCAGGTGCAGGACTGTATGTGCTCTATCAGCTCCTTTGAATTATTTTATTCTCCCAGTGTTGGAGGGTTACCAAATTGCTCAGTGGAGTGGAATCGCTATTGTTTTTGTGGGCAAAAGGCTACCCTGAAGCTTAAATGTTTTAAATATTTGAACTTGGGCTGCATTTTAAGACCCTTATGTTCCAAAACAAACGCTTTATTTTAAAGGCATGGAGTTGCAAGTGTGGAGAAACTCTTCTATAAAGAAGCGACAGTGAGCAGAGCTGCAGCAACACGGTGAGAACATGCCAGACAGTCTGAGTCAAAGAGTTTTAAGACGATGACCGTTCATTACACAAAGGGGAAAAAAGGCAAAATCAGTGTTTTAATTTGCTCCTCTATTGAAAGCGGTTAATCTTTGGCTACAGTGTGATGAGAGCAGGGGGGGATGGGGAAAACACAGGGGAGATAATTTATGATGCATTGCAAACAGAGGCTGTGAAAGGGAGCTGACTTTGCACCTACTGATTGCTGCAAGTATCTGAATTCATTTGTTATGCATCGAGCATAGCTGGGCTGCTCCCAGAAGGCCATACCGCGGTGATCCAAAGAGCAGCGTCGACTAGTGGTGCCTGCAGAGGAGAAAGAGACAGCGACAGATTTGGAGAGGGGAGAGAGGAGAGGAGGGGGGTGGGGTGAGGATGAGAGAGGGGATGAGGATGCAGGCGGAGAGAGCAGAGGGGGGTGGGGTGTGGGATTAAGAACAGAGGAGAGGAGAAAGAAAGGATAGGAAGTGATGGAGGACGGGGTAGGGAAAAGCGAAGAGGAAGAAATAGAAAAAGGACAGTAGAATTAATTCTCTCCGAAGAGATTTATCTTTTTCCCTTTTGTCCATTTCTGTTGCCCATCACTCACCATCAAAGTTTGATGGAGCCCATTAAATTTTGCTGTAGAGTTGAAGCACTTTTTAGAAAGAGGGCGAGAGAGGTTTCTGGAGGGGAAGTGCTGCAGTGTTTGATAGTGGGGGGGGGATTTGCTGAAGGCCCCTTGACATGATTTGATGGCGTTAGCTTTGTTGTAAGATGAAATATCAGTTTTAACTCTGTTTTTTTTTTTGTTTGTGATAAAGGTGTTTTTCATCAACAGTTTCAAAAAGCAGTAACATTTGCATTTACATGAACTATATAAAACACTTATTCCAGCCCTCCCTCAAAAGACAAGTATAATTTCACAGAAAAAAAGCAATAAATAATAATAATAATACCCAGAAAGTTTGAAAAAAGCACACGCATTAACAAACAGAAAAATCGACAAATATTTACTTCCACACTACAACCTAGAATTGCTTTTCATCCACTTCTATCATTTCAAAGTGAGCTAAGAAAGGTTTCCAAGCATCAAAGAACTTCTGCATTGACCCCTTTATAGTGTGTCGCATCTTTTCAAGTTAGACATAATACACAACCTCTCTCGCCCAGTGTGCATATACAGGTGGCATCAGTTTCTTCCATTTTAGTGACATCATTCTTTTTGCTATGATAGACTTCAGAAGACGTCAGCCTGACTGAACTCCATACAGGTCCATGAAAGGACAGGGCTTCAATTGTTGCAGGTTTTGGACAAAAAAATTAAAAATAGACATGTACAGAACATGAGTATCAGAGTGGCAGGACCAAGATCAGTCTTAACTTCCCACAGTCTTGTTTTTATCTTTTGCAGATGATGCACAATTATAAACTGAGAAACAATACAATGTTAGATGCAACTTAAAATAAAAGTATAATGATAAGATAGATTACAATTCACAAAAGCATCCTGGGTTTTACTTAAAAGCTGTAGCTTTACTAAACAGCTGGGAGGGGCTGAGGTGACTGTAAGGTCAACGAGAATAACTGATTTATGTGGTCGTAGAATTTCAAGTTGAAATATGTTTTGTAGTTGAGATGATGCCAACTTATGATTGAGTGTTATCACAACATCATCAGTAATATTTTGTCATATCGACATTGAATGATATGCTAGAATTAGAACAAAATGTGAAAAGTTGAATTTTAGAGTGAATTTCTAAGACATAAAGAGGATGGATATGAAATCTATTGACTCAGATTCTCCTCCCATTTTCTTTTAAGTTGTCCCCAGAGACATCAGCCTATAGAAATTCAACTACTGATATGACACTTTAGGCTCATTTTGCACCTGGTTTAAGACTAGAGGTGGACATGAAGGTCAATATCATAAGATACAGAATTTTCAAGCTGCAGATACCTGGAGAAATGGACCCTAGGAATGTTGAATTTCAGTTTTAATTGTTTAAACCCAGCGTCTACATATGTGGATTGTGGACACTACAGTTCTGCTTCTCAGACCTATGATACTTCATTTTTTGAAAGTTTCACCTATCAGCCACATTCAGAGTTAATTACCATGTGATCTATTGGTGATTTCACAACTTTAAACTCATTTCAGCGATAAAAGAAAGTGTTGTTATGGACAATATCGCTTACAACTAAAAACCAGTGGCTAACAAATGACACTAAATCATGATTTCCTGTAAAAAAGACCAAGTTTAGTTATGGTACTTATTAGTGCTGCTCCAAAATGGCAAGGAAATTTTAAAAAAAGTTATACCAGACAAAAGTTCGGGTCTCAAGAGGTAAAGGTAAGTGTTGCATTGAAGTCAACTGCATTTATTACATTATTTAAACAGAAAATGCATAAAATTGAACCCCTACAGTTCAGTTTTTATGGTTTGCATTGCATGAAAGAGGATACTAGTGCAGACAGGAACAATTAATACTGCACAGACAAACTGCTTCAATTATAAGTATGCAAATTGTGCAATCTGCAACATTACTGTGACATTTCCTATCATGCAAGATCAAAACTTGCCAGCTCTTTATCTATATAATGCTGCATGCTTTTTTATTCCACCCCGAGTATTTTAGCAGCTGCTTCATCACTGGTTCACCTCATCACTTTAAATCTGTTTCCTTTCAAGCCTTGTTACTACAACTTTCCAGAGGAATATTCACTTCTGCAGCTGCTCAGCTCTGATAGCTGTCAGGCATTTAAACAGTGATCCCGAAATAGCAGAACCACCCAGCATCCGCCCACATCCCCGTACACATTCTACAGAGGGGACGACATCACACCTTTCCAGCTGTCGACCTGATGGAGTGCACTTCACACATCACCCCGACGCTCCAACACAGGTGCTTGACATCCCGAGGAAAACTCCCACAGTACAAAACATTTCCCCTGGTATCCCTGCTTCACATGAACCCCTTGCTATCGCTTCCTCCTCGTCTCTCTCTCTCTCTCTTTCTTTTCTGTCTCTCAGTCAGTCGTGCACACACACGCGTACACAGACAGACAGAGATCACATCCACACCCCTCACGCCCACCGTCTCCACAGCTACTACCTGGTGATATCCACTGAAGCCGCAAGAGCACACAAAACACTACAATATGCTGGGGGTGGGAGCGCCTGTGCCCATGCACCGTGGGACAACCAGAGGGCAGCAGGAGGGGGCCGCAGCTTTCCGCCACGCTGAGCATCTGTCTCCCTGCAAAGCGGCTTCACCTGAGCGGTTTTATTTACTTTTAAACACCAGCTCTCCTGCTGCGAAGCATTAAGGAGCTCGAGAGAATATTTCCCCCTTTTTTTTTTTTTTTTTTTTTTACTTGATCATTTTGAGGCCAAAAAAAGCTGTGAAAAGACTTTTCTCTCATGGCTCTGTGCCTGGAAATTAAGGATTCACTTCACTGTTTTTGCCTTGACATTCCTAAAGGTCACTGTATACTGAAAAAAAGACTCAACGCCTTAAGTGGAAGTTGGCAAAAGACACAAAGCAAAGGGAGGTAAGAAGATATCACATTCAAGAGGTGTCTTAATTGAGCTTGGAAGTGCCTGAAAGAACAGATTAGTGTTGTTTTTTTACCTGATTAAAGAGAAGCAGCAGATAGACTTGTTTTAAGGATGTTTCATGACCTTTCGTCTGCCTTCATTTGAATATCATTCTCCATGAAGATGAAATCTTAATGTGAATCCAGCAGCACTGAAGGATACAAATTGCTCAAGGCCGAAATCATTGTGATGTGAAATGCTGGGGTTTTTCTGTGTCTTCATTTTGGAAAAGTTAATCAGAGCTGAAGCAGGAATGAAAAAAACAACAACCTCGGATTCAGTCGCAAACATATTTTTCTATTATTTAAAGCCGGATGTCTGGGCTTTGATCCGTGTCCGGGTTGGGATCAAACAAGGTCAGAGACAGCAACTTGAGGCTTCTGCTTTGATTCTGCACCAATCTGTCATCTGTCCTCGCATCATCTGTGAAGTAGAGTAGGTTGAGTATGAAATATAGGTCAGTGGAGATGCGTTTGATCAAAACCAAGGCTGCACTCCACCGAGGCACTGACCTGTCGCTGTCTGGTTTCACAGCTTCCTGAACTCAGCTGCCATTAAAGGGGAGATTTTATTCAAAGAATCCTCCTAAAGACCGAGGGCTGAGGCGCGCTCACTGGATGAGGAGTTAGAGATAAGACAGGGGGGCTATAAATACTCTCTGAGAAGTTCTCTCGTGGACTGGTGAAGAAAGAACACTTAAAACAAAAGATTGCATCAGTGTTCTTAAACATCACAAATGCCACGACCGCGTCTCGTGTTTGCAGAGTGCACGCTCGTGTTTCTCTGCACTAGCCTGGGAGGAGTTTGTTTAAGGCTTGTTGTTTGGTTTTTAATTGCTCCCTCTTTCAGTTGGGTGGCTTGAACTTTAATTGAGATTTAGGGCTTTCATTAGACAGATGCATAAATAAGAGCACTTGAGCTCTTGCATGCAAAATTCTTATGCAAAGTAACATCAGCGAGCCAAAGCTAGAAGCCAAAATAAAGACAATAATCATACTCAGTGTGTTTGACATTTGGGAAAATAGGTACTAGTTGCTCAGTTAAGTTTAATAAAAATAAGGTGCAAAGGCAACTAATAAAGTGAGATGTATAATTAATTCACAGCTCTCTATTGTGAATATATTTGGAAAATAGCAACAATTAAGATTCAGTTTATTTTGGTGTTACCTAAGCGCAAGGACGAGGTTAAGTATGCAAAAAGCAGATCTAAAGAAACCTTTGTAGCAAACTAAAAGAGCTCCATAATCTTATTTTCTATGGGTGCATTTTTCATCTTCTTGCACTCTCCTTCAGCCTTGCAGAGAGAACAGCGCGTCTCTTGTGGAGCGCACAGACGGCTGCTGTGAATGTACTTTCTGTGTTTACCAATGTATGAAGCTTTGTTTGAGTGATACAAAGTGAACAAACTCATCTGCTGCCTTTGTGTATCCTCTCGACTTTTCCTCCCTTCTCGCCTCTGGTGGCGCTTGTCATCCCAGATGACCGAGGCGCCGCTGACGCCCCTGCCGCACTGGGCGCCGTTCCCCGTAATGACCTTGATGACGACAGCGGCCACAGCTGAGTAGGCGCTGATGCCCCCTAACTCATTTGGACGCCTCGCCCAAGCAGTCTCACTGCATTCATGTCGCACATTTTGTTATGTTGCCTTGGCTGATCAATATTTCATCTGTGTTTACCCGCTCTCAGTAGCAATTACACGTCTGACTGTGCTAGAGGAGGGACGCCTGTTTGGGAGCTGTTTGCCTTTTTCTCCCACATTTTTCTCATTAAAGCTTTTGTGAGCTTGACCTCGATCTAATTACGTGTCAGAGGTTGGGAGGTTTTGTTTTCATATATAGATTTGTAATGTGGGCTTTGTGCAACCCGCTGACACTGAAACAGTGATTAATGGCTTCACAAATAAACTTGACCCGACCTGACTGTTGTCCATCACGCTCTTTCTTCTCCTGGACAGCATCGGCTCTGACAGGCTGAACTTAAAATCTGTCCGCTATCTTTTATTGTATAACAAAACTAGTTTCTATTGCATGGGAACTTAGGGTCCTGCTTCTTTTGTAAAATAATGTGACCTCATTATTTTGCCACTTCCTGGGAAAGTTGTGCCACCAGCTCAGACTTATACAAAAGACTCTGCTGTACATGAAAAAACAAAAACAAAAAACAGTTCAAGGTTTACAGAAAGACTAACGCCATTATCAAGTGTCCTTTGGATAGTTTGTGCACGTTTTTCTGTTTACTTGTTGATAAATTCTGCTTTATTTAATCTGTTGTTGAGCTTCCTGTGAACAGGATCAAAACTGTCTAGCCTAGAGCTCTTGTGAAAAGGGTTTTTTGTAACTAAATGGGATAATTTCTGGTAAAAATACAGCTTAATAAATTAAAATAAAGTGTTAACCTTGAAGCAGTGTTGCAGCACTCGGACTCAAGCTTTGGCTGCACAAGAACTCAGAAAATGAAGAGAAATCAGGCGTAGAATTTCAGATTTTTTTGATTCCATGAAAGATTTATTCACTCAGAGTGAGGTCTAACAAGTGTGTTTGCCAAGGTCACAAAAACTTATGAAATCACAAAAATAAGAGGTGAAATAACGTTTTGGTTAACGAGCGTAAGAATCAAAACTAGGCTTTACGTGAAAAGACGATTAACTGTATACTGAGTTAATAAAAAAACTACAATTAAAAAGAAAATGTCTTCAGTTTTTGGCTTCTTCAGTCTATTTCATACAAAAACTCACTGTTTGGTTGTTTTACCATCATCCCTTTGGCAAGATAGAGTAACAGCTCATGAGTACATTTTTTAAAAAGGAAAGAAAAATGTAAAAACTATCATAACCTCAATCTTGTGTTACTGGAGTCACAGTCTGGATTAAGAGACTCTACAGATTATTATTGTTGCTTTCAAAGGTTTTTAAGCAAATGCAAATGATAGCAGAGCAACATGTTGGATCTCCAAAAGAACCAACAAGTACAAGACTTAAAAGCAGTGGCGTTTTTGAAGGGTGGAGGCAAAATAAGTCACATACTGCAAACATTTTGCCTCCAAAAAGGGCACTTTAGCACCCGTTCTGGCTCCCATGAGGACACTTTTGCACATTTCGGTCCTGAGAGAGACAGTTTAATGTGTGTTTTGGCCAACCAAAAAAGCAGATTAATGTGGTGCTCCAACCAGTGGGGCGCTTCAGCATTTGTTTTGGCTTCCAAGAGGGTATTTTAGTGCAAGTTTGGCTCTCAAGAGGACCAAAGCTCCTCTTGAGAGGACACTTCTGCAAGCTTTGGCTCCTGAGAAGGCACTTTGACAAATTTTGGCACAAGAGGAAACTCAAGCACACTTTGGTGCCTGGGAGTTAGGGCTGAAGGATTTATCATTTTCTGATCGAAATTTTCAGATATTGTGATCATGACATTGTCAAAGCTGTGAGTTTTTATGATGACCTGTTGTGTCAGCTGTTTTACTCACGTCTCTTGAGTGTTAGACTGTTTGACAAGGTTTTTTTTTCCTTGGGATTGTTGTTTTTTTAAATTGTTTTGTATTTTATTTATCTTTTTTAACTTAACACAATCAATGATATTATCATCTTAGATTGCTTTTAAAACTTAAGAGTCAAAGATTGCTCTTTTTGTCCTTCAGTTGTTTTAACTGCTATTGGTCAAGGACTTCCAAGAATGTACATGCATGTTTTTTGTTAGTTAATACATTTAAAGACAATTCTTACCTTCGGTTTTCCTTCTTTTAGAGTAAAAGCTATTGATGTTTTGTTAGTATGATGTAATTTTCTGTCAGGTTTGCAAATGTTACTGTACATTGTGAAGATTTCACTGAAGCTTGGTTTGAAGAAAACAGCAATTAGATCTTTCTCTTAAATTGTTCAGCTCTACTGGGAGGCACCTAAGTGTATTTTGGCTTCCAACAGAATATTTTAGCATATGTTTTGGCTCCAAAGAGGACACTCTAGCATATTTTGTCTCCAAAAAGAACACTTTAACCTGTGATTTTCTAACACTTCCTCCCCTCCATGCACACCACTGCTGAAAAGTCAACCTTTAACAGATATCTGTTCAGGATCCAACCATAAAAGTAACTTCACCGATCATTTAAACATATCCAAAAACAACCAACAGATTTTTTTAGACACTAACTGTGGTAGCAATTAAAACTTGTTAATTTCCTAAAATCAAATCTTAAAATCAAGCCAACCACAGGAGAGTATGTCAGAAATGTCCTGTTGTCCTAATGCTGTAACACCCTCAGGTAAAAAAAGCCATTCACTTCCTGAGTGTCCATCCTTCCTGACTTTATCACCTGAGCAAAACCATCAAACTATCAAAATAAGATAAAATCACCCATGACATTAAACTTAATCCTACACTACCCTCAAATGAAATAATAAATAAACGGTCAGTGCAAATCATGTAGCTGAATTAGATTAGGTCTAATATATAGGCAGTGTACACTGAGTGTATGATTTAAGCACAAAGCCGTCCTGTAAGTAGAAATAATGCTGTAAATGTTTATGTTCCTGCTCAGTAAAGAACTCTAATTAGTTTAAGTGAAGGCGTCTAACAGGCCGACCTGAGCGCGGACACCCCGGGGTTTGAATTAAATCCTTAATCAGTAAAAGTGTACGATTTCCAACAACATCACACAGTTCAGAGAAGAAAAAAAAAAAAGATTTCCTGTGAGGTGAAACTGCTTTGAAGAGCCAAACATTTATTAGCCATAAAACTAATGTCAAGCCGAAAGCTAATGTCATGCCTGTAAATCTCACTCTGCGTACCTTTGCCGCAGGTAAGCCATCTGTGAATGACAGCGCCTTCGCTTCTCCACGCGGATACTTCTACAGGAAATGTCGATCCAGCATGTAAAGTTTTATAGCAGCTTAGCATGTCTTATCAACATGTACCTTTTACAGCCAGCAGCACTACATCCTCCTCTTTGTCCACTAAGTGACCTTCAACAAGAATAAAAGAACCACAGCAGCTTCATACCAACGCCGTCCTCTTTATTCTCTCTTCCTTTTTCTGCCGTTTCAAAGCGGAGAGCTCACGCCCTCTGCTCTAATACTCTGCTCCCTCCGCACATATTAAAGCTGCTGCTTAGCATCTGAAAACACACCTCTGCGTGATCGTCTTCAACAATCAGTTTCCGTTTCTTCTCGAGCCTTGCACAAGCTGTGTAGTGTCGGGTGTAGCCCTGACAAACACGTCTGCAGAAAAGAGATGAAGGTCTTTCTCCTCACACTGAGGAACACAATTTTAGCAACAGAAAAAGAAATATTTTTGGAGATTTTGTCACTATGCACAAGACTGGAAGGCAGCAACAGGAAGTAAGGGTGCTTCTTTACAACAGAGTGTCTTCATACTGTGGAGGAATTATATTATCAAGGTTATGTGTTTATTTGTAGGGACATTAAGCTATTGTTTGAAACGTGCAAACTTTGCAACAAAACAAATCCAAAAAAATCCTTTTCTCCAGGAAAAAATACTGATCTTGTTCCCCTCTACTAAACTTTGCAGGCCACTACAGGGTCATCAAAGGGACATTCATCCTCCGTGGAAAAATCCTGCCTGACCACAGATGCTGAGAATTAGTATTTACAAATACTTAGTTTTGATGCTGATAATCTCATTCTAAATATTGGATTATGAATAGGCCCATTTTGATGTTTGACAGCAATAAAAAACATCTCAAATATCATTCTTGTAGCCTGAATTACAGTGGCTTTTCCTAAAGTTATGTATAACACATGAAAATGAAAATATTTTAATGCGTAAATACTTTTTCGCAGGTGGATTTTTGTGTAAAATCTTTGCGTTCTAAGTGGTAAATGTTGAATTTATGTAGATAATTATGATAAAGTCGTGTGGAGAGTGGTTGAAGGTCACACTGTTATAGCATAAATCCAACAGTTCCAGAAATCAGTGAGATATATTTAATACATGACGACTTTATGACTAATGTAAAACAGGACAAGGTTGTGTGGTGAATGTTTTTCTTGAAAAACAAGTGTCGTAAAGTTTAAAGAATTGACTTTTTCTGCTCTCTTTAACTTCATATTAATGAATAATCATACATGTCTTTGAGTGGCATATGTTACTTAAACATTCTGAATAGATCTAGAGTTTAAAATGTGGTATGGTCACTAACAGACATTTCAAAGGGCAGGGGCAAATAAAAAAGACACAAAGCAGAGATAACTTTATCGTGTTTTAAGAAGCCAAAGAGGGCAGATTAGTGTAGTTGCCAATCAGGTGGGGATGTTTTGATTCCCTAGAAGGCACTTCAGTGCAAGTTTGGCACCGAGGAGAGCACTGCAGTGTGCTTTTTTTTTGTTTTAATAGGGGCATGAAGGAGACGAGCCCCCACCCACCCACCTTTGTGCACACCACTGCTTTAAGACATATCTTGGTCAAAATTGACCCAAACCATACTGTGAAGGTTCAAGACACAAACAGTTTGTAAGAGTTAAATACTTTAATACCAGAGCTACCGTGACTGCTTGTATTTTTAAGGTTTTCATGTTTTTTAATCATAACTTTTCAAACTGAAAAGTTATGATTAAAAAAAAAAAAGGTCATTTACTTTTTCATTAAAATGTTGATATATCAATGTGCATGTACTAATTTTATACAGACTACACTTACAAGGCTTCAACCATCATTTAATCCTCTTATTTTCGCCTGTCATACTGACCGTCCCATAGTTATACTTTTGAAAAGTGAATCTTTTGGTTGCCGAATAATTAACTGCAGGAACTTTGAAGAGTAGGGTACAAGTTTCAGTGAGATTTCTGCAAAGAATCAGGTTAGAAGGACACTTGTTCCTGCTTTGGAGATGCTGCAAGTTTCAGCTGCTGGGAATTTGGAGTTTTAAAGTATCATTTAACCTGTAAAAGCATAATTCTGGTGCTATTTTATTCATTTGAGAGATATGCTGACATAATAAATGGTAAAGTAAGTGATTTGATGCTCAGAGAGACATATTAGGATCTTAAGCATCAGAAGTAAAGGTAACTAGTTAACATCATGAGGAAATTGCTCAGTGAATCTAACACATCACTTAAAGTATAGATATTCTTTTTAATAGTTTGTACTGAAGGATGTTTTATTATAAACTCAGTGGGAGTCCTTTTGCAAAGGCTTTGAAAAGAGGGATATCAAAACAAACAAGCTTTTCTCAGGTCTTTCATTGACCTTCATTATTAATACTTCAGAAAAGCACCGAGCTGCAGAAACTGAATGTAAAATTACAGAATAAAATGTCGCTTTATCCTTGGAGAATTTTAATGTTGGTTTTCAGCTTCGTGTTTTCCTGGGTAAGAATTTCCTAAAATATCTCAAAGGCGAGACAGGGTGGAGAACAAAAATGTCTTCTTGTGAAGATTTAGGTGATTAAAATACCAAAGAAGAAGCTGAAGTCACAGTTTGTCTGTTTTTTTTCTTGTCCCAGCAAAGAGTGAGCATTTCAGAGTGAGTTTGAGAGGCAGTGAAGAAAAAAGAAGGTTCATCGATGGAGATATATTTCATGTTCTCACCTGTAGCATTTGGTGGGCATCTGTTAAAGGCCAGTTCTCCTGAAGGCGTCCGTCTCCACAGCATCGACACGGCGTAATCCTCAGGACAAATCTCATAGGGTGCTGGAAAGCAAAGCGGTACAGGTGTAGATACATCAACACACACGGGAGGTTTCAGCATTTCAGGCGTGATGCAAGAGTTTCTTCACGCCAGATATGAGGAGATATAGGAGATCAAAGCTTTGTAGAGAGACATCCAGGGATTATAATACACCCAACACTCTGCTGTTTTATCAAAACATGATTGAATCTTGTTATTGGAGAGAAGCAGAGTGAAGAAACTTGAGGTTTTAAAGGTTATTGCACAAAAACCTCTGATTATGCTTGAACTTCTCAGTGTGTCTCCATTACTTCAACTTGATTTATTAGAATATATTCATAACTATCCACCTCTCCTCAGTACCCACTTATCCCTCCTTCAGATTGTGTTTTAGTTGATCTAACTTAACGAGTTATGTCGTTCACTCCGCACAGATAATTATCTCCCCTCTTTCCTCAGACATAAGGCTCATTATCCTCCGCCTCACCTGGACAGCGCTGGTCGCTGCACTTCCTGACTTCCTCCCCGTTGCCGTCACACTGCTGTCCGGTCGTCGCTGCCCCCTGACACACCCGCACTCGCCTCTGCCAGCCGCCGTCGCAGGACTTGGAGCAGCCACTCCACGGACCCCAGGGGTTCCACTGACCGTTAGCTGAAACGGGATCAAGCTTGGTTGGAGAACGGATACTCCCAGAAGGTTTAAGATCACCAAAACAGAAGAGACTATCAACTTTAATTAAGCGCTGCTGCCTGCTAGTTCTCACACTGCAAAAACTGAGATCCAAGCAAGTAATTATGTCTTATTCTTAGTTAAAATTATGTCTCTTTATTCTTGATATGAGCCACATTCAACTGACAAGTCCAGAAAAATGTCTAATTTCAAGTTTTAAAAGACAAAACGAGGTCTGAATTGCTTGCAACAAGTCAAAAAAAATCTGCAAGTGAAAAAAAAAGCTTCTTGTAGTGAGACATCGTTCTAATTTGGAAACACTTGCCAAGCAAATTGTCCATTTACTCACTCACTTTGCAGCACTGTGTCGATTATATACGCTACAACTCTCAAAACCTGGCTGTTCATACAGACACCCATTTTTACCAGTTAAGATATTAAAAAAAACAAGACTTGTTACGTTTTTTTGCCCGTATAAAGTCAGAATTATGAGAAAAATAGTCAAATAAATGAGATAAAAGTAAAAATTTTGGCGATTTGTCTCAACATTTCGACTTTGTTTTTCAACAATTTAGACTGTATCATCCAAAAGTTTCAATTATGAATCTCAAAACTTTGACTTTTATGCTCCTATATTTGAATTTTCTTTCTCAAAAGTTTTGATTTTCTTGTCAATATTTGACTGTTTTATCTTAGAATCTTGACATAATTTTCCCAAACTTGGACTTTTCATCTTAAAAGTTTGACTTTTTTTAATTCCATATCAACTTTTTTTCAAAATATTTGTTCTATTTCTTACTTTCAACTTTTTTTCCTCATACATTTGACTTTAGGATCCCGAAAATTTGACTTTCTATTCAATGAATTCAACTTTTTATCTCAACATTTTGAAAAAAAAGAGTTTCTTTCATTAAGACATCTTTCTAATTTCAGGAAACTTATTTCCAAAAATTTCTGATTTTTTTTTACCTGTTACAAGCAATTCAGACCTCATTTTTGTCATTAAATAATTTGAAATGCCTTCTAGACCTGTCAGTTAAATGTGGCTTATGTAAAGAATACTAAGACCATCTTTATTAAAAATGAGACATCGATTTGCTTGGATTTCAGTTTTTTGCAGTGCAGCCCTTGTCTGTCAAGCTTTGAATAACTGTGTGATAATTTAAACACCACTTTAGGTTGATTTCTTTAACCGTACTCTCAATTTGTAGATGTCTCCAAACAGCAGCTGCCCTCTGACGGTGATTATCAGCGTCACTTTCCTGAAATTAAAATACATTTATGCTGAAGTTTCCAAATCCAGCAGCATGTTTTATGCCCTTGTGATGAATACTGTTTAATCGAGCATTTGACAAAAAAGCAGATGCTTCCCTTCAGCGATGTAGTAAATCACACGCCCTTGTCAGAACCGAGAGGTACAACACCCTGTGAGCAGGAAACACGCTCCACTCTCGTTTTAACCTCCACTTGCCCCTTTTCCCTCACATGTGCGGGGCTATTTTCTGTCCTACAACTAACCTCTGTCACAAGGACTGCTTTCAGAGGAGAGGGAGAGAAAACCCAGAAAGCACTGTGACTTGTTGGCTGAAAGTATCTGAAGACATTGATCAAAGCCGGTGGAGGCTGATGTTGAGCAGCTGATTCCTCAGACAGATTCACACTCATGAGTTTCATTGAGCTCATTCTTCCAATTTTGAAAGACACAGCATCGATTTGTGGTAACTAATCTGTTTTTGACTATTTTAGTTCACTTTACAAGGATATCTGATGCGTCTTAGCGCCAAGATATATTGGGCTAAATCTGCCTTGAACTGTTCCTCTTTCATTCTGCAAAACAAGCAAAGCCCCCAGCAGTCATGGACGCGGCGCCGCCTCGTTAAACGATGCCTTCCACAGTCCTGTCCCACTAATGTTTGATCTCTCTCTACCTTGAAAACAACAAATAAGAATTGCTAAATAGGCAGGGCTCATTAAAGGGATAAATTGTATAATGCATCCTCTTACTGTGAGGCAAACAAGAGCATCTTCTGCTTCATTATCATACGCACAAATTGAATTGAGGCGCTCACAAGCATTCGAACTACCGTATGTGTTTGTCTGAGGGAGCAGGTTACGCAACGTTTTCACCGAATCACCCAAAAGTTTGAGAGGACGCGGCTTTGTCGCACACATACATACGCGTGGACTTGAGAGGAAGAGCCAGATGTTTTATGATACTGCTGTGGAAATAAATTGCATCTGGAGATTACGAGAGTGCTCGGGCCCTTTCACATGATCGGACAATTCAAAGCCTGATGTGCAGCACTAAGCTGACATCTTTGAGCCTTTAATACATCTATAATGTTGACGGGCAGTTTGGACAACGATCCCTGAATTATGTATTGAGCAAACAGTCGGGTGACTAAACGTCCTCTTTAACACGGACACGACCTCCTCTTTGGTGGTAAAATTATGTCCGAAGGGATTTTATAAAATTCTCAGAAATATCCAGGTTTTTCTCAGCTTGTTGTAAAAACCATTGATATTTATAATAAAGAAAAGCTGCACTGAAGCTTCTGGTATTATTCTGCTGCACCAACCTGTCAAGATGTTGAGCATGAATTAAAAACATTCTCTGACTGCTCACGCTGCGCTCACTGACAGAAAATGCTAAAGTGGAAATGCACTTTTACAGACAAACTGAAGATATATAGTAGTTCCCTTGTTTTCTGCAAAACTGGCATCTTTGAGTCAGCTGGAAGTTTAAACACCTCAAAATCTAATTACACTTTGAATAGATTTTGAGGCATTATTTTCATTTTTACACAAGAGAATTGCGTTTTTCTTTTCATTCAAGCATGTGGTGAGGTATCATTATGAAAGCCCATTTCTGCCAGTCAAAAAATAAGTATGAAAACTTGGCTCAATTGAGTTTTTTTCTGGCCCATATTGAGTCAAAATTCTGAGATAAGACGTAAAAATTTGAAGCAATAACATCAGAATTTTAGATACAAAGTCATATTAACGAGCTGAATTCAAATTTTTTGGGGAAAAAAAGTCAAAATTTAAGAGAAAAGTCAAAATTGCGAAATAAAAATTTAAATTTTGGGATAAAAAGTCCAAACTTTGATATTAAGAGGCAAATTCTGGGATTAGTAGTCAAAATTTTGAGATATTACAGTAAATTCAATGAGGAAAAAAGTCAACATTATTAATTTTGAGCTAAAAAAGGCAAAACGCCAAGAGAAAAAGTCAGAATTTTGAGATACAAATCTGGAATTCAAAGGTAAAAAGTCAGAATTCTGAGTTACTGAGGCAAAACTCTAAGATTAAAAGTCAAAAATTTGATATATTTTAGTCAATCTTTCGAGAAAAAAAGTCAATATTTTAAATTGTGAGACGACAACAACATAAAAATTGAAATTCTGACTTTATATCTAATTAATTTGACTTTTTATCTCAAATTTTGACTTTGTACCGGGAAAAAATCTCAACCAAGCCAGTATTTCAATTCCATTTTTAACTGGCAGAAATAGATTTCTTCACATTATTCATGTTTACATCACAGAACATTTTCACTTCAAATAGAAAAAGACTGCTTTAAATAAATGTAGGGGATCAATGTGTATTTTTGCAGGATCTCCAAGAGGTAGGGGGTCCTTTCTTTGTTTTGTTTTTGTTTTTTTAGAATATGGTCACTCTAGCATACAGAATATCTATGTGGGTTTTATAGATCCAAGGTCTCAGAACACACTCTTCTAAGAAAGCTTGCTGCTTTTCAGGACACAAAGCAAGAGTAAAAACAGGCTGCAAATGTCATTTTTCTTTTTGTTGGAATGAGTGATTTTGGTATTGAAAATGTAGGATGTGCTCCTTTTTTTTCAATGTTAAATTCATGATTTTTGAATTTAGACATCAAAGCGGATATAGAATTAAGAGGCTCAGGATTTTACCTGTGCAGTCAGGATTATGGCACTCTCTGCTTTCTGCCCAGTGACCGCGACACTCAGATCCCCCATGGGCGGCCGCTGAGCACTGCCTGGTCCTCTGCTGAGTGCCATTGGCACAGGTCACCGAGCAATCGCTCCAAGAGCTCCACTCCTGCCACTGTCCGTCCACTGAGGCACCAACACAACCCAACAAGCATGTCCCATGTGAAGGGAAAAAAGACGGCAGAAAGAAATAGGGGGGAGATATTCAGACACTATTCTCTCTCAGGTGGAAAGCCAATAAAACAGACATTGAGTGGAAAGAAAAGAATGACATGCCTACCAAATATTTTGAGAGGCGTACTGCTTTGTTTCTTCACTTTACAGGTAAGATTGTCCCAAAATAGCCAAAGGGAAAAGGGGAATTAACATAAAAATATCTCCTAATAAATATTCAGATTGCAGAAACTGTTCGTCGTCTGCCCTCCACCCCCCATCACCACCCCACCCCCCCTGTCTGATGGAGGGAAAGCTTCCAGCATCCAGCAGAGCTAACATTTACAGTGTGGGAAAACTCATCACCACTAATCTGCTTACCGTTCGCAGGCAATTTTGGGTAAGTGATTTTGACGTCAGTATTACAGTACTGGCTCCTGTGAAGCGCATGATTCTGTAAAAGTACTTTAAATGATCACAAAGCCTGAGTTCATTCGTTCACTACTCACCTTTTCAGCACCGTGTTGATTAAATACGCTACAACTCTTAAGACCTCGCTGTTTGTATGGAAGCCCATTTCCATCAGTTAAAAATATAAAATTAAAAAATTAGATTTGTTGAGATATTTTTTTGCCCATATTAAGTGAAAATTTTGAAAAAGAAAGTCAAATAAGTAACATAAACAGCGAACAAAAATTACTTTTAATCTCAAAATTAACACCTTGTCGCAACATTAAATGTTAATTCTCTCAATTTTTGACTATTAATCTAAAAGTTATTAAATTATTTTAAAATTTTGACCTTGCCTTATCAAAATTTAGATTATTCACATCACAATTTTAACTTCCTATCTCAAAATTTTGACTTTTATCTCAAAATTAAGGGTTTTTACTCCAAAATTTTGACTTCTTTTTATGTAAAATTCTGACTCTATACCCAGAATTTGCCCTTATTACCACAAAAATGTCACTTTTTTTCCACAAAAACGTGGCCTTATCTCAAAATTTTGGCATTATTTTCTAAAAATTTGACTTTTATTTATAGTTTCGACTGTTAAATCCAAATTTGACTTCTTTTTATGAAAAATTTGACTCTATTCCCCAAAATTTGCCTGAATTACCTCAAAATGTGAATTTTTTTCTCAAAAAATGTGGCCTTATCTCAAAACTTTGGCATGATTTTCTCAAAATTTGACTTTTATTTATAGTTTCGACTGTTAAATTCAAATTTGACTTCTTTTTATGAAAAATCTGACTCTATCCCCCAAAATTTGCCTGAATTACCTCAAAAATGTGACTTTTTTTCCTCAAAAATGTGGCCTTATCTCAAAACTTTGGCATGATTTTCTCAAAATTTTGACGTTCATCTCATGATTTAGACTTTATACCTCATAATTTAGACTTCTTCTCAGATCAGATTTCGACTCTGTCCTGAAAAATCTGTCATAATTACCTCAAAAATACGACTTGTTTCCCTACAATTTGACATGAGGTCCTCATTATTTTGACTTTTATCTAATAATCTAGTCTTATATCTCAAATTTTTTACCTTTAACTCAAAATTTGACTTCATATGAGACAAAAAAAAGATCTCAACAAAGCCATTTTTTTATTTTTAATTATTTTCTAACTTGCAGAAATGGGCTTCCATAGATTTGAGATTAAATATGATAATCTTAATTTGATAATTCCCTGAATTATCATGCCTACAGGCCTACAGGGTTATTTGGTGTTTAGAGAGCAGACTGATTATACCTGGGCATAGGGCTATGTTGCAAAGCTTAGTCTGGGTCTCAGGTCCATCACAGGCCCTGCCTCCATGCTGGGGAGGGGCACACATCCTAGTCCTAGTGCGGTGACCTCGTCCGCATGTGAATGAGCACAGGCTCCACGGTGACCACTCCTCCCATACACCGTGTACTGCGGGCACAGAAAGGGCGTCAGGCCTAATCAATGTCTCTGTCACTGCTATAGCATAAACAAACCCATAACAAACTGCAGTGAGCCATAAATGAAACAAAATCAATCAAAAACAATTAGCAACAAAACTAAAGGAAATGAAACACTGAGCACACAGACACCGAGGGGCTTCACGGGGCCTCAGCCGCCACCTCCAGCCCCGCTCCGATCATTACGTCTCCTCTACGCGATAACAATGGCACCGTCCCCCCTCACAATGCATCAGGCTTTCAAATAGACTCGACGTATAGAACAAGAAGCAGCTGTAAAGGTGGAGGTGAGGAGCAGCAGGGCCTTCACACTGTCACAGTTTGCTGAGTCTTTGTGGTCGACTGGGGCTCTAATAGTCGGGGACCTTCAGCTTAATGTGGGCTGACAATGCTTCTGCTGTGACACAAACAGACTCATCATGGCTGTACACAAAGCCAGCAGAGCAAAACGCACATACAGACCTCTGACTGCAAATGTTCATCAAGCTTTAAATCACACACTGGCCATTTTATCTCAATACAGGCTAGACAGCCCAACTCCAAGATGACATCTATCAACATTTTTTTTTTCATGTTTTTCATCAGATGCTGTATGTTCTTCATTTTCACTATAATTTAAATGTTAAGGTCTATTTTATTTGGAAGCCCCGAGGAGCCATGATTTTGTACAATAAAATTGCTCCGTTCTCTCAAGACAATGAGTTAATTTTAGCCATTTTCTCGACTTATTTTTCTCGTTATTTCAAGTATCAGTCAAATCAGTATCAACTGTACCAATTTTCAATACTTTTGAGTGTGTTTATGTGGTAATAAATGTTAATTAGTTTAATAAAAGCTCAAAATATTTCAATTTGGCATATTTGTTTCTCTGCCGAATAGATCCAGACAACATTCAACTACTTGCATTGTAACGTTGAAGTTGTTTCAAAAACTTTTTTGAGGTTATAAAGCCTTGACTAAAATCAACCAATGCACAAATTAAAACCCAGCTCTGTGTTCTCTATATACAGCATGGAAAATCACTCACTGAAACATGGCACTGTTTGAATTTACGTGGACTGGTGCACTGATGGAATTTGGTTGGTACCTATAAAAGTACAGAATTCTTTATCCATCCTTTTTATTATTAAATCAATAATGCATCAGCCACATTGTCTGAAATTTAATTCAACATTAACTTACCAATGCATTTTGATGTATTTCAAAAGTTTGATTTGAAGATTTGATTTCCATTCATGGATTTGTAGCATCAGTCATTTGCCAAATGAACCCGAATTTCCATGGTGCCAATGAACACATCACAGACGAGGTCCCGTAATGTTTGGTATATGTGTGCAACAGAATTTTAAACCTAGTTGGTGTGACTACAAATTTATCATGGGAAATCAAGGCCCCATAAGGGTTGGCATAGTTTTAGCACATTTTAAAGACTTTTCTGTGTAATTTTGCTGTTACAATCCAGTTTCCTTTTGTGCTCCATCTCTAAACAAAAGGCTGAAAAGCTGCATCCACCCTCCTGCGTCCTGCTCCATGTATAAACTGTTCCGGGTTCATGTTGGCAGATGGTGAGTCTCACATTTCTCCAGAGAATATTTGCTATCGGCTCAAAGTTTAACATTGGAGAAGGAAATGTGTAAATCTGAGAGTCATGCAGAACTAAGACACCTTCTGTCTTATCTTGGCCCTTGCAGCGTTTCTAAATGTGCAGGCTGATATGGAATGATTAACATTGTTTGGGTTTTTTTCAGATGTTCAAGTCTAACCCCTGATATTTGTTCCTGGAACAACTGCTGAGTTCTAACCTTTGAATAAAATGCATATAATGAAAGAAGTAGAGGCTTTAGATGTGTTTTATTGGGATGTAAATTGTGTGAAATCTCTCACGCTGGTGCTATTTTTAATATCAGAGATATGTGCCTCTCTTGTACAAAACAAAGCAGCAGAATCTTTCTAACAGCGAGGAGGGAGCTCGGGAACTTGCTGCAGGATTAACAGACCGAGAGTGCAGCTTCGCCTGTATTTTTCCAGGACTTTTAAGACTACACTGCAAAAAAGAGAGTCTGAACATAAGATAAAAATACTAAATTTGATGGACAAATATCTTAAAACTGGTGAAATTATCTGTCCATGCAGCGAGATAATTTCACTTGACTAGAAATCTTGAAATAAGACTGATAAATCTAAAAAACAAGATAGCCTTGTTAAGTATTCTCAGGTCTTGAAACAAGAAGAAAATGCTCATTTTTAGATTTAAGTGCTTGAAAACAAACTTTCTGAAGAATATTTTTTTTTGATCTAACATAGTTTCAAATGCTAAATATAAGTTTAAAAAAACATTAAAACAAGATATTTAATTTAGCATGTCTTAAAGTAAGATTTTAATTCTTGGCAAGTGCAGGATTATTTGCAGTGTACACTGCAAAAACTGAAATCTAAGCAAGTCATTATGTCTTATTTTTAGCTAAATTTGTCTTACTATTCTTGATTTGAGCCACATTTACGAGACAAGGTCATGAAAAAGTCTCATTTCAAGTTTTTTAAAGACAAAAATGAGGTTTAAATTGCTTGTAACAAGAAAAAAAAAATCTGCCAATGGGATAATATAAAAGATTCTTGTTTTAAGACATCTTTCTAATTTAAAGAAACTTCCCGGGCGAATTCATCTTTATTCCATTGGCAGATTTTTTTGACTTGTTAAAAGCAATTTACACCTCAGTTTTGTCCTAAAAAAACTTGAAATAAGACATTTTTTTGACCTGGTCTGGTGAATGTGGCTCAAATTAAGAACAATAAGACAATTTTTACTACAAATAAGACATAATGACTTGCTTAGATTTCCGTTTTTGCAGTGTAAGGCATGAAATTAAGGGCAGAGTTCAAGGAGACTGGAGGTTGTGACACCATCTCTGGTCAGCTTTTATTATCTATGCACAAGAACTTGGAAATGTAAATGAGGGAGTTGCTGGTTTGTGGGGTCACTGTACACAGCTTGTGCAGGGGTGTAAGGTCTTTGCAATACAATATCAGGACCTAAGGATCAGTTGTATAGTATTTGGCTCTCGGGATCAAGCCGATGGTCGGCGATGAGGCGAGCCAGCGTCTGTCCCAGCCCCTGCCTCTAGGCGCTGCTTTGATGCTTTTAGCAAAGTGTCCCGTGGTGGCCCCAGCGTTTACTTTGAAAATCCAGAGTTCAAAGCAGGCAGCCACCACAGCTAGTAGCAATGATGGAAAAGAACCCTGCTTCTTTGTGTGTGTGTGTGTTTTTTTTTTTCTTTGAAATGTGGCCATGATTTACAGGGGCAGCTCTGAGCACTCAAATCGAGCTGCTAGAGGTGGAAATTCTTGGATCAACTCAAGATGGCGGACAAGACAGATGCCTTGCCAAGAATCTCTTTTTTTTTTCTAATGAATTTGTGGCAGGCTGGGATTTGAATGCCTCTTTCATAACCATCCAGCGAGGTTTTACCTTCCTTACTTGTTAGCCTGCTGCTTGAACAAACATGCATTCATCCTGCAGTAATTAATATCTTAGAGTAGAGAGGAATCTCTCACTCTGTCTGAGGAGGAGTCTACTACAAAAGAAATTAACTCATCGCTGCTCCCAGTAAATTAGCAGGACATGCTTATGGGTCTTACAATAGTGCAATGCAGTTTTAGAATCACACGCATGTACTAAATATGTCCTCACTCACACAGTTATCTAAGGGTTTGAGACTCATTACAGGTAAGCTCATATTTTAATTGCATTAAAAACAAATATGAAGGTTAATAAATAACTTCAAAAGGCTTCAAATTTCTTTTTACTCTCTTTTTTATGTTTATTTTTGTTTCCAATGGAAGCACTTAAAGGCATTGATTTCCTGAAATAAATTTACCCCATTTTCTCAAGACAAGTTGATTTCAGTTGTTTTCTCAAGATAACCACTTATTTTTCTAGTAACCTCAAGAAAACAAAGCTTATTTCTCAAGATAGCGGGATCGTTTCTTTTGACGCTTTCCATGCTTTAAATTCCTTTGCACACAAAGACCAAATGTTACACGGCTTTCAGATTCTCTTGGCAAATGACTGACGCTATGACTCTTGAAATGAAAATCAAATAGTTTCTGTCCAGTCGATCCTTGTACATTTTTGCAAAAACTCAAATTTAAGCTTTTTTTCTTGAGGAAATATGTTGTCATCCCAATAAAACAACTGAAATGAATATTCTTATCTCAAGAAAACAGAGCAAATAGCCTTTCAGGGCTTCCGTAGAAGTAAAATTTCAATGAAATTTGACTGTAGTATTACCACAGTTGAATTGAATGATGAGTGGCATTAGAAAATATGTTTATCTTGATAAAAACCATGCTTTGTTTTCTTGAGTAAAGGAGAAAATAAGTTGTTATCTCAAGCAACAGAGAAAATTCATTGAAAAAAATCAAGGGCTCCCTTACATTATCTGTGTTTGATATAACTATGCTATTTTATGAATGGTTGTTAAACATGCTTTTGCAAATATTTGCACCTTATTCCAAGTAGGCCTAGTGGTGTTTAATACGTGTAAGGGACATAACTTTGCATATTTATGCTCTATTTGCATGCACAATAATCCTGCAAAGGCTGTTTTCTTGTTTAAAAGGCACTGATGCTTTAAAACACAAGTCTATTGGCTGCAATACAACTAGAATGGACGTTTTGTTTTTGTGAAAATATAACTTATTGTCAACATACCCGTTAGATAAAACTACCGGAACAATAAATTAATAATGTTCTGAAGTAGCTTAGGGTTCATAGCACAGAGAATATTCACTTATAAAGCTCAATAGACATACCTCAGAATGAAGAGCGGGGCTGTTTAGGTTTAGCACTTACGTTTACTCTGCAGCGACTGTTGTGGCAGCGTGAGAGAGACGCGTCTGCGCATGCCCAGCAAAGTGTTTGGCTTCGCACGTGCAACAGCAGAAACTGAAGTGCACCTGGCTCAAAAAGGAGGTATGATACCTTTATTTGTTTTCCACGATGTGTCGACGAAGTTTTGGGAAAATTAGAAGCTTTAAACTTGAATACTTTTTTTCTTTTTCTGACAGCTGTTTAAAACACTATGGTACCTTAATTTTTTTACTAATATGTGAGAAATAAAAATCGAAGACACCTGTGCGTTTCCACTTTTGAGCACGTGCCGCATTTGTAAACCATGTTTTGCAAATCCATAATAGAAATAATCCTGTTTCTTTGACCTTGGCAGTCAAAAACCACAATGTGATGCATTGAAGTTCATTGCAAATGTTGATCTTAGCGATAGGGCTTTGTTTCCCAACATGTGGGCGGCGACCCCGTAACGGGCCGTGTAGGTATTACAAGTGGGCCGCCAAATCATTTCCAAAAATAGTATACTTTTTGTCTGTGAGTGTATGGGGGGTTACTTAAAGATAAAAACAAACAAAATTATGTTTTAAATGTTAAAACTCAGTCACATTCTAAAGGCTTTTAACCCTAAGGATACCAAGCTTGATAAAAAAAAAGTGGATTTTTTTTTTTTAAGCTCAATCAAACAGTTGATTTTTTGTAAATTTTCAAAGAAGAAATGAAAATCAAGGTAATGTTGGTTAACTTTTCATCTTTTCTGTTCTATTGATGTTGTTAATGGGACTCACGATGCATTCAGGTACTCTGGGAAACTTGAAAATCTGACAATTTCCACTGTTTTTTTTTTTCAGGTTTTCAATTGGACAAATGGTTTTTAACTGTCAGTTATTTAAAGTAAGTGTATTCTTTTTTTTCTCCTGCCAACAAGTTTGGTATCCCAAGGGTTAAACCTGTTCAAATATGAATATATTTTAAAAAGTACCTTCGAAAGGCATCATACGACCTCTGTATTTCTGGGGTTGGAGGCGGGCTGTGAAAATTTTTGAGACTTAAAAATGGGTCCTGAGTTGGAAAAGGTTGGGAACGACTGTTTTAGGAGAAAAACTGTATCCTGTATGCATGGAAATGTGTTTTCTGTTTATTGTCCACTCCTCCTGTTGTAGAGATTAAATTTTATTCTGACACATTTTGGCCCCCGAGAGGAGGGCGCAAAAACATGTCTTTTTGGTTTCCTGAAGGGCAGCATTTCATGTTTTTTACCAGCCAAAGGGTCATATTAGTGTGGTTCACCAACGGGGGGAGGGCACTTCAGCATGTTTTCCGCTTCCTAAAGGCACTTTAACATGTGTTTTGGCTCCTAAGAAGACGATTTTGCATATTCTGGCTTCCAAGTAGGCAGTTAAGCACTTGTTTTGGTTCCAAGGATGGCAGTTTATCATGTTTTCACCAGCCAAAGGGTTGTATTAGTGTGGTTGGCCAACCAGGAGGGCACTTGAGGATGTGTTTAGGCTCCAAAGAAGGCACAAGTTTGGCATCAAGAAGAACAATTTAGCAAACTTTGGCTCCTGAAAGAGAACTTAAGTGTATTTTGGCTCCCAAAAAGGCACTTAAACATGGGTTAGGCTTCAAGGCGGGCTCTTTAGTGCATGTTTTTCAACAGTTGGATGATGTGGGGGATAACCATCATCCATCTGTGCACACCACTGCATTTAATAGACACCATAGTGACTGCATCTAAAAGATTAACTGCAACTTTATATATGTTAACATAAATAAGAATAAGACAAGCTACTTGTGTATTGAATGTGCAGTGCTGAAATGTAGAATGTGATTGTTAATTGAGGCATTATGAGCTGATATCAGCTTCTACTTTCACGCTGCATTCTGTAAAAGAACTAATTTTGCATGATACAAAAGATCCTTTACAGAAGGAATTACAGGCCTGCACCGAAATAGTATCAGACAGGGAGAAGAAATTGCCATTAAAACTGTTAAGGGTGAAAAAGAGGCTACTCTAAGCATTATTTCTTGAAGCAGACACATTGTTTTATTTTTGCAGACACATCTCGGTGCATGAGCAGCATCAAAACTTGTACGAAGGCCCAGAATTTCTGACAACATCCTTGATCTCAGCCTGCAGCACCTGAGCCAGCGTTCACAGGAGGGTTTGGTGTTTTTCAGCATTGGCGACTGCAAGGAAGGGTGAGTTTGAGACTGGAAGTGATGTCTTTAATTGAAGTATACTTTGAAGAAATCCTTCCATCTCGCGGAGTATAGACCGTTTGAAGAGAGCAAATCGATCCGTCTGCCTTACAGAAAAGATATAGACTGTGTGTTTTAACTGGCACTATTCCATGTGGGACTGTTTTTTCTTTTCCATCCTGTTTCTGAAACAAATGTTCGAGCTTTATTGTCTTTTTTTGTTGGAGAATACTTGGGAAAACAAATATCTTGATCCAAGAGCAGGTTTTTAATACATGACAGTATGAAAAAACCTGTCTCATCTGTTTGCTCTTACAGGGAATTCAATTAGACGGCGCTGCGTTTGACATTTTTCATGTCTTAAAAGACTAGTGACATTCTACAAGTAAACACGACTCTAAATCTAACCTCCCAGATTAGTCCTGTGATAAACACGGAGATTACTTTCGCGGCTCGCTTTTTTTGTTAATGAGGAAAGGAAAGTTGTGGATCAACAATTAGCTGCACCTCAAGAGTGCAGGTCTCCATAAATCAAGCACAATAATGAATTCACAAGAGCAGCTTTTAAAGTTCTATTACTGAATTAATATTATTACTATGCAAATAAATGCATATACCTGGAATTGGGCTGTGTAGCTTTTCCCCTTGAGAAACAGGAGCTTTAATGTCTGCCTGAGCTCGTAGTTAATGGCCACAGAGACGAATATCTGCTCTTCTGAAAGGCTAAGTAAGAAAGCAAGCAAACGAGCCGATAAATACTGTCGATTTCCACTTCCATAATCTAAAATTCACACGTCGTAAACCATCAATTAGGATGCCAGAAGAGATCTAGCTCACAGTGTTTTTGATCTGAAGTAATTCAAAGTTTGTGATGCAGCTTCTGAAGCACTACACTTAACACCCCCATCAAATATCTCGACTAAACATGAGTTCAGAATCTCATCACTGAATCTACATATTTGCCCGTGTAAATAATCCCAAAAATGGATCGTGATGATTTGTTTGGAACGACACGCTGTCTAACCAGATTTATACAGACAAACATGAGCGTGCTGCAATCACCAGTCAGGACAAAAAAAAAAAAAAAAAAAAGCAGCGTCTGATGCTGATACCTGACTACCAGTGACTCATCTTCGCTGCCATCACGGGTTGGGGAAGAAATGCCTTACAGCGTGTTTGAAGAATCGCTGCCTAGCTATTTTAAAATGCACGGCTGACCTTCAAGGAAATGAAGCTGACAACATATCTACTGCTCCCAAAGCTCCATGCAGAACCACATGCCATCAAAATCATTTCAGTGCTGATGAATTGCCTTACAGTTATATGAAATGGAAAACACAAAAAAGTGAGAATGAAAGAAAGAAAAAGAAAAAAAAACAGATTGACAAAATAACAGTAAAGAAAAAAAAAGCATCAGATTAGGATTATACCTGCAATAAATGTGAAGAGTACAGTTTCAATACACAGGTTTTTCAAAACACAACAATACATTTCCTCCCATGAACAACAAATGTGCAAAACATCAATATTCAAGAATCTGCGGCTAACACTACCTGGACAAGGGGCAGTGTTATTGCAAACCCTTGATTCTCTTAAAGGGCCGCTGCAGTGTGTTCCGTATGGAGAGACACATGTTCTTGTTCGCACCTGCGACCCTTGACCGCATGTTACAGAGCATGAGCTCCACTGGGACCACTCCTCTGCACCTGTTTCACCTGTGTGGGAGAAGGGTGACACTAGTTAAATGCAGCAATATGGTCCCTTGGCAGGGGCTTACGGGACAGGGCGGGGCAAGGTGGTGGGCGGGGTTTAGTAGAAAGGGGGGAGGGGCCAAGAAGAGTAGCGTTGGGGTGAAGTTGGGTCTTAAAGGTTCACTACTGTAGGGTCTAAACTGCCTTTGTGTGATCTTTGATAAATACTGAATTTAGATTTTGACTTTTATGCATCCTTAAAAAAGGGTTCAGTGTTTTAAAAATGGCTTCACAGTCTAATCTGTATGATTGATTTTCAAACAAACTGCATTTATGCAAAGATCACAGAGAGAGCAGAGCTTTGATAAATCAAATAAAGAAGCAGAATTCAGAGTGAGATCTTACTGTTTCACTTCATCTTGACAAAAGAGAAATCATGCAATTCAATAAAAAAACCAAACTCATGTTGAAAAAGAACAAAAACAAAAACAAAACAAAAATTCATTGGAACATGATGACATGCACAAAAGAGGATGACACTCTGAGAAAATAAAATGGAAGTTGAATGGGTGTTAGTTCAGAGAGCGATCCGAGGTTTTTCCCTTGCACTGCGGCAAACTATCTAGTTGCCTTGACAACAGAGGAGCAAACTCTGCGTTTAAGATGATAGGTTCAAATAGTTTTCAAATCTATCGTAGCCTGTTGACTCCCAGGGGGTGAGAAAAATGAGACGGTTAGCTGATTTTATTCAGCACATCACAGCCAATTTTGTGTATGTGACTGTGGCTCAAAGCGGGCTGGTTTTCAATATATTCAAATTTCAATTGTTAGTGCTCAGAAAGGAAATGTAACAGGTAGTGATAAAGCCACAGAATCAGGAAGGATTCTCTCTCTATTGTGCAGGCGTTTGCACCTTACAGTACTTGCACAGTAGTTAAACTCTGCATGCAGATGCATTGTCAGTGAATTATAATAATAATAAAAGGCATTTGGGGAGCAGATAAGGAGCTAAGTTCTTCCATTTATCTTAAAAAAGATGGATTACAGAGTAAGAAAAGGACAGATTGAGCCTGTTTATCTGCATGGTCTGAACGGGTCAAATATCAAAAAGCCATGAAATGCTAAATAAAGCTTTGCATTATGATGAGGCAGAAAGCCATGGAAGCCTAAATGGAAGAAGAATAAATTATCTGGTGACAAGATCTTGGACAATCAAACCCCTGCTTCAGATTAGTCACCAAATAATTGATGTTTAATTATGTTTAACCGTGGGTGAAGTCATAATTCCCATCAAGGCTTTATGCACTGGTGGAATAATTTAATCCAAAGACAAAAAAAGTTTCAATTGCAGCTCTGAATACATTTATGTCATGGGGAGTCATCGAATCTTTTCAGAGTTTCTCAGGATAGCGTGTAAAGGACTCGGCCGAATCGTGAGCTAAACCCTGTCTTAATTTTGCAGATCATAGAATAGACTGAAAGGTGGATCAATTTGTTAAATGAGGCAGTACAGGGAGAGTAAATAGTGTGAGAATGGGAAACAGAAAAGCACAGCGATGGGACTCGACAGGGGGACGACATACCTACAGCGTGTGTAGAATGAGAGGTGTTAATGGGCATGTGTTAGTAACAGCATGTGTTCGGCGTGTCGCAAAGAAAAATGGGAATGAGAGGAGTTTTTTTTTTTTTAAAACAATGACAGCCATTTTAAATGGAACCACACATGAAAAAAAATAAAACATTTCCCAAAATCAAAATGAAAATAAAGTCGGAATAGCTGCTAGATCTAAACCCACCCTCTGAAAAAATCAGACAATGAAGGAGTAACTAAGTAATGAAAGCAAAATAAGGTTTGATATTGCTCTCACTCTTTTCTGTCTGAGCTTATTAAAAACAGTTCAGCTGCTCGGTTGTAAAAGTCATTATGAATTAAGACAGATCCAGTTTTTAATTTATTGGATGCTACTCTTGGTTAAGCCGAATATCTTCCTTTTATCTCTAAGGGCAGCATCTATCAGTTTAACTTTTGCCAAGTATGTGTTTCATATTTGGCTGAAGGGGTGGGTTTTTCATCGTATGACATTTAATTTATCATGCCTTAGAGGTAATGATTAACTACATCAGGGCCTTGGTTTTAAACTTGCTGTTTAATTAATGATCTATGAATATACTGTATGACTAATCCACTTGCCAACTCACTATGTGACAATAAAACAAACAGACCCCCAAAACCCAATTAAGCTCTATATTCAAAGCAAATACTGAGAGAGAAATGGGAAATTTGTCTTTCTAGTTCATATGTAGCAGTAGAGAATGAGTTGGAAAAAATAATGCAAAACATTTCCACTTAAAAGGTGCAGTACAAGAGAGAGCATGCATGATGAAATTAAGTTTAGTTAACAAAATAAAGTAAGGAAACAGAACTAGTGTATTACCAGTTTGTGCCATAAATTTAGCAGATTCAGCTTGCTCCTGCAGGGCCTTTGTGTCATGAACTGATCTTGGCCGCTGACTTTTTACAGTATGCTCTCCGATCATTCCATATTCTATGGGACAGAATAGAGGTTCATATGAAAGCTAGGCTTAGACATGATTTTCTGAGAACAAAAGCTTATTACATACTGTTTTTCAGGATGTTTGAAGCAACTGCAGTACATGGCTAGAAACAAAGACCACACAAGTTTGTATTTAATTTGTCCATTTACTCTAGGGCATAGAACAATGCAACGAATTTATAAGGGTGAGTTGGAAGTATTAATTGAGCCTGGAAGCACAGCGTAGACACATAGCAAACATGCAAATAAACTCACAGAGATTTTTTTTTTTTTAATATATATATAAGGCTTTAAACCTTCATCAGAACCAGCTCCCTCCCTCCCAAAATCCCTCCCTCCTTCTCACCCAGTAAAGAAAAAAGAAAAGAAAATGAAAGTAAAAATGTGTAAGCCATCAGAAAGCCACAGAGGAGGGGGTCATGGACATAACATGCTATTGATCCACAGTTTTCCTCAGAAGTTTCTCATCTTTGTGGGATTTCCCGGTCCGATATATTGTTTTCTTTTTTTTTTTGTAATTCGACAAATGTATTCTGAGCTGTCTTCGTTACAAAGCATGCCCTCTTTGTTTCCCTGAAAGGGGCAAAGAGACAATGAGCACAATGTTCTGATGCCACACTGAGAAAAGTAGCACTGATGCAGATTTGTGCACAAGCTGTCTGAGTAAAACCTCATTTGTTTTTACACCCGCACTTAAATAGCTCATGCAAATCATATTTTAATTCTGGTTTTGATTAAAAACTTGCAGAACTTTTGGCAGTGTGGTCCTAATGAGGTGATTTTATCATTTGCAAATGCAGGTGATGCATCAACAACATATTCACACATAGCTTATGTTAGTACATTAGACAATACAATGCATCAGCCAGTGATAACGAGGATGTTTAAGTCATTTGTGGCCTTCTGTGTTCCCCTGCAGAAAACTGTAACCCCCGGAGACACTGACCTCCCTCGACGTGACGCTAAAGGTGAGTGAGTAATCTGCCACCTCATCGAATGTTCTGCTAAAGACTTTACTTATGCAGCTAATTATTCTGCAAATAATTTGACAACTAAAACAGAAAGTTGTCTGATCCTCGTATCAGAAAGTTGGCATTAGTTAGATCATAAGACCAAACGTGTTCTCTAATTGGATAAGGAGAAATTAATAAATATATCCAGACTCAAAGAAAACTGAGTGAAGCTTCTCTTCCAAAAAAAAATCAGTGAAAGTGTGTTGTGTTTGAGTTAAAAAAAAAAAATTAGAATTTGAAAAAGCTAAAATGAAAGGAGGAAAAGCCGCCAGGTAGAGACAAACATCGCAGCCTTTTGATGCTGATTGGGATCTTCAGAGCCATATTTTGCACACTGATACGAGCTTCACAAACACGTTCAAAGGTCCCTCAATCTTGTTTGATCGTGCCCACATTTGTGTGGCTCAAATGAAGCAGAAAGCGCAGTGCGAGCTCAGGACCGTGCGTCGGACAAAGAGCATGCAGGTACACTGATGGCCCGACGAGCAGCGGGCGGTTTGGTTTTTACGCTCTCTTATGTTCGACTAACTGCTGTAAATGCTTTGACATGTTTGGCGCTCCATCCTGCGGTGTCTTGGATCATGAACCAATCCCTTGCTGGGTGGATGAAAGAGCTGTGTGATTCAGCCTCAACTTTGCCTCTTAAAGATACAAAAAGTGAGCGAAATTACTTTTTTATCAACTTAAATTGACAAATAAAGTGAACACTGAAATCTATTAGAGTCGCTCTGTGTTGTGGCTTCTATTCTTCAATCAAATTATGTGTTAATGATACCAAAAATAATTAAAAGTATCAACACTAACACTCCCATGTCTGGTTTGCTAATTGTGTGGGTAACAACAAACACTACAAAGCCTTAAAATGTTTTAATTTTCATTCCATGTCCTAGTTTTTAATCTTTTGAGACACATACGTGTTACAAAACACGCCAGCTCTCGCATCAAGGTACTGTAAAAGGAGCTTTAGGCTTTTCCGTTTCAAAACGTCCTTTTTAAATGCTAATCAACACGACAGGCTTTACAAATCATTGATCACAACTCAGCTCCTGCCTTTGTAAATGATTTACCTCTGCGACACATTGATCATCTAAGCCTATTAAAAAGTGATATTAGCCCCGGAGTCACTCACACCTAATCTAATGCTGCTCTCAGCTGCTATGATGAACAATACAACAAAAGCGTTTCAACATGAGAGAGATTATAAGAATGTCATTAAGCGTGATGTCAAATAGACACTCTGATGACAAACAGTCATTACACGGCGCACACTGTATGAATCAAACTTAACACATTTTTAAATCGTAGTGTTTCACCCTGATGGAGTCATCATTTCAATCTGATGTTTGAGTAATTATATCGGCATCAGTCCGAACAGGAAGCTATTAACACATCTGAACCTTGTTGGTATATAAATAAGAGCTGGCTCATTTAGTGCATAACAAGTCTCACTTTTAAGCGCGAGACTCTTTTTGATGCAACAAAGCCGAGATGTTAATCCTCACGTTGTGCTCCTCAGGGCCGCAGGTGGAAAAAGAAAAGAGCAGGATGTCGAAACATGACTTAAGAAAAGGATCGAGAACACTTTTAATTGAACTGCGAGGGTTGCATCACAGCTTGTGGCTACGTGACGGTAAACATGAGAGACGAACCCACATTTTAATAACTGTGAGGCCAGGCTGTTGTCGTTTTTCAGAGCAGCCAAAAAACAATGTGCCTGTAATGTATTACAAGGCAGAAAGCACAGATGATGCATTTAGCGTGTCGTTAACATTTCTTCTCTTTGAGACAGAATCATTTTTAACGTTTTAACAGTGTGTTTTTGTGGGAAATTAGGTTTAAGATTTATGAGGTGTTTTCTTATTATTGATATCCAGCAGCCATCATGCTTCAAAAGCAGAGAAGAGGCATTGCTATCCAGACTAATCCATCACTGGAGGCTTTCTGTCCTTTTGTACAATGACTTTATTCTGCATGCAGATAATCTCCAATGGGGTGCATCACATGGTCAAAAAAAGAGAAACGATTGTCTTCACGTTGAGCAGGAATGACTCAGCTAAAGAGCAGCGGCATTGCTAGTTCGAAAGTGTGCACTCATTTAAAGGGGATTAGATGAGATTTCCCTAAAAATGAAAGGAGCTGAATAACTTATTTGACCTTGGCAGCCGAATCAGCAACAAACACTTTTTCCTCCGCAGCAGGAAACACGTTTCAGCACAAGGTCAAACCACGCAGCTCAAACTGACCATCATTTAAAAATCAAAAAAAAATGTGCAGCTTTCTGAGCCAAATGCAGCAGACAGCAGAGAGCTGTCTGTGAAGGATAGTTTTGCAAATAAGCAGCACAAACAGCACTCTACGGAGACTGGATTTTGGTGCAAGATTGCAGATATAGTGCACAAAACTAATGCAACTATGGCACTTGAAATACACATAATTGCACATAATTTGAATACTTTTTGGTGATTTAATGTCTTGATTTTGGAAAGACAGAATAGTGGATGGAGCAGGTTTGAATCACACCCATGTCCCCCACTTGAGGGCTTTGGCGCCCATAAAAGGGACGTTGAACTTAACCGTACTGCTACATTGATGCCCCTAAATTGTTATTGTGAAGCATAACGAATGTTTGCACAGCATCTGTCCATGTACCTTCTGTTCATTATATTTCCAGTTCTGAAATGTGCATTTGAAGAGAACAGAAAAATAAAAACAGACACATCTTTATTCAGTATATATAGTAGATTTTAGATCGAGCAAACAAGCCATTTTCCATTACATTGTAGCCATAACATTAGATTATGTGTTGTTTTCTGATTATGGATTTTTATATTCCAAGATAAGAAACCAATCTTTATTAATTCAAAATGCAAAAATGCAGGGATATCTGTGTTATTACGACTGAACTGTATGTTCAGTACAGGGAGCTGAGTGACTGATAGACAGCTGGGGTCAAGAGACCGAGGCGTTCCCGTGCTTCCCACTCCATTAATAAGTCTCTCTTCATTCTTGTTGGGCTGTAAAACCTCAAATCTGTTCACTCCTGGTCTGGCTCCACTCGTTACGTCACTTTGTTGTGGTAGTCAAGGGATATACAATTTGGTTTGGACATGGTTTGTTTTATTTTGAAAGTCACTACATCTTTTTGAGTGGTTTCCATGCAAGACTTCGTATAACACTTGATCTTACCTACAGTAGTTTGATGCAGCTTTCAGTTGGACTGAAACAAAACTAAACCAGTTTGAGTTAACCATAGAGTGTATAATAGATGGACTCAGTCTCAGTGATGTCACCCGTTTGTTTTTGGAGCCGAGTTTTGGAGCAAAACGGCTGGCGTGGCCATATTGGGAATGGGAAATAGGATGGGTCAGTCACATGATCTGAGCTGTGCCTCTAATTGGGCAAGCTCGTGATGTGAATATTTCTCTAAACTACCAAGTTGGGAAACATTGACCCCCTCTACAGTGTCATCAGCAAAATTAGTGATTCAGATTCCGGTACTTTCTGAGCCAGCCTCAAGCGGACATTCAATGAATAGCAGATTTTTTTGTACTTCTGTATTGTCTCATATTTTCAGACTGGAAGTTGCCGCTTGGTTTACACATTGACTTGAATGGAAACTTATCTAATCTGGTGCAGGGACCCAGCAGAGCCAGATCCCAGACATGTCTAGCATATTTCCAGTGCCACCCAAGCCCTATGGATGTTGAATTAGATTATTTTTTTCCTGGCTACAGACTGAAAAGCGCGAAACTTAAAAAATAGGAATACAAAAATGTAAGGCCTTTCTCCTATAACTAAAATCTGAGACAGAAAATGCAACAGCTTTTTATTAAAAATGGTCATTAAAAAGTTGTCTGATTTTTTTTTTTCAGAAATGGAAATAAAAAAGTGGCCCTAACCTTGTGTTTTGATTTGCACTTCAGAAATAGAAATAGAATGAACGGAGTTACACGGACCAGCATCATTAGTCATTCACCAGACTCTCTCTTGACGTCACATGTTGGCAGGTGTGCTGCATTTATGCAGATAGAAGTAAAAACCTGTCATTACCATCATAACCAGTTATCATACATGGGTGACTGGCCTTTCTGTGCAAAGTACATGGAGAGACAACTACAAAGCAAATATATACCTTTACTTATGGAACAATTTCCTGATTGCAGTGCTCATTTCCTCTGTGCATATATGTTTCTGTATAAAACAACCCTACAATGAAGCAGTGTGTTCTTTGCACCTTAAGAAAACCACTTGAAGTGATGTTGACAGATTCAGACAGGTTGCTACTGCAGTTTCTGAAATGACCTTAGATTAGTCTTACACAGAAACATTTCTCTTGCATTATTCTCTGCATTAGCAGCTGTCTACGGCTCATTCTGCATGCAAAATATGTCATGATGCTAAATCACTGACGTGTTATTTTTGGAAACTTCTTCATTAACACTCCCGCAGAAAAGTTTCCCTGCTTTCACATTTTTTAAAGCTTCTAATCTGCTTAAAGAAGCAACAAATTAGCACTTCATTCAGTAACACTTTGCAACCTAAAAGCTACAATTACTCCCAGTAAGTGCAAAAATAGATCCTTTCCAGGGTGCATGCAAAGACGCCTTGCTAACATCATGCTGTGCCATCAGTTTAAATTGGCAGCCATTTTGCCTGCTTGTCAAGGATCATCAACAAATCAGGTGAGTACCAAAGCAGAGAGGGAGGGATGGGGCTATTTTTGATCCCTCGCTCACAACTTTAAGAAACTGAAATGAGTCAGGCTGCTTTGCAAGTTGATCTTACTCTGAGATACGACTGCCTGCTCTGGGAAAAAAAAAAAAAAAAAAAAGAAGGGGAAGAAAGAAAGCTTTTTTGTTTCAATCGGCTTTGGAAGCTGATCTCCAGGGGTGTATCTGTTAGCAAAGCCAGCGCTGCATGGCAAATCAGAGAGAGCCAAAACAATGACAATTTCTGGCCAAATCGCCTGCTTCAAATTTTTTGGCTGTGCAGGGACAACAATCTCGCCACCACTGGGCTGTGAAGTCAGCAGGTGACAGCAAATGAGGATTTTAACAGAAGGATACCAAGGCTCAGATTCTGAGGCATCAGTGTTACTGTATGTGCTGTGGCCCACACAGGCCTTCATCATCGTGTCAAAGGTGTGCAAACAAGGATAGTGCTGGACAGCATTTTCCCGCACAGGCCAAACCAGCTCCGCCAGCCAGTTTTCTGACCATCACAGCCCAGTGATACTTTCAAGCTAATTAGTGACCATATTTACAAAGATATTCACGCTTGATCTAATTAATGTCCCACTACCGAGTACATGGAGAGGCGTATCGCTACAAATAACGACTGGACACAATCAAAGAGAACGAAATGCTGCCTGGGTCTGTGACCTTTGTCATCTCTGAGGCTTTGATCAGGTGCATGCTGGGAGTTTTGGGTTTAACCACAGGGTAGCTATGCATTGAGAGAAATGTGTGTCTTAATTATGCGTTTGAAAGTAATGAACTTGAGAACAAAAATAACCTTTGCAAACAAAACTGTGATTTCCAAGACACAAAATTAAACAGATGAATTAATGAAATATATTTGTGGTTCAAATGTTGTCACGTTATTTTTTTTCTCCACAGATTTTGCATTTGTGTTTCATTAAGTTTTTTGTGTTTCTACATGTAACACGAATAAATGGGGTCTCTTCTGAAAGATACAATGAGACAGAAAGAAGTCTTGCGCCACTTTCATGTCTTATTGATGCTATAAAGGTTAAACTTGTCATTCTTTCATTTATTAGTAACTACTAGGAATTGGGTTACCAGATTGACACTTAAAACGTAGACCTTCATCATAAGTGAATAATGTTACTGTTGTTCAGTTTCAGTGACATTTTGCTTGATTTCACAGTTATCGGCCTATTTATAAATTGATAAAGACATTTTTTTAATTCGATATACAATGAGAACAAACCATCAGGGATGTGGATTGTTGAGAAAAGGCCCAAATTTTCACTGCTCTTCACCTCTAAAGGTTTGAGAGCAGACTTTGTCTCTAATGCTGAATAAAAGATTTATTTATTTTTATTTACGTTAAGAGGCCAGCAACTGTGATATTAAACAAACTGCCACTGAGGCCAGGTGATAATGAGACCAGTCACTTACATCGAACATGTAGCGCTGAGTTTGTAGATCTAAATTATGAGTGTTAACATCTGATAACCGAATCCCTTGAGACTCATTTATTCTCCCTTTACATACGAAAACATAAACGTCCTTTTCAAACAATGTTACCGTCACTGCTCACAAACTTTCATGTGTCAGCCCTGAGTCAAAAGTTTATAACACCAACAAACTCAAAAACAAACATGGCGACTGTGGAGGACGTATTTCTATCACGCTACCTCCTGCATAAAAGATAAAATCGATAAAATTGCGTTGTTCTTCTTGTCTGACTAGAGCTGGGTTTTGAGTAGTAACAGCGACGCCGCCCCGACAGTTCCCGGTGGTACTGCTCTATTAGGTCTGTTTTTTTACACTTTGTAGAAACAAAATTGAATGCAGACCTCGGACAAAAGGCTTCGTCTGTCTGTCGTCGGTATACAACGTTAAGCATAAATGAGCCTTTATAGTTACTGAAAAATACACTGAAAGAACCACAAGTGTAACCTTAATGGCATCAATAAGACAGAAAAGAGACACAAGACGTCTCTCTGAGTGAGTGTGACCAATCAGGACACTGCTCACTTCTTATAGCGGAGGCCCCGCCCATGAGAGTTATGTAGAAATGCAAATGAAAAATTAGATCTGAAAATAAAATTGGAATATGTCATTTACCAATCAGTAAGATTTTGTATTTTTGAAATCACAATTTTGTTTGCAAAATTTGTTTTTGTTCTCAAGTTCATTGTTTTTGATTGCTAAATTCTCTCCATAATAAGTATGGATAGTCAGATGGAAGACATTTGATTTCCAGGTTCATCCCCAGTGTGTGAAGACGTTCTGTGTGTAATTTCATTGAAAGGCAGTGAAAGCCGGCCCCGTCGTTGAGTGACTGATGTGTGTAACCTTGCATGAAATGAGCCTTAACTCAAAAGCCCCAATGAAGAGCGTCTATCGGGGGCTGCTTACTGCCCTCCATGCACTCCTGTCTATCTGTCTGTCTGTCTGTCTCTCCGTCTGTCTGTCTGTCTGTGAGCTCATTATGACATATACTTCATTACAGCTGCACTTTGAAGAGTGAAGCCCCCAAACCCACAGACAAATGCACCGTCCACTCCGAGCAGTACATGGCTCCTCCCTTTTTCCTTTTGTCTTTGATCCATTTCTCAGCAGCTTAAGGGCTGATTTAAATTTTAGGTCAAATGTAGTCATATTTCTGGGTTGTAAGCCGCTTAAAGTACATTTTTAGATATACCGGACTTCTGTTTGAAGCATGAATTACAATGGGAGTATATTTCAACACAAAAAAGGTGTCAAAGCATAATAAAAGACATTACAAACAACAGAAATGTTCTCTAACAGTTGTTTCCGTATCGAATCCTCGTCACACCTTTTTCGTTAGCATATTTCCTGGAGGCATCATCAATGCAGGGGCTGTTTTAGTGTTAAATGAAATTACATTAAAACAAGTTCATTACAACAAAGATGGAAAGGAAAAAAAATTGAATTCAGGAAAAAAAAAGAAAAAGCTGCAAAAAACTGCATTGTAAACATCAAAAATCATCCATAAGTAAAGAACAGACGCTTCTCCTTTGCTGTTTTATTTGTTCCAGCATCTTTAAAAAAACAGGACAGGAAGACTTGGTGTCAAAATTTCAAAGACAAAATGATGATAGACCTCTTTAATGAAAAAGGAGTAAAAACAAATGCAGTGATAATGATTGTGATTATGATTGATGTAATGGAAATGCATCATATTCTTTGTTTAAATGTACAGTTCTGCATCCAATGAGGTCTAAAATGATCCTTCAACCATTCTTATCAATCTTCTCAGTATATCTCCTTACAGCTATTATACAGACCCATATGCTTGAGCCAATCTAAAAAACTCAATTAGTCCTTCATTAGGAAAATGAGGGGGTTGCACGGAATCAGATACAAATTACGAATTGTCCTCTGAGACGTACAATTATCCATCATATTCCTTCTGCCATCTGTTTGCTTCCTGTTGACTCTCCTAATGACTTAGATTGAAGCCAAATTAGAATTCTGTGCAACTGCCACTGCACCTCATTGAGAAGTCATGTGAACTCGCCCAAAAACGGAGCGCGTGCGGAGAGACGAGCGCTCGGAATCCGCTCTGAGGATGTATTTTGTATTACTGATGTGTAGGCAAATGACTGGATACTGTGTAGACTGCATTGGTAATTTACAGCACAATCTAAATCACAAGGTTATCGAGCAGTACCTCACAAAGCAACCTAGATGGAGCTCTGACGTTATCAAAGCGCTGCATCGAGGAGCCCTGTTGCTGGGTGCCATGAGCAGATCATTCCTCCTCTTTTCCTTACACTCACACGGGGAGCAGGATTCGGCACTCTGCTTTCATATCATTTCAACTCATCCAGACATGTATAAATTCAATCTCTACGCTGTCAAAAGCAACACTGTTTGGATGCATGTTCCACAACCGAGACATTAGACTTTGATAAACTGCCAGCACAAGAATCAAAAGCATGATCCACCTCACTGTGGGTGTAAACAAACGCTTTCTTATCAATCTCCAGGACTTCATTTTGACTTAAATAAGAAGGGGGGAGAAATGAAAAACAACAGCAACAGATGAAGATACTCATTTCCTTGTCATCTATTCTGTTTTTTTTCACAGAGATCTACCCCTCTGCATGATAATGTGAGCTATGTGTCGTGCTTTCCGTTTCGGCTGCATGACGCTATCAGAAAATGGATCCGCCTATGGAGCATTTTAAAGTGAAAGCAATGCCAAGATTGCAGCTTATAACTTTCAAAAAAATCGCCAGCCCCTTTTCAAACAAGCGACGCTGCTGAACCACCCGTGACTAAAAGTGGGGCTGCTGCAGGGACAAAACTGAAAGGACTAGTGTGCAGCGACAGAAACAAGGATGGAAGCGGATTACTAATGAAACCATTTCAACAGGAGAAGTCACTTTATATGAAGAGTATGGAAACTACACATTCTGCACTGAGGCATCCTCTAATCTAGGACACTACCCTCATGCTTAAAGCACTTCATGAAGCATCCTCTAAATAAGACACTTTCCTTTTTTTGCAGAATGATATGATTTCGAACTGCAGTTGTGAATCCTGCATAATTACCCTTTGAGGTATTCTCACTACAATGCTTCTGCTAGAGGGTTTTTTGGAAAACTATGGAAGCAGCTCTTGGCATTAGAATAGAAGCACAAAATCCCTGTAGATGACCTGGCAATCACACACACTGCCAAGCTCAATGCCACCATGCCAAGCAATGCATCTGTCAAGTGAGAAACATGACACATTTTTTAGCACCTTTACGGCTGCAGCCAATTTTCAAAGAGCATACCTTGTCCTTTTCTGAGCCATTTTGCTTGGCATACCAAGTAGTGACCTTAGATTTAATAGAGTCATGGTTGGCGTCCGTGGAAAATCCTCTCTAATAAACCAAAAATGATACAGCTTGGGAATTAAAAGAGCAAAACACAATATGGACTCTGTAACCATGGAGGCAAATGTGGTTGGATGGCCATATTTCGTGGCAAGATAAATCATACCCAACAGGCCCTAATGAGACCTTCATAATTCATGCTGTCAGCTTTTCCACAGCACCAATCATGTCTGATCCTTTTGCAGTGGTAAAACCCACTGCCTCTGACTGCCACCCTGCATCTATCAGCACAGGGGACGTTGTGTCATATGCAAGTTAGTCATGAGGAAGATGCCTGCAACATGCCCTGTCTTTGCTCATTGGCTAAGCTCATGTTAAAGCAAATACGCTCTCCAGAATAATTACAAGGACACGGCAGCGATGCTCAAATGTCCTCAGACAAGAGCACAACAGCAGCGCTATGGGATTTTTATTTAATGGATTCTGATGCCAAGTCTGGGAGCAGAAGAACCATCACAGTTATTACAAGTTTCAAAGCCATGCATGGCTGCACTGGCTGCGACTTCCCCTGTTTTTATTCTCAAAACTGAGCGAGTACAGCGACATCAATTTAATTTGATCCCTTTTGCTTAAAGAAATTCATATTTTAATGTGGTTTTCTGGTTAGTTTTAACAAAAGCTTCTTAATTATACATAATGAAAGCGCCAACAGCAGGAGTTTAACATTTAAGTTGTGATGTGGCTTAAAAACATACACTATAAAATGAGACAAGTTGAAACAGATTGCACTAAAAAAATAAGTAAATACATCTTGTAGCATCGAGTTAAGATGACTTGATATCTACTTGTAAAGTTTACTGAACATCTAATTGTATTTACTTCATTTTGTGAAGTTAGTTAAGCTTCAAAATAGTAAATGTAACGAATTCGATTTTTTAACCGCCACCAAATTCAGTAAGCTAAGCTTGTCTGACTGAACTGAACAGCCATGTTTACTCAGTAGAATCTAAGAATCCAATAGCAGCAAAAAAGTCAAGTAAGCAGAACAAAGAATGAAAAGTTTGCAGGCTTAGTTTATTCCTGAAACAAAATGCAATGATCTGTTCTGGAGTCTGATCTGCTCTGATACAGGTTACTTTGTATGTCACTATAACGCAGTAACAGTTCTCCTTAGTGCACTGTAAAGTCCAATAAGTTGACTTTACCTTTAAAAAAAGAAAACATGGAAATTCAAAAATGAAGCACTGAAATTTTCCTTTTGAGGCCCAGAAAAACGTCCTTATTTTCCTGATATCTTGGACAGCCAGTCCATACTATGGAGCTTAGACAGTTGGTCTACGTCACAGAGCCAGAAGTATACTGGCCAGTCTACGCCATGTAGGATAGTTAGCTTGTTCGCACAGAGTAATCAGCTGGTCACTACAACAGAGTAACAGTTCTCCTCACCACATGTAAAATCCAATAAATTGACTTTACTTTAAAAAAACAAAACAAAAAAAGTATGGAAATTCAAAAATAAAGTGCCAACATCTTTTTACAGGACTTTTCATTTTGAGTTCAAACATTGTTATTTCACTTATATTTTAGACAGCCAGTCCATACTGTGGAACTTAGACTGTTGGTCTACGTCATGGAGCCAGAAGTACACTGGCCAGTCTACGCCATGCTGCATAGTCAGCTTGTTTACACAGAGTAATCAGCTGGTCGACTTCCTGTTGTGTAGTCAGCCAGTCTAAGCCATGTAGTGCAGTCAGACAGTCTACGCCCCATTGCGTAGACAGAATGTCTATGCCTTGCAGTCTAGTCAGTCAGTCTATTCCAATAAGCCAGTCTTATCAGTGTAGTGTAATCAGCCAGTCTACGCCATGTCGTATTGTCAGCCAGTCTACACAGTGTAGAGTAATAAGCTGGTCTATGCCCTCAAGTGTAGCCTGTCAGTCTATGCCATGTAGTGCAGTAAGCCAGTCCAAGCTGTATAGTGTAATTAGCCAGTCTATGCCATGTAGCGCATTTGGCTTACATAGTGTAAAGTTATAAGCTAGTCTATGCCCCCTTGTGCAGCCAGCCAGTCTACACCATGTAGCATAGTCAGCTTGTTTACACAGAGTACTCAGCTGGTCTATGCCCCCTTGTGTAGTCAGCCAGTCTAATCCATGTAGAGTAGTCAATCGGCCTATTCCAGGTTGTGCAGACAGATGGTCTATGCCTTGCAGTCTAGTCAGTCAGTCTATTCCATGTAGCACAGTCAGCCAGTCTAAGCCGTGTACTGTAATCAGCCAGTCTATGCCATATAGTGTAGCCAGCCGGCTTAAATAGTGTAGAGTTGCAAGCTCATCTACGCCCTCTAGTGAAGCCAGCCAGTCTAGGCCATGTAGCTTGTTCAGTCAGTCTACGCCCTGTAGTTTAGCCAGCTGGTCCAAGCCATGTGGCATAGTCTAAGCCATATAGTGTAATTAGCCAGTCTAAGTTTTGTAGCGTAGACAAAGTTGCACAATAGTTAGCATCTTGTGAATTTTGTCCACAAAACAAATGCCAACAAGTGTAGGGAAGTGTTGGGTGTGTGGCACAAGTACAAGTTAAAAACACTGTATTTTACCTCTGTAAGAAGAAGTCTTAAATTCTAATAACTTAGTTTGTGTTAGAGAGAAAACTTCATAAAATTAAGAATAGTAGCTGTTATGGCCATGAAATACAAGTGACTTGTTTTTGAAAAGTGTTTGCAACAAGTTACCTAAAACTGAGATAGTTCATCGTTGTATTTCTGAGTTAAATTGGTATTTCCGTTTACAGCGTTTTCAGAGGCATCACTCCTCCATGTCAGCCTGTTAATTTAAGTAATGATAGGTGAATGTTTCCCCATAATTAAATTAAGGGAATCTTCTCTTCTCTGCTTTATTTAGACTTGTGCAAAGGAGACATTCAAAACACACGAGTGAAAAACTCTGCAGGGATCTGGTCCCGGGACAAGTGAGGCTTTTAGTTCAGGAGCCAGGGGATTTAACCACTTGATGATCTCGGGGAACCAAAAATATTCCAGACACAAACACGGCGAACAATGTGACCCATGTACTGGGAACAAATGTGGCCTGTGTTATCTTATTTAGAGTCTTTACTGCAGTGTTTCTCAGAGGGATTCTGTGAGAAAGAGAAATATTTTTCTTTGATGGTTTTGAAATGATAAAGATTGCCAAACTGTTTCTGAGAAGTGTGATGCAGGGTTACTTTTCTTTATGTCTTGTTAGAGATACTAAGTGATGGAAAGTTATGGGGGCAAAGGACCATTTTATTAATTTCATTTTTTTCTGAATAGAGCTGTTGAAATCAGAGTTTGTGGAGGATATTTGTAATTTCATCAAGGCAAAGTCATTCGATGAAATAAGAAAAGGATGAGCGCGTTGATAATTTGAATATATCATTCATGATGTTTTGTTTCTCTTCCCTGCCAAAGGTCTCAGGTTATTATCTACTTGAAGCCTTTGAAATCATCTCTCCCTCGAGCTGATAAAAGACCGGATTTAGAGCTAATAGGAAACATTTCTTTTGTCATTTGTCCTCAACAATGATGTCAGTCAGATGCAACAGCTATGTTGGCAGTGCTGTCAGGGGATAAAACAAAAATAGCACAGATTCGGGTGAAAGCGGCATTCATTCTAAAAGGAGGCTGAACAAGACTGAAGTGGCTCTGTTGGTTTGACTGACAATGCAGGTTTTTTTTTTTTGTAGTTTTGTTGTTGTTGTGTCTGCGACATATTTCCAGACATTCGCTCAATCATCCGCGGATCATTTAAACAAATTTAAAAGCAGAAAATATCTGTCTTTCATTCACAGATCAGTTCTTGGTGCAGGTGTTTTAATTTGCTGCCGTGCACTGAAACATTATCAAAGTAAATATCAATGTGCATGTAAATAAATAAATAAACACACTCTACAAGTAATAAATCAAAAAATGTGAATGAAAGCAGACTTCAGCCGAGCTGCCAGCCAACGGAACCAGAAAGAAGTATTTATCAACGATGGCTGGACCTGCTGGCTCCGACTGGAAATAATTTCCAATGTTGCCCAGTCACATTCACAGTGAAATCAGGACTCACAGTTTATTGAAGTCATGTGGAGATGTCTAGACAGGGAGTTATTACAACTGTCATTTTGTCACCGTGCAGAAGTTTGACCTACAGCCTGAAATGCACAGGGTGCTCAAAAATTCATTACAAAAGTAATTGGCAAGATATAATAACCTCTGAAGACCCACGCCTTTTTCTGATGAGTATTTTTATTTCTCCTTGCTATTTATAATCAATAAGACCTAAGAAGTATAAAAACAAAACTTGATCTTTGAAGAGGAAGTTGAGTTTTTAGTGTTATTCGTTAGCCACTAGTTTTTAATTATAAGTGTTGTGTCCACTTATGTGGATAACCAGGTCTTAAGAGGTTCATCAGATTTGTTCTTTGTACTCAGTAGTTATCAAAGTTTTCAAACACTTTGCATTGGTTTATTCTATTTATCCTGTTTATTGAAGAGGTATGGTGGCTGGTAGGGGTCAAATGCTGAACAAGGGCTAAAACAGAGTGCTCAAGGTGGATCGAACATATGTTTTTACTTCATTTTACGACTATGCTACAGATCTACATAGATACAAAAAGCTATGTAAATCTGCAAGTGATCTGAACCACAGAGCGCCCCCTGTAGGCCTGGAGCACTTCGGTAAGAGGCTGAACTTGCAGCGTTTCTGTGTCAGCGGTTGTTTACTGTTTGTGTTTTTGACTTAGATTTTGAATTTTAAGTTTTGAAAATGATGCCTGTTTATCAATATGTGTGTTGTTTCAGCAGTTGTTGACCTTTTGACCCCTACTGGCCACCACAAAGAGGTACTGTTAAATGAAGCTTCTCCACAACAAAAGGCTCAGTGTGGGTCATGGTTATGGTAACAAAATCAAATACAAAGACCATAGACTGTATTTAACATGGATTAAGTCACTGCTACGTCACTTGTCTGTTCCTGATGCGAAGTACTGAAGCCAATCTATGACAGAGGCCATATTGGATATAACCTTCCTTTCTATCAACTGTAAGGCGCCCGTCAGTCATGTGAGCTGAGCTGCACCTGATTGGACAAACTAGTGATCCCAATATTTACACCACAGAGTTAGGAAAAAGTTCCCCCACTCATGCAGCAATAGCGTTTCAGATCCAAGCTGTTTTCTTGAACCAGGCTTTAAGCAATGTTGTAAAAGTCCATTTTTTTTGGCGTACGTCCTGTCCTGTCTTTCTGCCGTCAGCCTCAAGTGGATTCTCAGTGAACAGCACAACAACAACTTTCAGCACTTCCACATAAGCTTCATTTTTTTTCTGTAGCGACTTTACGTCCACCCTGTACTGTAAAGCAAAGTCTGTGGCTGAAAAAAGCAGAAAAAGTAATCAGCCAATGACCAGACCATGACCTTGTAGCTTTGCAAAGCAGGAGGGAAACGATTTAAATAAACTCATTAACCCAAAGTGAAGCCTTGAGTTCTCGTCAAGTGGCATTAATAAGGAAAGTATGTATCCCGCTCGCACAGAAAGGAGCTGCAACTTTTCACAGGCTGGATCAAATCCTAGATGGAGTATGAAATGACTTATCAGTGACAGCTCCTTGTTATATGCTGCAGCAGAGGCAGCCAAGAGTGACATTAGTATTGGAAATTAATTGTTTTTTAATGTGCACGTCTCCGTCGTCCACCACCACATAGCCATGCACCATTACTGTGGTCAATTAGCCATTCAACATCTTACCGTTGGCCTATGTATGGAATTGATTACCACACCACAGGCTCTCCCTGCAGCTCACCATGTCCAGAATATTAAGTGTTGTTTAAAAAAAGAAAAAAAAAAAAAAGAAGCAAAGTTATACTCAACAAAGTAAATTAAATCAGCTTTAACAGTAACATGAGTGCCTAATCGTTCCCCACCCGGAGGCTACCACCAAATGTGCATCAAAAACAGCTTTGACAGTAGTGCAAATTTCCTCCCACATGCACGAAAACATGTCTCTGTCCTGCTGGTCAGTCTAATAAGTGTGCAAAACAAACACTCGGAAATCTTGCTAATTAAACTTCAGTGTGGTTCGGGGTTGTGACGGGAAATAAAACCCTTTCAGAGTCGTTTCTGAGCCTTTTTTGGCCATTATGACATTAAGGATGATTGAAGTGCATTATCTGGGCACACAATGGCTGCTGTCCATTCAGCTGTGCTCTGAAATGGGAAGCTGGCGACACTCACCGCAGAGAAGTGAGGAGTTTTGAGGGCCATGACACCCCAGTCCCCCAATAGCTTAGACTGAATAGCCCGTCTGACCCATTGTCAGTGAGTTCACGTTATTGTCGATGTACCTGTCTGATATGCAGTCAAAGCTCTTGAGTCTTCCGCTTTTCAGCCGGAGAGCTGCAAGGCTTTAAAATGGAAGTGATTTAAAACATGCCCCTTTCTTCAATTCACTGAGGGTACCATGTGAAGCGGTTAATTTGCAGAGAATAATGTGTCATGGCGAGGCTAGTCTTGTGCATAATGTCCCCCAAGTTTATTCGGATCTCGCCTGGGTGAATGTGACAAAATGGCTCGCGGTGTTTCGATTCATCCAAGTGCTCGGAATAACTTCTGATTTTCACGGGACGTGCGAGTGGCTGTGTACACGCGTTAAATAATCAATGTGTAATTCTCATTCGCCGTCATCAGACTTTAGAGAAGCAACCACTTGTTCTCCGTGTTTCTCACACAACAAACAACGTGTGATCTGCTTGTGAGCCTGAATGACAAAACTATTTCCTTCCACTTCTTTTGCATTTCTGCAGGAGCTGCTTTAATGAGCTTTTCAACACGCAAAAAAATGTAGCCCCATGCATATATTTTTCCCTCTCTAATCAGCAAAGGGAAAAAAGCTGTCTTTTCATGCACTCTCTTGCTCCAATCTAATTAGAATTTATTTAACGAGGCAAAAGTTCAAGGACATCAATAGCTGCATTTTCCTCCACACACAGAATTAGCTGCTTAGACGGTAAGAAAAAAGGGTTGCACACCAATATTTAGAAGGAACCACTTTAGTCCTTTTTCCTCATTATGGAAGTTAGAGCTACTGATAAATGCACATCTTCTATATATCCTCCTGATTTTTAAGCCTGTGCCCTGAGCGGTCACATAAATCAAGCGTATTCAGCCTGTAATTGAATCTCTGTGGACATAAGATGATATAAAGACAGAGGGTAATCAGAGGGCACAGTGTTACAAACTCTTATGTGAGACAGAAAGTAAATAAGAAATGAGTGATTTTCCAGCATTTACACTTTCTGCAGCATTGACAAAGCGGTGCTGTTAGTGGTTTTATCTCTGCTGCGGCAATCACACCCCGAAGTGTCCTTGTGCAAGCCTAAATGGTGCAAAGACAATCAGCTGTGTAAGCCAAAGAGTTTGCATGCAATTAGTTAATACAAACGTTCCTCTACTATAGACTCATTGAATGAAGCCGTATGAATGGGTTAATATGTAGAGTGGCGGAAAAGCGTTCTGAGAGGTAGTAATGACTTGAAAAGGGCTGTAGAAGTTCAAGTCCATTTACTGTTTAGCCCATTTACATGAAGAATAAAACCTCTGTGTTTGAACATGCAGAGTAATTCTCTAATAGCATGCATAATTAATCAAACGAGCAGGAGTACACTTTGCTGCATTTGGTGAAACGTATAATTCTTCACATTAGATATTCTCACATTCTTAAGTGTGATTTGCATGATATCCATACTTCTCAAGTTTTACTCATCAGAAGTCCAGTAATTTAAGGAAACATTATATATATATATATGCCTAGTTTTGATCGACTCTTTCAGTGGAGCATCTGCTACCCTTTTTAAAAAAGCTGGTGGTAGTTACTGGCCAGTGCCTGACTTAGCACCGGTTGTTCATGTTTCCGCTGACAAAGCAACGGCTCCAGGTGCTAAAACTGGTGCTAAGCAAGCACCAACTCTGTGTGAAGCACTCACTATGCTTGGGGCTGGGGGTGGGGTTACCAACACCAATGATCAGCTGTGGTAGACAGACATTTTTGAAAAAGAAAAGCTGCAAAGTGAGTCGTCTGTTGTATTGTAACTTGACATGTTGGCAACATTGAAGTAGCAATGCATTATTTCTCTCATTGACCAGATATATACCTTGATCTTTTATTCGGCAGACTTTTTGTTATTTCTCTGATTTACGTGACAGGATTTTTTTTACCCCGTGGAATCGTTTTCACAATTCTCCTCTACTTCCTATATGATGCATAGCAGAGTCCCGCCCCGATGCACCCACACAACCTGAAGAGCACACTACATATAGCGGAAAGACAGCCTAGAAAACCACCACAAAAATCACAGGGAGATCCCCACAAAAAAAGGTTATGAACTGAGGGGAAATACTAAATGGCAGTGACAAACTGATGTTTTGTAGTGACACAAGGACGTGGCTCCAACTTGGCTCCTCGCCGATAGAAAAAACAAACCGGTTCTTAGGAAAAAGAGGACCAAACAAGCACTGGTGGACAAGGCGTTGAGAGCCCAGCGACAGGAATAAAAAAGTCTCTGCAGTGTAGACGGGAGCTACTTCTACTTAAATACCAAACACACAATGTGAGATTCAGTAAATGTAGCATTTTTCCCCCTTTTGGTATCCAAGGACACAAACACTTAATGAAAAGTGTCTTTGTTTTCAAAAATACAGGAATCATGTGACAGAAATGTGTTAAATACTGAGACCACTGTTTATCTACTGTCGTTGTACTAGAGTGTGTTTTGGGTCTTGTTTTGCAGCTTTTTTTACTTTGTCCTGAGGATGTTGGTTACTAACCTTAGACAGTGTGATAAATGACTGTAGTGTCCCTGATGCTGTCAATTTGTTTCTGATACAGAGTTTTGAGGCCCCTCTTCAACCTGAGCCTTATTGGAAATGCTTCTGAAGTAGTTTGAGTCTCCTCGATACAGCTACAGGATCCAATCTCACAGTCAAATCTGCAAAACCAGTAAGTAAAATAACCTTGAAATGACCTGTTCAGCTTGCATGCTTACTTCTACGAAAACTGAGCTTTTTTGAATGAGTGTGTATGTGGTGTCTGGTACTTTAGGACCAGCCCCAAGTGGACGCTTAAGGAACAGCAGTTCTTAGCTGCATCAGCCTCATTTCTCACAGTTGGAGTTTGCCTCTTAGAAATGCATCCTCTTTGTCTACCTCATCTTTTTCAAACGACTGATAAATTACCTTGTAAAGGATTTTTAAAGAGCTTGTGTTTGAGCTACTTTAGGAAAGTACTTGAAGTTGTTTTTAAATGTGGATGGTTTAGGGTTTGCAAGTATGGATCATGCTATTGTACTTCTTATGTGTGCTTTCTTGTTGTTGTTTTCATTCATGGCATCCCTGGAAAAAACAGCTTGATCTCAGTGGGTCCTCTGTGCTAAAATGGAGGATGAATTTAAAATTACCCACAGCACACCACATAAAGCTTGTGCACTTCCATAACATAACACTTACTTAGCTTTTTTTGCAGGGGAGTAATGCCAAGCTACTGCAAACTCAGAAATCTGTACATTGTTGGATAAACAGGGAAGGTCTGAGTAGAAAGACGACGCCAGAAAAATTTCCCTGGCAACACATGAGCATGGTGAATTGAGGTTCTCTGCTTGCATTACAAACTGAAGTAAGATCACTTTATGTTGTGAAAATCAGCTTTATCCTCTGGTATATTTTATGAACTGTAGGAATTTGGAACTAATTCTGGCCGCACAATACACACCCTAAGAAGTGAACAGATATTTCCCCCTCGAGCAGTGCTCTAAAGAATCATTTCATGACCATCTTGCAGAACACTCCACAAATGTGGAAAAAAAACATCCTGTATCCCACACAAGTCAGTGAGACAGTCCAGAAGTTCTGTTCCTAACAGTTGGTGCTGCTATTAAAAAAAAAGAGAGAGAAAAAACACAAACACAGAGGAGCAGAACTGGGTTATGTGTGAGCTACGATCAATCGATTTAATGTGAGCGAGTACCAATTGTGGTTATGGGTAAAGTGTCAGTTTACAGACTGATTGACTAACTGTCCAAGTGATCAATGTCTTCCACCATACACGCTCTGGATGCTTAAAGATACAATATTACCTGCTCTTACAGCAGCAGCAGGCGAGTTGCGGCAATAACGTCCTTAAAATTGATGAGCAGGTTTGATAGATTGTGTAACCACATCAGTGGAAGGCGATCACTTTCCTATGAAGGGACAGACGAGCTCCTGCGTCGCCTTTTCCTCCACAACAGAGAGCAGGCTCTTTTAATGTACTCTCTGCTTCAGCTTAGCCTCAGCCAGACAATCTGTTAAAATATGATACAAGCATCCTATCCTGCTCCAAACTCAATTAGTCTCTGCTATTTATTCTGGAGATTATAATCACAGCACCTGTTCATTCTTACCAAGATATCAAGACAGTTTTGTTTGCATTTAACACTTCCAATGAGGTTCTGACAGCATGCCATCTGGCTAAGACTCATGGGAGCTGTAGTTGTTCAATGCTGACAAACTACTGATTGTTCCATGAATATGAAAATGTACAAACCTTGCTCAGGGTAAAGAGGGCAATTACCATTTCAGAGTTTAGGAAAATGTGGCTCTAGCCCATCTCATTGGCCTTTTATATGATACTGTGGAGGCCAACTTTTCAAAATAGGAGATAAAACATTGTGTTTAGAGCCCAGCAGTGTGGGCATGATGTGGGAATGATAGTGAACAACCAAGACAGCCAAATATTATACATTCTGTCAGTGTTTCTTGAAGATGAAATCATTAAAAAGAGAGTAGATATTCTCATTTGCAGCTTATGACCTCTAATTGACCTCTGACAGCCCATAGACTCCACCTGAAGAATAATAAAAGGTAAAATAAATGATACATTGGAGCTCAAGTTGACGCCTTGTGATACAAATAACAGAAAAAAAAAACACAGTTTGATTTACAATCCAAAAGCAAAGCATGACTCACTGAGTCATTTCTTTCCCTGTGGATATTTCTCACTCTTGACAGCATTGGGCTCTCATTTTTAACAAAGCAGCGAGGTCTTCTTGTCCGTGTCTTTAGCAGCACGCCGTTAGGTCATGCTCACCTCTGAGGCCTGGTGACAATTCCCTATGGTGCTTCATGCTGGAAGATTTTGTTTAGTCACTACTGACCGGCTTATCCCACATTGTTTTTGGTTCCATTATCCACACTTGTGCACCACAGGCCAACAGATCCATCCATGGAGATAACCTGATAGGACTTGTACCGTCAAAGATGTGTCACAAAATGTGCAAGACAGGTAACAGAGGGAGTAGAATTCACGTGTTAAAAGCTTTTATTTTGAAAAATAGAGGTTTTGGGTTGATTTTTGAATGAGGGAAGAGTGTCAGAGTTGTGAATGTTTGGAGGGAGAGCGACCCCCCAATGTGTGGTTTTTGGTCTTAGTGATGGAGTAAGAAGGAGGTGGTGGGTCAAGAGGATCCTGAAGAGTATTTGGTGCTGAATAAGGAGCTAAGGATGTGTTTCCTGGAGCAGGAGTATTTTTTGAGATCAGTAGAGAAGGTTGTAAAGAAATCTGTTCCATTAAACCAGTCTATAAATTATGATATCCAGCTCTGGTGCTGTTTGGCTCTGGGAATATGCCATAGGCTGTACAAAAAAATGGACATACTCTCTATGATGTAACCCATATGTTTCTGAAATGGAGTTTTAGAATCAGCCCTGTTGGAATGGGACCGGAAACAGCTACGAGGTACCGTCAGTCACATGACCTCACCTGTGCCGCTGATTGGGCAAACTCACAGTCTTCACATCTTCTGAATTGCTGAGTTGAGAAAAATTTACTCTCAGCACAATGTGTGCCACATGGAAGCCCATTTCCACCAGTTTAAAAAAAACGAAATATTGGCTTTGTAGAGATTTTTTTTTTGGTCTATATCAAGTTGAAATTGTGAGGTACATTAATCAAACATTTTGAAAGAAAAAAACAGTTTGAGAAAAGAAAATAACAAAATTCTGAGATGTAAAGTGAAAATTTTGAGATTTAAAAGTCAACTTTTGTCAAATTGTGACTTTTTATCTCAAAATTTCAACTAAATATGGGCAAAAAATCTCAACAAATCAAGTTTTTCAGGTTTTTAGTTTCTAAATGGTGTAAATGGGCTTCTGTAGTCCTGTTAGCGAAATTAGTGACTCAGACAGAAGGTGTTTTTTGTACTCGGCTGTAAACAGGTTTATTTCTTCTGTGAATACGTTTTTGTTTTGTTTTGTTTTGTTTTTTTGGCTTGGTGTGTTAGTGATTTCAGGTTTTTCTGGAACCAGTCCCAAGACAACACTCAACTTAAAGCAGTCACTTCCACTTTGTCTCATATTTTACTGTTTACAGCTGAGCAAATGCATATTAGATTACGCTTTGATTGGATAACAGGTGTCTCAGCTTCTGTTTGTATCAGATCTGATCTAGGATCAGAGTATGGCTGTCTTGTGATTGCAGAAAAGTTGCTGGGGAGAGACCAATTTAGTGTGAGATACGGCACGTCCTGTCCTGAACCTCACCTGATACCTATTGTCCAACTCTCACACAGCCTCTGATCTTTATTTCCTCTCAAAAGTATAAATCCTACCTCTTTAACAGGCCCAATGCTGCCCTAAAAGCACATGAGCTGAGGTGTACAAGATGTCCCCTTCTTTGGCATTTGATAAAAGTGTCAGATATATCACCTTTGCAGTTGTAGCCTCACTTTGTTTATCTCTACTCACGTGCCAGAGGATAAAAACATCTCCACTAAAACACATTTACAGCTGAGGGTGTATATTACACATGAAAGAGCGATTAAAATCTGTAATAGTCCCACTTACATAAGATTATTGATTTGTCTAGTCCCACAAGGCTTAAATTTTATTACTTTTGGAGCTTTCAACCATTAAGAAACAACCTATTTTCACTTAGTGTCTACAGTCATTTTTCTCTGCAACAATTAACACTCCCTGCTGTTAACTTCCAGTGGCGTTCCTGAGGCAGACGGCAGTAACATTTCCTCAAAGAGATCAATCTGCTGAGGAGCTGTTTCGCCATTGGTAGGCACGAAAATGCTCACATCTTAAATTTTAAGTCAATAATTATACGTGACATTGAAACCAGTCATCAAAAATAGAAGACGGATACTTTCCATGAGCGTCAGCCAGGCATAAAATGAACATTAGTTGAACTGGCAGGAAACCAGCAGGAGTCATGCTAAGTCAAGGTTAGACACCCGAACTACTTCAATATTAAACTGTAGGGAAAAGGAGGAGGGCGGGAAGCTTATAGCTAATAAAACTTGTATTTTTCCTTTGGATCAACAGAATATTTATGTTTTGCTCCATGGACAGCTTCAGAGTTGTAATAGCACTTCTGAGGCTCATACTGCCCCTCAAAGTGTTTTTAACTGCACAATATATATGTATGTAACTTCTTATCTGATGCACACTGACAAGTCAATCACTAAAATTAACGAGACTGGACACCCTCTCCATAACTGTATTTATAAGATAATGCAAAATGTAATACGTTCATTTGAAGTTAGAGCATTTCTGATGTCTGCAGGCGCCCCACGGAGACAGGAGGCAGGATTCATTATATGACATTCTCAATAATTCATTACAAATGAGCCCTTCCTGTTTCTCCTCGTGTTAATGTCTTGGTCAAATGCGACGAAGCAGCTCGCATCGGGTGACCTCCGTGAAGATCAACCTTTGATTAGCCGAGTCGCCTTTGCGTTTTTGAAAAACCACATTCTCACCACAGATCAGAGACCCGGACTTTCCTTCACATCTTAACTCTGTGACACATGCAGCAGAAGTAACTTCCAAAGGGGAATCTCATAAGAGCACAAATCAGCCGGAGATTCTCTCTTATCTCTTCCCAATGGCAGGGTTATTCCAGGCAGCGATTTCATCCCGTACTTCCAACTCCACTTGCTCTCTGACAGTTTTGTCAGCTGCTTTGGAGATCTGCACAATTAATGTCATCAAAACTAGCTCGAACTTTTAATTCCGAGACGCTGGGAGGAACTTAAGGGACTTCCAGAAACGTCACAGACAGGAAAGCTCTGAAGCTCAGACATTCAAAGAGCAGTATGGCGCACATCAATACATCAATAAAAACACATCTGCTGAGGGTCTTCTTACGCTTACATCCAATTAAACCGATACAACCCAGAGAGCTTTATGTGCAGTTCACTTCCTTCAGCCATAGAAACACAATTAATTTTGAGCTAAATAAAAATAAGCGTCACCTTTACTGACATTTAAGTGCCGCTAAACATTTCCTCAGTAATTATAATGTAAAACATGATGACATAAACATGCTAAATAAGTGTCTCTTGAAAGAAATCATAATAAACAGACAATTAGAGAAAATATATGATGCAGCGCTGATAATTCACTGGACCAGCTTCTTCAGGGACGACTGGGGAAATAATAGTTCATTAGTATCTTCTTGATAATTCATTTAGTGTTAGATTTAAACTTATTTATGGAGATGTAGTCATTTAAAAAAAAACGTGATTAAAAAACTCTTTGGAAAAGCTAATGCAATTTATGAGGAGATAAATCACATCTAACTGTTGTCAAGAAATGTACTCAATGTTGTTTCATTACTACATCTCTGGTGGCCGTATGTATAATAGGTTATTTAAATTCCCCAATTCCGCCCTTTTCAGGACAGTTTCTCAATTCTTGATTACAATTCCATTTTTCTCTTATCTTTCCTTTGCTAACTCTGTATTGAGTCTTTTCTGTTTGACCACATTTTATTTATTTGAACGGCAAGAATGTTCTCTTTAATTTTAGTCCCTTGGAGGGCAACTTGACAAACCCTAATGGATTTTCTTGAAGTTACTGTTTGTTTGCTTTTACACAAAAACGCTGAGGGTCTGAAAATGCTGTAGTATGCATACAAGGCCTGTATTTGGCGATATAACTTTAGGAGCCATTTATATTCTCTCTGATTGCAGAAATTATGCAACAGATGCACATGTGACATAAGCATTTTACTGAAAATTCCAGTTTGCACGTCAACTGAAGCCTTAGTGTTTGGAAAAAACTCCTCTTTGGAGAACGTTTTCAAAAGTTTCTGTTTTAGTTTTGGCTAAAACACTGTTTCCGTGTGAGCAAGAGGCTATAACGCAAAGATACAGCCCCTTAATATCCAGAAAATGAGCAGACTTTTTGGTGTTACTCACAGCTTGGTGCTCTGAGACATGTCAGTAACGTGAGTGAATCCTGGTTGTGTCCTACCAGTGCTCATCTACCAACTCCAACCTCACCAAGCAGAGCAAACATAACCTTGCTTCTCATTTTATTGATAGACTCTCGGGTTTGAACAGATCACTGCAGAATGACAGAATGACTGCAGACTGTTTTAACTCATGTTCTGTCACTCTCCTGTTTAGCTTTCTTCTGCTCTGACAGTCTAGCTCCAGTGGCTGAAATTACTTCAAAATAAATCCAAGGAATCCTTTTCTTCAAGCAAAACAACATAACTTACTTTTTTGGATTTGTGTTCCCCTGGGATGAGCCGACCCAAATACAGATACTGGAAAATATCATTTAGAAATGACAGACGTTGATGCTTATAATCTCATTTTAAATCTTAGACCACTGAAGAGCCCAATATGTTAAGATAAAACTATTTCAAGATTACTTGTTAAGTCCTTTAAAGAGAGATAAACATCATTTGGAAAGGATGATCATGATTGAGGTCATATATAATCAGCCTTGTAGCACAGGCATCAATGGAAGCTGATTATTACGGAATACTTGGCTGATTTATTGATTTAACTTTTGAATCGAGTCTTGATTGTGTGCAACCTTGACCGTTCATCACTTTGTTGACTGTGATGACCATAGAAACCAGCACAAACATGCACCGTTTAGAGAAACAGCAGATATAATGTTGATCATTCCAACAAATAGAGTAATTAAATAGCACAGTAGAGAATTACAGCTGTTTTTGTAAATTATTTGAAGTAATAATGAATGTTTAAGTTAAATCTGACAGAGAAAAAGGTTAAATAAATCCTCAGAAGTCATCAAAGTGTAGCTCTAAATCCAAATACTTTCTTTTATGACTGACTTTTAAGTTGTTTTTAAAAATCTCTCTTGCCTCTCTCTCCGCCACAGTCATGCCTTCTATCTATTCAGCGTCTCTGTGTGAGCAAGGGGAGGGCAAAGGAAACCGCAATGCCACAAGCAGCACAAAGTGTGGCTTCTGGAGTAAGAACAAGAAGACTTTTGTTTGCTACCTCAGTAGGGTTCAGCGCTCTGATGTCTGCTACATTTAGCTTCTGTCCCAGAAAATGACTATGTTTATTAGAGTCAGTTTCCAAAAACAGGAGCGCTCTTTCCACTTTCACTTCTGTTTGAAATCTGAGGAAATTGTCTGAAGGATTAAAAAAAGAAAAAAACTTCCACACCGCATTCGTTTCAGTCCTGGGAATGAGTCAGATCTGTGTTTTTGTTTGTGTGATATTGAGCTGGGTCATTTCGGATCGTCTCAGATTTATCAGATGGGTGCAGGTCTAGAAAAATGAGCTAACCAGCATATTGCTTACATAACCACGTCATAATAAAATCTCAAAAAGCAGAGAAGGGACTTGCATGCCGGGGTTCTTGTTACCAAGCAACCGATGTGCATTCCTCTCTGTCCGTATTAAAGGCTTGGTGAAGGGAGTCGAGCCTCCTGTCCTTTCCTGAGCCCTCTTTTTCCGATCTACCACGTTAGGGGACAAAGCAGAGGGAATGCGGTCGACACGTCAAGTCTAAGTGGGGTGTTTAAAATTCCTTTAATGAGAACTTGGCTCATTTAGAGGAATTATTTAGACTCCCAAGTTGATGTGCCTTGAATCCAAAGCAGTTGGCCAGTGGTGTTGGTCGAGGCAATAAATTCTCTGCAGGGTTTTAAAGAAAGAGAGGAGACAGAGGCAGGCATACGAGGGATGTGGGAGATTCTTTTATGAGCTATAATAAGAGGATAAGACTCAAGGAAAGTAGGAGTGATCTTCCTTTTCAAAGCGAGATCCTTTATTGTGATCTTTATCACATTTATCAATAAGTGCATGGATAGATAGTAGTCACCCTGGGCTAACAAATATTGACTGTGACCTCATGAAGCTGCCTCAAAAAGTGCTAATACAAGCAATATGCAAACACCAAGTCATCTGAATTCTTGGACAAAGCATGCAATTATCCTCATCCATAATTTTTAAGTCTCTACAACAGTTAATTAAAATAAATTTGCAATAAGTTCTGCACTGGAGCTTCTAGACGTTAAAAACCCTGACTCATGCAGAGCTATACTCCCATTTTTTGAGGATGCAGCTGTCCTATTATATGTATGAAAGTAGGCAGGAGAGGATGTTAATGTCCAGAATGCATCCGCCCATACTCCACCATCTCCACTCACAACAAATATCCATCTTTATGTTTATGCTCCTCTGCTTATGTGTCAAGTTCAGTTCAGTGCAGCAGCGGGCGGGAAGCGTATGACAGCACCACCCACCTTTTTATGGCACTTGACAGGCTCGCCGCATGACAGATAACTGAGACACAAAATACTTCTGAATTATGCAGGCTTTCTCCGCCATGCTGGAGATGAGGTGGTGGTGGTGGTGGTGGTGGTGGTCGGACGGCACGTGTACAGAGAGTCCAACGAGAGCGCTAACACCTGCCAGACGAGCTCACAAAGGGAGACGCTCGTTCTTCGAGGCTCGTGAATGCTCTTTGCTTACAGTGAAAAAAGAGAGAGGTGGTTTTAATCATGAGATTATTCAAAATTAGAGAGAACACGAGGTCACTGATGCTGTCTGAGCTTACAGTTCCCTTGCTAACTAACCTATTTTTCCTTTTCTTTTTATCTATTCTTATCTAAAGAACACCCCCCTCCTCCTCTTTTGTTGCATTCATGTATTTATTTCCAGACTGAGCACCTGCCTCTTTGTAATTCTGGGTTGTCGGGGTTAGAGGTCGGGACAATTACTGAACACCACCATCATTTGGGATCTGACACCTGAAATAGTACCGTAACTTCTGGTTTACATTTGCCTACAACAGAAGACTTTCATTAAAACCACCCGACTCCAAAGGGATGAGCCGACAAGGGCTTTTTGCAGATCGCCCAAAAACCTTCCCTGTGCCATTAATCTAAATTAATGATCTGACAAATATGTCATAATATTGGGTGAGAAATATGATAAATGTTCGCTGCAGCCCATCCATAATTAAGTCTCTTTAGCAAAATGGCAAATTTTCAAATTGCAGTGCCGGCGTGGCCCCTGAAAGCAACAAAGGTGACCTTATGCTTTTGCTCTAAACAACCTTCTAATAATGGAGATTGCCCTTTAAAAAGACTTGACAGGTGAAATATAGTGTGGAGGAGAGTGCAGCAGAGGACTGTACCATCGCTGTGAGCTACATACAAATTTCAACCTCAACCGACGCTCCAGATGAACAGGAAACTCTTCCTCTCTGGCTCATTAAAAGACAATAAAACCATTATTCCAAAAGCAATTCATGTTCGAAAACATGGAAAGGAAGAAAGATGGCATATTGTATTTCTATTAAGAATTTAATGAGCTATGACTATATTTACTTTACAGAGAAATGGGCTCACAGACCAAAACAAACAGCATGCATTATCATGTTCAAATCATTCTGTCAACAAATTACTGGTTTAATGTTGCAAGAGTGACAAATCTACTTCCAATACAAAGGCTTTATGAATATTTCACCACAATTATCTCCATCTTGATTACACCCTGATTTCAGCATAAATCATTAAGTCGGTTTAATTTCCGGTCAGAGGAGGCATTACAGATATCAGAAAATGAGTTCTGCATTTGTGTGGATAAATCTCTGCATCACTGTTCAGTGAAAAGGAAGATTGAAAAAAAAAAGAGAAATGCATGCAGTAAAGAAAAAAAAATAACCATATCGTGCAAGCGTCTGCAGCATTTCAAAAAGAATCTCACAGCTGCACGATACATGCCCAACTGGTTCATTATATCTGTCTCCCCGCTTGTCTTCTGAGGTAAATGACATAAGGTATTGTACAGCCCCAGGTGCTAACCTCCAACTACACTAGGAGGCACATTCACCTCCTTCTCTGGCGTTCCTGGTAATGAGGTGGAAGAGAGTGTCAGCCCATGGCCAGCTGGGAGGCACAGTCCACTGGTGAGTCAGACAAAGTGTAATAGGCAAAGCCAAGACATGAAGGGAGACTGCTGCAGTCAGACTGATGTCACAAGAGCTGGAGGACGAGCTAATAATAGGACATGTTTATGAAAATATCAAAATATAACATGCCACGGGCTGTCCTGGTCGCTCAGCATGCAGGGACGTTCAGTGTACTGTGATTTTCAATCCTGCACACAATCTCCTCTTTTGCATCTTAAACCTTTTTATGTCTCCTGTCACTTTTATGTTATATACACACCAAACCAGGCAAATATACTGCATACTGCTTTCTTATCTTACAGGTGACATAGCATACTCTTCTCTAAACCAGGCTCCCGGTCCATTTTCATGCAGCCTCCAGCTTTAATCTTGCAATGCATTAATTATGGCAATGAAATGAATAATTTTCCAACTATGTGTGCATTTACATTTTCTGTCAAGGTCACATCTAGTAACATCTCACTTAACTATATTGGAACTGATTTTCAGATTTCACTTTTTGTTTTTAAAGCATCTAGATGAGACTTGAAACCTTTTTTATTATGTCATTAATTCCTGCTGTTTTGGGTTTTTACATTTATTGCTTTTAGCTACTATTTCCTGGTTTAGTGTATTTTCTTGTTGTTACTGGCTTTTTTAGTTTGGATTGATGTTTTTTGCAGTACTTTTGACACATTCATGTAATAAAATGGGCTATATAAATAAAGTAGATTGAATTACATTGGACACATTTGGACTGTGCATAGGCTACTTGTAAAAAGAATTGACTATGAAGAATGGACAGGATGGCTCCAACTTTCACCATTGTATAGTTTTAAAGCCAAAAGAACTGCGTTGGAGGTGCCACTATTGTGTAGCCAGAATCTGTTGTGGGAAATTTGAGTGGAGCCCAGTGTCAAAAAATATAAATTAATTTTTTTCTAAAGTCTAATCTCTTCTTGGTTCTCTTTTCTGAAGTTTCTTACTGTTCCTGAAAAAACTGCCCAAGAACAGCAATCAGTTAATCAATGTGAAACGTCATAATCCTCTGTTTTAACGTCTACTAACAAATAAAAGATTTTCAAGAGAACACAATGAAGCCAAATAATATCTTCATACCACCACAGCATAAGGATGTGAGAAACATTTCTTCTATCTGTGATTTATGAGGAGGTGGAGTTTTGACCTATATTGCAACCAGCCACCAGGGGGAGTAGTTTTCAGGGCGGCCCCACTTCGAGCCAAGCAAGATGGCGTCCATTTTTTTTTTAACAATCTATCGTACAAAAGTAAAGTGCTGTACATCATGCAGAATTCAAAAACTCTTACAGCTGACGTCTTTAAATGAATATGTTTATCACAATGTGAAAACCGCGAAAGCTCAAAAAACACACCAGAGGACAGAACAAGACAATTAAGGTTATGAAATGGAGCAGAAAAGACAAAAATGGTGCAAAAGTGGAAGAAATCAGAAAAGTTTGAGGCTAAAAATGTTGTTTGCAGGTCAAAACAATCCTGATCAAATCCAAAATAAAATAAAAAAATCCTGATCAAATCCAAAATAAAAAAAACATCCTGACATGATTTGCTCTCATCGCCCCCTAATGGAGAATATTTTCCTTTGTCAGAAGCAGAGTTTGCTGATGTTTGCGCAGCATGTAACACTGCAGAAAACCAACCACTTATCATCTAGTATAAGAGAAAAATCTTGGAGCATTCATATGTTACTGTGACATTTGATTTATACTCATGACAGGCTTTTAGAGAGAGGAGCTCTGCAGGTGAGCATGAAGATACCTGGTGAGGGGGCGGGTGTTATTACAGTTTCTCAACTTGTGATGTCACAAGGTGAACAGATGCTGAATGGTGTTATCAGACAGAGATGAAGCACAAACAAAGGGCTGTGTTGCCTTATTTCACACTGTATGAGTAAAATACTGTAAAAGGAAAACTGATTCCTTTAGGTTTTAAAAGTAGCAGTTACAACAAAGAGGACAAAAGATGCTTCATTCTTTTTACGGACTCACTCAGCCTTGATTGTTGCTTTTCTCTTCAGGACATTCATACCAATAATTGCGCGACTCAGACAGCAGTGGAAATAATTAATATCGTGTGAATGCGGGGCTAAATTGAAATGTCTACAGTACAGAAAGCAGAACAGCATGCAGGCCTCTCACGTGTTTGTTTTCAATGATTATAGGCAAATTAATCAACTCAGACAACATCTACAGCATTATGAGCCAGCTAATTCTCATTTCAAAGCCTCAGAATGGATGGGAGCAGAGACGACATGTGATGAAACATCAGCTGCACGCTCTGAATGCTGGTATTGTCTCACTCTGGACCTTCAGAGGTGCAGTTTGTCTCAGAACAGGTTTCATGGTTCGTTTTTTTTTTTTTTTTTTTTTTTTAACGAGAGTATTTCTGCTCGTTAGTTTTCATCCCGGATCTGCTTTTTGGGAGCTGGTGTTAAAATATCCCTCTTTATAATTTAGACATTTGATCTGGTCTCTGTCCCACTCCCACAGTGTTTCCGTGCAGACTTTAAAGGGCAAACTTTCCTCTGCGCTCGTGTATCAGAGCTGATTTGAGCCGTTTCTAACAGCACAAGCCTCGGGGATGATCAGAACAAGTACAACACTGGCATAGCAGGCGCTGAAATCCTGCTCCGATGGGGGTATGTCAAACTCAAATGGGGACATAATGTAATGCACCAACTCCCCAGAGCAAATCTTCTTTAATTGTACTGCTTAAAACCTTTCATGAAATCCTGGCACCGAAGCCTTTGTCGCCCTTTTTAATGGAAAATATTTCAGTGAAAGCTGAGTTATAGTTTTCTGGGCGTACTTTATGGCATTGAAGAAGGAAAAAAAAATCTAAATGAATTTGGCAGCCAACACTATAGTCAGACCCTGCTGAATCAGACCTTTTTGTTAACATCTCTTAAGGTGATTTTCGGGACCTGGGAAAAATGAGCTGACGGATCGGCCCGATAAATGGTCTTCGAGGAGAAATTGGAGACATTTCTGATTCACGGCAGAACAAAAGCGGAGCGAACACGCTTTTGATTTAGTCTGAAATGCTTCGACAAACCTTTAGAAACAAACCTTTAGAAATAAGTGCTGTGGTTTCATCGATTGTGCGCGAAATTGCTCTGGCTTTTTGGTGAAATTACAGCACAAAAAATTATTTGTGAATTTCAGAAAAGCCAATGGTCCCCTGATGGTCCCACTGTGAACATACTTGCTGCTTTTTTGGCCTGAAATCAATGAAACAGGTTGGATTAATTTCTTTTCTGTGCTTCATGCAAACACTTTCAACACAGCGCCAGACTTTCACACTCTGAAAACTAAACACATATAGTACTGCTCCATAGGCATTCAATTTACATTCTCTGATCTCATGAGAAAGCGGAGTACTAACATACCATGGTGGTGACAGATTTGCGTGGGTGTTTGCTCTGTGGAAGCCAACACTGACATTATCAGATGGGTGGCTTTTTTTTCTTCTTGCCAGTCCGGGGTCCTGAATAATTAAACAGGATCTGCATGCTTCTTTTTTTGTGTTAAAGACAGGAGTTATTCTGACGGTCCCTGTTTGACAGACTTTGCCCTACCTTGAACGTGAGGGGCCTTCTGAACAAAGACTCAGCTTCGTGCATTAAAAGCAGGGAGAGGCAGAAGTCTAGACCGAATACGTCTTTGACTCTGAGTTCACCGTTCTGTCCTGAAAGGCAGACTCCTGCAGGAATCTCATTGCTCGCTGTAGATTCATCTGTCTGCTCAGCGCTGATGGCTTCAGTCCATCTGGGAATTCAGTCAAGCTTGGAGTTACACACCTGACATGCTGCAAGAATGGACACAAACCAACACTCCCTCTGAGATGATTTTTTTTCCTCACTGTTAATGTCCAAAAATGCTGCGAGGCCAATAAATCAATGCTTTTTCAGACGAAAGGCGAGAAGAAATTGATGGAGGGCGTTTGTAGGACAGGCTCAAATAAAGTACTCGCCAAACATCCAAACATGCTCTCCCCCTCAAGGACAGAAAATAATGTTCTATGATTTTCTCTGTGAACAATTGTGGCCGTAGGGCAGGAAGTTTACACGGACATTTGTTCAGTGTGTTTGTGTAAAGCGGCCCACATGAGAGCTATTTTAGCGGTTCCATGACATGGTTGTAAAATTGCAAACTGACCAAAAAACACAAGGACAACAACACATTCCCACATGGTGGTGCAGAGACAGAAACACAAAATTAGTTACATCATCCGAGCTGAGAGGAGGGTTGAGATTTACGAGCACCCTTCAGCAAAAACAGACTCAGAGCATCACATAAAGAAAAGCAGAAGTGATCAATTATGTTTGAAACTGCAGAAATGTTTGAGGTATATCATCAATTTATCACTTTTGTGCAACTACTTTATCGTCCCATTCATGATTTCTATATAGTGGTTTGTGCCACAGGCCAGAAACTTGAAGCAACAGCTGTAGCAACAGGTGACTCCAGTGTCCGCACTGTTCTTGACACGTCGTCCATGGGTGTTTGTGTTCCAGGGTATCGCCACCTTGATAATGATCCCCCCTCATAACATAACAAGCAGACTTCAGCCCACTCGCTTTGTCAAAATGACTCCTGGCTCAGTGTCTGGATTGTCAGATGCATTGGAGTTTGGTTCGTTGGGCTCAGCGAGACCCCAAGGAAAATGTTCTGATGTAATTTAATCACAGTATTACCTCGGCTACAGCGAGCTGTAGAGAGGCGAGGTGGAGGAAATCTGACAGATCCAGGATTCAGCATCTTATATCAAGCTGTTTGCTTATTGTTGGGAGTTGACTAGTTCAGAAAATCTGAACACAAAACACGAGCTTGTTTCCACCTGACAGCTCATGCTGGAGAAATTCATTCTAAATAGGACTCTAAATCTAAACATCGACATGGTTTAATTGGCATCTTCGCTGTTTGTTAGATTCTGCAGGTCTGAACAGGATGTAGTCTTGGGTTTGTGTATGTGGGCATAAATAATGCACTGCAGTGAGACCACTTTCCTCATCTATAATGTAAATATGATTAAGACAAACATATTTTTTTCCATGTGAACTCTGTCTGTTGATTTTGAAGTTACTTCTTCAGATTGTTAAAGAACAAAACATGAAACTTTGTGGTGAGGATTCACAAAACGCCTTTCTAAATCAAAAATATTTCCAATTGCATATCCCATCTATTATTGTAAAAACATAAACAAATGTATGGGTTAAATCTGATGTAAAACCATGGAAAAATAATAAAAATTTTGAACTATGTTCTACACTTGTTTAATAAAATGCAGCTATATCACAGCTATATGTGCACATTATTCTATTTTTTCACAGATCAGCTAAATCAAGTGTCTCAGACCTTTTTTGTTCAGTTATGTACCGGCTTATTGGTTTTATCCCTAAGGCTAATACCCTTACGAATTGAAATAAGTGGATATAATTTAACTATTCTACGCTCTAAATTTGCTTGCAAGTGAAATTACTAAACTATTTCCAAAACTCTGTCCTAAAGTTATGATTTTTTTTCAAACTCTACATTTCATATCCATATCAAAGTGGGGTGTCAGTGTCAAAGCTGATTCATTAGAGTGGCATTAAGCGAGAGTGGTATCCCTTAAATGCAACACTTTGAATCAATAAGAAAACAAGGAATAGCAACGCTTAAAAGGTGACCCAGCCAAATTCAGAATGGAATATTTTATAGTTCATTACATAATAAATTTACACAGAAATGACATTTCCAACTGAAACTCTCTGGATATTTCTCCATTATTTGTTCAACAGCTATCCTTTTGATCCTGAGATTTTGTTTTTCCCTCCCAAGCTCTTCTTTGGATCTTTTGGAAGCAGATTTGGATGGAGAACTTAAGCCAAATAAAGTGTTGAAAGTGTCAAAAATAAAGCCAAAGTATAATTTTGAGATTAAAGTCAAAGTTGCGATATCAAATAACCTAGATATAATACCAATTACAGCACAGTTTGAAGTGAACAATAGAAACTTACCGAGAGAAAGCAGGAAACTTTGACTTTAATCTGGATTTTCCCAAACTTATTTTCTCCATCAAAATTGGCTCCAATCAACTTCCATACGATCACAAACCTCTTTCTGTCTGAGTCAATAAAGTTCCACAGTCTTGACATTGTTTTGAGAGCGGTCCTACTCCTATCTGCCATCCAGAAGAGACTTGAGGGGATTGCCAGTAGAAATGTGTCAGATATTACTTCCAATCAGGATTCAATCTGGGTTGCAAAGGAAGTACTTAAGACATCAAGGCATCTCATTTATACCTGAGTAAAAAAATTTACATTTATATTTGTTATGTAATAAATCCTGAAATATTTCACTCTGACTTTGACTGGATATTACACCCTTTAAACTCAACTTTAACTCTCTTATATTGGTCTTTTTGATTGAATCTAATCCTAATCTGTCTAATTCTGAAGCAGCAAACTGTACATGCAGTCACCTTGTGTCCTTCATGCATCATTTATTTAAGTTAGCCTCTGGGAATCGCTACATTATTGTTAACACGGTCGCTTTACGCTATTTGCACATATTAGCCATGTATAACAAGTGAGAGGTGAAGTGAGACACAGTTTGTGCGACATTTCACCCATGACGTCGTGTTGGAAGCAGGGAAACCCAACACCTCTGATGAAATTCAAAGTGTGAAAATTAGACGACTTATCAAAGAATCCTCTGAACTGCAGCTCGTGTGGTTGGTACCTTCCAAAGCTGGTCCAATGAAGGAAACTCAGTGAACCACTGACAGAGCCATAGGCGGCCAAGGCTCAGTGATGCGCGTGGGAAGCCAAAGCCGGCCTGTATGGTCTGATCCAGCAGAAGAGCTACTGGAGCTTAAACTGTTAGTAAAAAGTTGATGCTGTTTCTGGCAGAGTCGAGTCAGAGCACACACAGCATTGCAGTCTGTTGTACATGAAGCTGAATGACTGCTGACTGGTCAGAGCGCCCGTGCTGACTGCCAAGAGCGAACACAATGAGCATCAGAGCTGGTCCACGGAGCAAAGGGAGAAGGTAGCCTGGAGGGACGTGACTGTGTTGGCTTCAAATCCTCCAGATCTCAAACCAATCATGCATCTGTGGGGTGTCCCAGACAGCCAAGTCTCACCCACGAAGGCGCCACCTTTCACCTTGCACAGGGCGACCAAACCTCCTCTTTTTGGCGGTATGATTGTGCTTTTATAAAGCTCCCCAAAATGTCTGTTTTTTTGTCTCAGCTTGTTCTACAGACCATTGATGTTTATAATAAAGCGCTACACTGGGTTACTGGCATTATTCTAATGCACCAACCTGTCTGGATGTCTGTTGGAAAATGCTGAAGTCGAAATGCAGATAGTCGAAACTTTGAGATAGAAAGTCAAAATTATTATAAAAATGTTAGATACATTTTGAGATTAGGTGAAATTTTGACTTTTTCCTCAAAATTTCCACCTTTTATGTCAATTTTTTCTCAAAATTTCGATTTTTGACTCAAAATTTCAACTTTTGTCTCAACGTTTTTCCTTTTTATCTTAAATTTCATCTTTCTATCTCATAATTTCCTCTTTTTTTCTCACAGTTTTGACTTTTCATCGTCTCAATTTTTGACTGACCATGAGCAAAAAAAAAATCTCACCAAAGCAAAGCTTTTCTTTTTGGTTTTTTTAACTGGCGGAAATGAGCTTACATACTCGAGAGAATTATTTTTGCTGCAAATTATCTCCCAAGGGATCCTAAACTTCTTAAGAGATTAAAAAAATCTTTCAAACATACAATTTATTAATAAAAATAATAATAATACATCTTATATAAAGGCACCTTTCAAAGCACCCAAGGACACTGTACAGAACAAGGTTAACAACACTTCAGGGATAATTTAAAATGTAAAAGTTCAAACTTTATTTTACTTTATATTGTTGTTGTGTCTGAGTCAATGCTAAATAAAAGTTTTCTTTCTTGACATTTTATCTCAAAATCTCAACTTATTATGGGCAAATGCATAAATATATCCATCAACCGACCCAGTTTTTTTCTTTTGTGATATTTTTAACTAGTGTAATTAGGCTTCTATACATTATTTATGTTTATATTATAGAAAATATTCATTTCAAAAAGAAAATGAGTGTTTTAAACAAAGGTATGGATATTAAGCTACTTTGTCGACTTTAAGTATCTTTGAGTATTTTTGCAGGATCTCCAAGAGGCCGTGTAGAGGGTTCCACTTTTTGGGTTTTCAGAATATGGTCACCATTGGCTCCATGTCTCATCAGATCAAGGAGGTTATAATTAAAATAAAACTGCTGCATTTTTTAAAGAATATCTCATCTTTGCGTCACATTTCAAGTAGCTGATGAGGAAATTAAGTTCCCCGGGTCATTAAACAGTCTCTCCGTTCATTTGGATGTCTGCCCTGGATTCTCTTTCTTCCTTTAACCAGTAGTGGAGCTTTTGGGATGCATCCACCAATATTCAGTAACTCATTTACATCTCTATCCCGAGCTTTCTGCTGTGCCAGCAACTTATGTCCCAGCTAATACAGCTCCGAGAGAGGCACTTCCGATCAGCAATCTGTAGGATTTGCAAATTATACGGAGCGCCAGCAGACAGGAGGGTAAAGACTGTAATACCAAATGGAGGATAAAACGTCCTCTTGTGGAGTAAACAGTGCGAGCTCACAGAGAGTTAACATAACAGGAGCATGTAGACATGGAGACATGGAGCTAGCTGTGATAAGCTCTGACATTACAATGAGAAATTTCTCCATCCTCTCCATGACCTCGACCTGCGACGGTTATTGTAAAGGCTTTTTCTGCCCAGGACGGGGATAATTATATCAGCCACTATTTCCTATTTGTCTCCAGGGTCAAAGATATGAGGACACCCACCCTAAAGCTGTTGATTACGCTTTATAGTCGCAGTGAACTCTATAATTTCCAAAGTAGAAATGGAAAACAAGAGGCAGCACAATAATCCTCTGAGTTATTATGAAAATATATTCAGGCCGTATCGCTTATCTGGAGCCACTCGGAAAAAATGTCAACGCTGCATCTCTTGACACCCACAAAGAACAATGTTTACGAAATCCTTTGATTTATCCCCGCAATTCAGTATGTGAGCCTTCCCTCTGCCAAACGGCAAAGTCTTCTCTCACTCTCGCTGCTAATCCTCTTCCTTCGCCCCCTTCCTCTAATTGTCACCTCGCATCAGAGAAGAAAGCTGCAATTATTACACTTCAGTAACTGTTGAGACAACATCACAACAGTGGAGCCTTGGACACCGCTGAGCTGATGGTTTGGCAAGACGGTGTGAGGAGCAGAGCTCTTAAAGTGGAGGATCTCACAGCTCCTGAGCTGCTAAATGATAGCTTTAGATCACTGCATGAGAGTAATGGAGGGCACAGACATTTTCATATAAATGTGCCCAGAGAGGGGTAAACCCGCAGAGCTGTTCCACTTGTTGGTGCCTAAAGAAACCTGAAATACCTCAATCACTGCTTAGCGCCGCTGCAGGGGCAGAAAGTGTTTGTCATACATTTACCGGGATTTAGGTCAGACACACTCCAAAAGTAGATTGAATTTAAAGCAGTTTGTTGTGATACACGGCACTGAGTTTGGAGATAGTTTTCAGCTGCAGAGTTACAGTGAAATCCAGTGCTTTTCTAGCCAATGGAGGAGCTTCCCAGTGTCAAAAATAAATATGAGAAAACTGCAGCATTAATCTTTCTAAAAACTCTCTGGAAGGGAAGCCAACATTGTTAGAGCTCCCTCTGGTGACCAAAAGCGATATTGGTTGAAAAATCAGCCTCCTCTGTTGTAACAGATGGAACGTGTCAGACTAGAAAGTTCATGTCAAATACTTTTTTTCTCAAACACAGCTTCAGTCTTGATAGTTTATGTTCATGCTGTTTTTAATTGCAAAACCAGCACGAGAAATGTTACGCCACTAAACCAAGAGTCAGAGCTTCCCGTAATCGTGTACAGTATAATAATCTGGGAACTTTGCTTTTTCAGCTGTGTGTTAATTGCATGGTTTAGCTTCACTAGTCAGGTTGCATGATCAATTTTTCCTCATCAAACCACTTCCTCCTTTATGCTTCTCACTTTATCTCATGCTTGTTTGACCTCCAGAGACTTGGAGCCTTCAGCTCTGCAGCCCACCCTGTGTAATTGTATTCCTCAGACAATCTATAACTCTCAGTCTCTCTCCAGTTTTAAATCATTCATAAAAAAATAACATATTTCTAATTGCATACCCATTATAACCATGCCACACAAGCCTTTTCTTGCAAACTATTCTTTTTATACTTGATCTGTATATAAGTGTTTTCTTTTCTTTTTATTTTGCACATTTTTTACCCCAGTGGTTCCCATAGTGGGAGTTGCCAAACACCAACAAAGGGATTTTGAAATGCTTGCCAAGATCCAAAACTATTGATAACTTCATAATTTATTCTCTATGCTAAAAATATGAACAAAACCAGGGGCTGAATTGTAATTGTTTTCCACATTTCTTTGTAGAAAAGTATAATGACTGTATTGGTGGCAAATTCATGTAGTTAGGTTAGTAAAGAGCATCACTAGTCTCTTGTGTGACTAATTTGTAGGTCACAGGCTGTAGAGTTTGAGAACACCTGGTTTATTCTGATATTAAGTCTTTAAAGTGACCTTGAGTGTCTTGAAGAGCCTGTAAATGAAACCTATTATCTTTATGATTATGATTATTACCTCAGATACACAGAAGACAAGATCAACAGACCAAACCCCAGCGTGGTCATCTCAGACTCTGCTCAGCTCTTATTTTGAAAATCCCAGAACAGACAGTAAGATATATGTAAAGTAAAGCATGGCCTAAAACTAATTGAACATCATGGGGATTCAGTGAGGGTCTTTGATAATGAACCCCAACACCACTCCACACACACTTGTCACATACATGCCCATACAGCCAACACTATGAGCACAGCACACACACAAACCACTGTTTATCACTGCAGCAGGTCTCCCATGATGTCACACAGAAACTAGATTGCACACAAAGACCACATGATGCAAATCAAGCCTCTTCAATTTATAAACCAAGGTTCAGCGAATGCTAGTGCAACTTCAAGAGATTAATCTATCAAAGCAACAAATTACCAGCACACTGTCATGAGTTCAATGATCATTTGAAACTTCCAAGTTAGGCCTGCTTAACTTACATGTAGTTGATAGTGAGTTCCTTCAATAAGTGAACAAAGTACCATCAATCTGTAAGTTCAGTAACTTAATCCCCGTCTCCATCACTTATTGGCGACAGGATCAGCAGATAGTGTGAGTCACCATTGCATTTTGCCAAAGTGCCAACACATCGCTGGGCCTGGGGGGTTGTTCTGTTGCTACACATCAAAATCTGATTGGCTGAAGACACCATCAGTCAAAGTCATAATCAAACCGAATGGCGAGCGTTGCTACTGGGGCTGGCGCTGTCATGCGTTTAAATGACTTTCAGATATGTCTAGTTTAAGTTTTGGTTTATTATTATTTCATCAAAACCTGAAAAGCCAGACGGACAGTTTCATATATCTGTCACGGAGATATTTCACTAGTCCATCTGGGTAAGGGGCGCTAGAGAGTGCTTTCAGAGGCGGGACTTAAGAAAAATGTAGCAGCTGGTGATTGGACAACGTGCTCATCACAGACCACATCTACATCAAACCACGGTGACATAGCAGATTCCCGTCAAAAAGGCTTTGAGTGACGTTCTTTATTCTTCATTTAGAGAAGATTTTGAGTCTATTTCTGATAAAACTGCAGATATCGCCGCGTCCACGGACACCGCTTCACACTCCGCCATTGTTTTCAAACATTCAGACGCTTCCCGCTGACGTCAGGTCTGCAGCTCCTACAGCTCCCGCCTCTCTTCTCTGATTGGTCCGGCCAATATTGGACCGGGTGAAATCGGTTGTGGTTGGATCATAGCAAGATGGATGTGCAGGATTTCAGAAATGAATCAGGCAGCTCCATCTGCTCTGCAAGGTTAATTTCATCGTACCATACACCAAAGAGGTGCCTGGTCCTCATGGGCTTAAATGACACTTAGATAATGAACAAAAATGAACAATTGAGCAAAGATGAGAGCTTCACAACACTGTACCAATCAGAGGGACACAAATCAAATTCAAAACAATGTTGCCTGTAGGTCAATCAACCTTACATATTCGCTTAGACAGCAATTTAAATCCCACACAAAAACAATGGGAAACATTATTACTGTACTGAAAATAATTGAATTCACAGACGCTTAGACACAAATCAAAATAATTATGAATAAAAAAAGTTCTCATTTTGTCAGGGCCAGCAGGCTCTTACTGCTCACCACCGACTAAAACAAGGTTAACGGTCACATTGTCAGACTAACCTTAAGAATCTGAAAGTACGGTCCCTGCAAAGTCAATTGACGTTTCATGTCAACAGGTTTTGACAGAACTGCAGGGTCACCTTTACTATTCATCGAAGCAGCAGCACTCGTTTTAATAAGAGCGCCCGTGTGTGTGTGTGTGTGTGTGTGTGTGTGTGTGTGTGTATGTACGCTAACCCTGAATCCTTCAGTTTGAACAATGATTAAAGAGACTGAACACTATGGAACCGATGATACATGTTTCATTCGCAGCAAGAGTTTCCATGGATACTAGTGGTCTTAGAGGCATTCACACACACACACTCACACACTCACACACAAACTGAGGCTTTTCTTAATATTTCTGTTTGAAGTGAGGAAGCCATGCTTTTGCAGGATTAAAATGTTGCTCTTTAGAAATTAAACTTCTATCAATTAAAGCTCTGGCTTTGTCTTATGACGAGGGTTTTCTTCTATTCAATTTATTGTCAAGCCCCGCCACTAAAATATTAAATTAAACATTAACTTTGGTTGGAATTATAAATCAACCAGCTTTCACATCTTTGTTGCTGCTGACACCAGTTATCTCTGAAAGGAACATTCACAAAAAAGTTATTTTTGCTGCTTTTCTGTTTCATTTTGAAGTCTGTGAAGTCAATAAATTCTCATGGGAAGAATCTGTATGAAACTTTTTTTTGGTCTCAGATTGAGAACATGTACATGTGAAAAGCACAGACAGCTATGCATAATTCTGCGCAGTGGAAAAAAAGGCTGCACGTGAATGCATTGCCGCATGATCAGCCCACGCACGTCTCCCAGCTAAGTAATGACCTCCAGCTATCATCCCAGCATTTATGTATTGAAGAGTAAAGAAGAGAAATGGCCTTTGAATAAAGAATAGTGCTCGTATTGAGCTCTTCGATATCAGAAAAAAGCTTGCTAGACCTTTGCCTTCCAGCTTTTACTGAGCTCTGCATTGGATTTTGCTTTTAAAATCCATCATAGTGAAATTATTTTGCAGCCAACCTTTCAGAGAACTGCAACTGGCAGACATTAGCTGAAATTTTACTACACCCTTGCCAAAATTCACAAGTTATCCTGACAATACAGCTGTGAATGGTTGATAATATCATGATGGATCACTGCATGATCTAATATCTACTTGCAGTTGTCTTTTTATGGAATGGAAATGTTTGTAATGCATATTCCTGCCTCTTAACTTATCTTCCATTATCAGTGCACCAGCATTTTGCATCCAAGGCACACACAAACACAATTTGCAAAGCACAGACTCATCAAAAAGTAGAAGTACGAGAAATGTTTATTAATTGGGACGAAAGCCGAATGCTGCACGCAAGTAGGGTAAGAATCACGGGGTGATAATTTTCTACATTATCACTCCAGTGCCACTTGCTCTGTATTCATTAGTTTAATACAACACACACATGCATGCACACACATACACACACACAGCAGCTGTGTACATGATCTCACCATAGATGTACGTTTCAAAGAAGCAGAATCAAAGGCTTGTTAAACTGCATCACTGGTAGAAAAAGGTCTATTAATGCTTCCCTTGGAAACAAAGGTGTCTTTGAATGCATAAAATCAAAGTCGAGACAGAAGACAGAATCTCCATAGCAGCCATTTTTGATTTACACCGGTGGCAGACGCGACTGAAGACAGCAAGAAGTGTTGAAACAGATGCTAATCTACATCATCTGAGGGAAACTGCAGAACATGATTATCCTTGAAATAGTTAAAGTATGATCAAATGGAGGCTGCATTACCCATTGGCAAACAAAGAGACGTCAAATTCATATAAGAAGTAGGAAGTGCTGCAGAAATGATAAAGTCTAATCTGGATGCCTAGTCATTTAATGGATGCTCAGCTTTGGACAATAACAGAAAATGACTGAAAGGTCATTTCACCCTCCTATTATCTTTGAGGTCAATTTGACCTTGTTTAATGTTCATAATTCAAAAAACAATGGTTGTCTTTTCTCTTTTTCCTTCATATTTCATGACTCTTGTGACTGAATGAAGGTGCAGTGTTGATATTTTTGAGTTAAAATAAAACAGAGGGATGTGGAAAACAACTTGACCTGTCAACTCCTACAGAAATAAGGAAGCCAATATAGGTTTGTGAGTTCATCACATCCAAGTCTTTCCATAGAAACATCCCTCCCCTCTAAAATGATCATCTCAAGTAAAATATTTTTAACTAATGGTCTTATAAAGAGCTTAAATAGTAACTTCAATATGTCTTCAACACACCAGCCAAAACCATTTCAAGACCAGCATGACCTGTTTGCAAGAAATTTGTCTAAACTTTTCTTCACATCGTGTCTACAGCAGTGCAGATTAATGTCTTGACTGTGAGCATAAAGAAATGCACCGCAAAAACTGAAATCTTGGCAAGTATTTGTGTCTTATTTTTATTCCAAAACTGTCATTTTCGACTTGATATGAGCTCCATTCAACGAATATATCCAGAAACATGTCTTATTTAAAGATATTTTAGGATAAAAATGATGTCTGAATTGCTTGTAACGAGTAAAATAAAATCTCCCAATAGGGTAAAAAGAAATCATTGTAAAGCTTCTTGAAATTTCGAATAATGTCTTAGTGAAAGAAACTTTTTTTTCTTACCCCATTTGCTATTGTTTCCACTTGTTGCAAACAAATCAGACTTCTTTTTTGTCTTTAAACGACTCAAAACAAGACATTTTTCTGAACTGGTTTGGTAAATGTGGCTCATATTAAATCTAAAAAGGCTATGATACTTCAAATAAGAAATGCAGACTTGCTTAGATTTCATTTTTTTGCAGTGTGTTTCATGTTGAATGATTAATTTTCTTTCAAAAATGAGTGAACTTGACCCTGAACATGTAAAACCTTCCCTCCCCACCCACAAACAAGCAAACAAACAAACAAAAAACTCTCAAGCCCAGATAACAAATATGCTACAAAAAATGAGATGAGAAAAAGTAAATAAAGTAAACGTGTTTTTGGGAGGGAAAGAGGGTCAACGACATCAGTTAATATGGTTCATTCTGTGAGAGTCATGAATGTGCTCCACAAATTAGAAAAAAATTGAGAAAACAGATTTTCAAAATAAACTAACTCTAGAAGTGAAAGTTTAACCTGATGGTGGCGCTATAGTAAAGGTCATATCATCACCAAAACCGATAGGGCTCATACCCTTGTGGTTATTAATGTTGTTAGTAAATTTGAGGAGATTTGTATGAAGATTTTTCAAGATATTTAAATTCTTATTCAGAGGTTTGGCCTGATGGTGGCACCAGAAAACAGGTCAACTCAGTGATATATTTCAGTACCAAAAAACAAACAAACACAAAAACTTGGTCAACAATTTGATGTAAATCATTTATTGCAGGCAAAAACCCTTTGGGGTCAAATGTGTCAGCACTATTGGAGAGTAATAGGAGAGTTAAAGAAGTGTCAAAATAATGGTTGTGTGTTTGCTGTATTTTTTTTTTTACATAAATGTGGCCCAAAGTCTTGGAAAACAAACAATTTTCTGTTGAGTCACAACTTTCCACCCAGCAAAATCACTTCCCCGTTAAAGGTTGATCAGGGGATGCCCCGTGGCGACTGTAACCGCCCATCACGGTGATGTTACACTCTCCTGAACGCACCCCGGGGATATTTTTCCTCCATTGCAGCCGAGTGAGAACATCAAGTCAGCATAAAGACGCACGTCTGGCTTGTTACTGTGTAAGAGCTTAAAATGGAGCAGGCGAAATGTGTCCTAATACATATTGTGGTTTTCTTTTTTGTGAGGCCTGTGTACAAAATCTACACCGCTGTGATGTCAGAGGATGAAACACTGCCAAAGCGAGCTTTTTACCGCAGGCTCTGCTGAAACCCTGCAGGTCTGGGAAGTCTGGAGTATCTGCAGTGGTACAGTATTGATTCAGTAATCCAAAGCCATCTCCCAAGTGCTTCTGATTTATCTGTCACATTTCATCATGACTCCTTTGCTCTGAAGCCCTTTCTCTTTAATACAATACTACAGAGAGCTGCTCACCATCTGATGTGTTTTCTGTATTGGCTGAATGAATTGGACTCCCTGCAGTAGATTTTCACTAATTTGTCTGGGTGTGATTTGCTCATTTTACCGTGTTTGGAGGTCTCACATTCATAGCAGAGATTGTGGGTAAATGAACAATCAAGGATGTTTTGGAAAAAACGTTGTTGAGTGAGAAAGCCACTTCGCAATATGGATTGGCAGAAATAATGCATTTTCATTTGTTAGCTCGACACTAGAAAACAAAGTGACAGCTTGAGCTACATCTCTGTGACTGTTTATGATGGTGCTCATGGGAAATGTAGTTCTCATCTTGAAATGACGGCACTGTGGTTGTACAAAAAGAGTCAACACAACATGACAGCTCATTTAAGTGCTTTAAAAAGAGGAAAACAAAAGAATGAAGCTACATGAAGGTTTGTGAGCTGAAGAAATTACCTTTGTTAGTAAACGTACTTTTCACCTGGAAGGTCCAGGAACTTAAATCCCTAATCAAGCATTCTAAGGAACTACATAGTTCCAGTGATTTATTGCTTGTCTGAGTTTCCACCAGACTGAAAACCAGGGTAGACTTTGTAAATCAAGCAAGTGACGCATAGAGAATAATGAGGAAATGGTATCACACAGCAAGACCAGTACATGGAGGATATTCAGCCTTGTGCTGGTTCTAATGGTGCTATATTTCACTGGGAATGGATTTGTTGAAACTTGGAAGGACAGAAGTTCAACCCGCGAAACACTGGACGGTCTGATGTCTAATGCCTGAAATACACCAGATGCATCTGTGGTCTGGCTCAGCTTCGTGGCCTCGGGTTCCAGCGCCATTGATAAGTGTCTCTTTATTCATGTTGGGCTGTAAAACCTTAAACCTGTTGACCACTAGTCTGTCCACACTAGTCAAGCTGTGTACGATCTGATTTTGATATGGTTTGTTTTATTTTGAAAGTCGCATTCTCTTTTTAGGAGGTTTTCTTACGTCACAGCTGCATCGTCCATTAACTTGAATGAAACCTATGGGTGCGGTGTATTTTAGCCGTTATACTACATGGGACATCCAACTAAATACTTGATGGATTCCACAGACACTCACAGTCTCCAGGAGCTTCATCCAAACATTGGGAACTCCTTTGATTGACTTGGCGTGTGTGTGTTTTCTCAGCTATCTCACAGTCTAAGGTAAAACATGTCCCTCTCACACACGTGCCCTGAACATGTTTAGACATTTCCCAAAGGAGCCGAACACAAATGTCAGAATCAATTGAACCAGACATCAGTTGCTCTTTACTCTGTAGCACCTTATCACAGTAATGTGTAAGTTCAATGATGTGTAAACTAAACAGGTAATTGTCCTGGAATTTAATGTTAAGCATTAAGTGTTTGTGGTGACAGTGACTTTGCACTTTGGGTGCAGCTCTTTGGTCACATTTTCTGCTTGCCTGCATATAGTTTTTCTCTGTCTTGCTTTTGCAGATGCTTACATCCACATGAATTGGTTATTTTATCATTGTGAGTCCTGCTGCTTGGAGTAATTCTAGTGTTAAACGTGTGTCCACACTGCAAAAACTGAGACCCAGGCAAGTGTTTCGGTCTTACTTTACTAATAAAAGGTCTTAGTAGGTCAAATATGAGCCACATTCACCCCACGTCTTGAAAAAATCTCATTTGAAAACACTAATAATATGTCACTTGAGTTGGTTGTAAAATGTAAGAACTCGCCCTCCCCCCTTTTATTATTTATAAAGAAAACTAATTAAGTTCTTTTTCCTACCAAATTGGCCCATTCTTATACTCTTAACAAGCAATCCAGAAGTCATTTTTGTCTTTTAATATCTTCAAATAAACATTTCAGTTGAATAAGGCTCATTATAGTCTTGTTGACATTTTATTTAATGATTATAAGACTTTTTCTTGGAATACATAATTAACTGTATTCATATCAAATTACCATTTTTTTTAATAGTTTTAACCATAGAAAACATGGACTGCTCAGCTTGAGGTGAGGTCGCTACAAAAACTGCTCCCCCTGGTGGTTGGCTGCGGCATAGGTCAAAAACTGTCTCCTCATTCATTCCAGATAGGAGATGATAAAAGTATTGTTTATATAAGATCCTTATATCTACTTTCTGAAAGGTTGATCAATTGTTAAAAGGTCATTAGTTCCAATAGACATCAAAGACTGAGTTTTGTATCGTGTTTTATGAAGATTGATGGCTCACATTCTTGCATAGTTTTTTCAAGATTAGCAGTTTTCTTCAAGAAAAAGAGCCAAGAAGAGATTGACTTTTCAAAAGAAAAGAAATTGGTTCTTTTGTCTTCAAAACTTTACAACAGTTAGAGGTGAATCCACGCTGTCCATTCTCTTAACAGTGTATGGTTGTTACCAGTGCCTTGTTGAAGTACGGTATTCTGTATTCTAACCACATTACATAACAGGAGAAGAGGACAGTTAGTTGGACAGTTAAATCTCAGTCTCTTTGTTTGTGTCAACAGATAAACAAACAATATAAGCTGGTTCTCGAGATCTTGTCTTCATTCCAACTTGTCAAAAAGTCTTTCTTACCTTCACTCAACCTCCTGTCTCTAAAGTCCACCTTAAATCGTAACTGCCTTTGGCCTTCACATCAACAAAACTCCTCTCTTGAGAAGTTTCTTTGGCATAAATAAAAAGCTTCCAGGACTTTATCTTGAAACGCTGATATATGTCATGGTATTGTAAGTCCCAGACAATGATCTCCACAGATAAGGCGGTGTGCATTTATAGCGACATCAATGCCTCTGGATACAGGCTGTCTTGTAAAAAGACAATATACTGGCAGGAGAAAATCACATTTGTTTCTCCAACCCAATTTCAAGACTAACTGTCCTCACTTTTATTTACAAGTGATTGATCGGCAGCTGCGCGCTCAGGCATTGTTAACTTATCTGCAGAGCTTGCTGTAGCAGAGTCTCAGAAGTGTTTAGGTATGTGGCTGGAGTCGGACCATCATGCCGCAGGGCTCGGAGAGGAATCATGATAAACGTCCCTCTCTCTGTGCCATAGCAATATGTAGTTTCAGTGCAGCGCTCTGCCACAGCTCTGGACAGCCTCAGTGACAGATGAGTTTAAGATGTGCAGCAGTGTTGGCAGGCTAACTATGCTCTGAATGTGACATCAGGGGTGTGTGCTGGTTGCCAGTGGTGTAAAGGACAGTTTGAAGTCTGATATAAACAGGCAGACTGTAACACGCACAGTTTCCAGATATTCTAATCAGATATGATTTCAACTGGGCCGTGAATGTGGTAAGAATTTGATTTGCAAATGGAGTCCCCATGTGCCCGGGCATGATGAAAGAGTCTGATTTGTATGTGGATACGCCAAATATCGATGTTTCCAGAGACTCAGGCACTTGTTTTCATACTCTGGGAATCAAAATGTGGCCCCAATTTCTCTGACAGCTCCAGCTATGAAACACCTGCAGTCCAAACGCCATCATCCAAACCTAACTCTTCAGTTTTTTTTCCATGTCTGTGTATGCTGCTGGTGCTATGAGGTGCAAAACAATTGGCAACATAGTAATGTAAGAGTCTGATTTTTATGATTCATCTATAATAACTCTGTCTTCAGTATTTCTTCTGTTATGTAGGTCATCATGGCTTTTTACTACTGATTATTTGACTTGCTATCAGTTTCATCATTTTTATGGTTACTCGTGGTGATGGACTATCAAAGGAGTGCAGAGTAATTTCTGTCTGTGCTGTGAGGGACACAGAGCCGTGGACGGACTGACAATCTGCCATGGCCTCGCAGAGTTATAATTTGTGAATCTCTTTTTGTGTTACGTAACACTTCTCTTCAGCCGGGGAGGCCGAGCAGCCACAACGCAGCCATGGAAACATACAGGCAGCACAAGCAAATGTCAACTGTCTTCGTTAGCGAAAAGCCATTAGGGAAATCTCCCATCATGCATCTGCAGCACATTATTGCTGCCTTTTGAAAGACCTTTCATTGAAAAACGATGAGTTTACGATTACTAATTGCACACCTCAAAGAAAGAAGCATCCAGAATTAAGAGCCTGAACATTCTGCTCTTCATCGCTTAGTTTGGTTAAAGGAGAGAAGTGGAGGCATTTGTCTAATTTCAGTCTCATGGAAAAGGAATTAAGCAACATCAAGCTCTGATAGTGAAAAAAAAAGACAATTTTATAAGCTGCAGTTCCACAAGTGTCCACTAGGGCGTGAGAAATGTTCACAGTGTCGCCCAATTACTGAATAAATTCAGTTTGATTTCCACTCAATTCTTAATTCTGAGATCTTAATAGATGGGAGGAGTTTTTACAATTCATGTTTTCATATATTGGGACCAGTGATATTAGGGGAGGCAGTGAGGGTGATTGCTAATGTGCCCTACAGTGCTCTCTTTGGAGCCAAAATACTCCAAATTGCTGTACTTGGTGTCAAACGTGCTAAAGCGTCCTTTTGGAGACCAAAACCTGAACTGAAGTGCCCTCTTGAGAGCCAAAATATGTGCTAAAGTGCCTTCTCAGAGGACAAAATACTGTAAAGTTTCTCCTTGCTGCCAAACTGGCACTAGAGTGCCTTCTTAGGAGCCCTCTTGGGAGTTAAAACATGTACTTCTCTGCTCTCTCAGGATCCAAAAACTGTCCTTCTTGGTGCCAAATTTGCATTAAAGTGCCTTTTTGGGGGCCAAAACACACACTGTATATGCCTTTCTTTCTTTTGCCCTGTCCTTTAAAATGTCGGTGCACTTCTCTGATTGTGACTTTTAGTTGTTGCTTTTCTTTCAGTTTCTAGATTTACCAAAACACTGGTTAGCATCAGCATTTCCAACATGGCACTGAACAGGTTTGTGCCTAAGTATGGCATCTTTTGGGCTCCATAGTCAAAGCTCCAATGAAGAACTTCCAAGTTGTGTCATTTTTGGCGCCCCCTTGTGGACAAATCAGGGTGTTTCCTCCCTTTTTATTTTTTCATCAGGGTTGAATATTCTCCTCTATGTTATAAGTCCAACCAGCAGCTCTGTGGCTTGAATCCTTTTCATAATACCTTCCCCTGGAACGAGTTTTCAGACATTTTGACAGAAATAGAGTTGTTCCCTGCTGTATGGCATGTAGACGCATTCAATCCAGACTGTTTCATTCACATTCTGCCATTTAAATATCACCTAACATGATCTTTAAGTAAGTGAAAACTAACAGCCAACATAGGTCACAGTGTTTTCATTGTTGTGATTCAGGGGCTCCTAAAGTTCAAGCCTTTTTTTTTTCCTTGCAATGTTCCTACACATCCTGGCAAACATGAGAAATGATTGACCAATTTTGCAGTAATGGAAACGGTTAAGTTCTCCAGGATTATCTTGGATTTATTTAGTCACCTCACCTCACCTTAGTCACCTCATCTGACAAGATTAAGAGAAAGTTGAGTTGAGAATGACCCGATTTAATGTTGCTATTCCAGTTTGTCGTACTACTGAAGTGCTTATGCTGTATTCTAATGGCATGTTTATATTCTTCTACATTATTCAACTAAGAGCAGGAGAAAGATGAATATGCACCACAAACGTCGACTTAACAAATGCAGCCAACTAAATAATACAGACACAGTTAGTAAGATATGGCTGCCATGTGTACAATAGAAAAGCCCATTAACCCTAGGTATGTGCTACGTTCTTGCAACTGTATTAATGGAGTTGTTGTGCTTCATCTGCTCAGCTGCACTCATGAAAAATTTGCTCTGAGCTATTTAGTCATCTTAAAAACAATGAAAAGGTTTGTTTAAAGTCATTTCTTTGTCATTTGAATACTTAAGAAGAGGAGAATAAGCATCTTTTAAAACTGTATATGAAGGTTGGTGCAAAAAAAAAAGTCTGAGATTTCATTTTTAAGCATATTATCCAGCTTTAGTTAAGGCCATCCATAAGGAATACATGTTTGCAGAGTTGAATTAAATAGATCTTGGAAAACAGATTTGTTTCAGACATTGGGTTCCTCTGTGAACAAGCATTTCCAGCGTTATTTAAAAGCTGAGAACTGCACTGTACTCTTTGTTTGTTATACTTGCTTTGAATTAAAACATAAGATAGTTATACCCCTGCTTAATATACATTATGCACAGTGCAGCTGTTAGTAATTAATGTACATTATACACAGTCCACTCATTCCTGTTAATTTACTCTTCTTAGCGCGGTGCACCCATCTTTAGACTTAATCCCTGGAACAGCGTCACTGTGCGATGTACTTATTTTCCTGTAGTCTGTTATGTAATCCTCGTTGTTTTTACTCTGCTATTTAATATCTTCCACAGAACAGGGGAAGTTTAAATCCTGCTTACTTCTGATGTCGCCTCTTCTTTCTGCTCTCCTCTGAGAGGCATTAGAGTTTCAAATGAGCGAAATAAGGGGAAACCCTGCCATCGGTGCCAATGGTAATCATTTGGAAAGAATTGAAAAGAGAGGGGACCCAATTGAAAAAGTAAGGAGATCATTCTGGATTTCCCTGATCCTCACAAATCACCCTGGATGTCCTCATTTCTAGGAATCGGAGAGCATTTTAAGTTCCAAATTGGACAATCTGGGATTAAAGGAAGAATATGTCAATTATTTAGCAGGTTTCACCTTTAGCTCCAAGTCCTGACCGTACGGCTGAGTCACGGAATAAAGCAGCTGTCAGCACTGGAGGTTTATATCATACTCTAAAGGCTGGCACACATTACAGGATACTTCAAACCTTCACAGGTTTAGAGACCACACACTTGATGATAACAAAAGACAGATCACACAAGGTCTCTTTCTGCTGATCTTATAGTAAAAGGTGTTCAGTACGAGTTACACTGCACAGTAACTGATTCTTCAGCAGATTATCAGGTGCTTCAATATTCCAGATCTCTCATAAAATGTGACGTCAGTGTAAACAAACATGGTGGAAGAAGCGACTGGTTGTTTTCAGCCTCTTACTTTCCCCAAAAAACACAAAAAAAGAAAATCGATGAAAAAGGCTCAACTGTCCATAGCTTATATTTCCACCCTATATGCATCCAGCCCTTTCAGTTATTTTGCACTTTTTTATACACACTGCCAGTCCAAAAAAAGTCGCTATCTGAATTCAACCAAGCAAATAGGTACAAGCCTCCTATTGGATAATTACTGCATGGGCGATTATCTTTCAGCTGGAAACAAGTTATTTAACCCCAACTGGTGCAAGGAGTAACTTCTCTTTTCTTTAATAACCATGGAGACAGACACATCCTGTTGTCATGGACAAGATGTTAGTCTGTTTAAGAAGGGTCAAATCATTGGCATCAAGCAGAGAAAACATCTAAGGAGATTGATGCAGAAACTACTAAAATTGGGTAAAGAACTGTCCAAAGCATTATTAAAAACTGGAATCGTCCTCCAGGGAGAAATGTGGTCTGAAAATTTCTGAATGATTGTGATCACTTATATGTTTGGCCAAATCAAATGGAAGAGAAACAACAGCAGAACTCAGGAGTATGTTTGATAGTGAAAGTAAGAGCATTTCCACTCGATCAATGCAAAGGGAACTCAAGGGATTGGGACTGAACAGCTGTGTAGCTTTAAGAAAACCACTAATCCGTAAGGCTAGTCAGAAAAAAAAGGCTTAAATTTGTTAGGGAGCATAAAGATTGGACTCTGGAGGAATGGAAGAAGGTCATGTGGTCTGATGAGTCCAGATTTACCCTGTTCCAGAGTGATGGGTGCATCAGGGTAAGAAGAGAGGCAGGTGAAGTGATGCACACATCATGCCTAGTGCCTACTGTACGAGCCTGTGAGGGCAGTGCTATGATCTGGGGTTGACCTATCGATGATGTCACAGTTTTCGAGCTGGAACCAACTTTTTTTGGTTCTCACAGTGAACCAAATTTTCAGGTTTCAAACCAAGGTTACTGGTCCAAATGTGAAAGCCCTCACATCATTCATGCCCCACACACTACAGGATTTCTAGTTGCAAATATTGAACATTTTCATGATTTACAATCTCCTCTTCTGAGGCTTTCCAAGTGGTTTAGACTGGAAAAATTCACATTTAACACCCGAAACCACAGGAAAATCAGACACGATGTCGTTTGCAAACATTAGACAATTGGGCCTTTGCTGGCTTTGATCATAAAGAGGAGAGCAGGATAAAAATCAGCCCAATTATCCTGAAGCTGCTGGAGTATCACTTCTGCTTTCATATACAGTAAAACTGAACTTTTCAATCCTGAATTTGGCAGCTCTGAAGGGAACGTATAGTCCTCGTGGTTTTCTTCTGCCTCACTGATCGTGTAAGTGTGTTTGCTGCCCCAGAACATGGTCTAACATGGATGTTTAAAGGCGGCATCCATTACAGCTACATGAGGACACTTGGCATCCTCCCCAGAGGAGCTGCCAGTGAGAGCACTTTCTGAAGCCCCTCAAGAGAAAAAATTGGATTTTGCCTCCACTTTACCACATAGGCAGTGTCTTTGAGTGACAGACTCATTTGCCAGGTTTTGTGGGTGGATGTTTATGCAAATGCCTCTCCTCAGTGGGCTGAAATAGCCATCCAGTGACAGGCCAAAACTAACTGGGTTGAAATGCAGGAACATACAAGTGAGAGGCTGAAAGCGGTGCATAATTTACATTAACATCTCTGGCACCCTGCAATAAGGGCCCGATAAAGATTTGCCACGTTAAGCCGGCCCACATCAAAGTTTTTTTTTAGCCTTTTTGTTAAAATAAGACGGGGACGCTAGCAGACATCTGACAGTGTTTATCCTCAGCTTCAAAGAGTCGCCCTCGCTTCAGAACTGCAGAGCAAAGCTGTTACAGGCTCATGTGACTGTTGTTCATGTTTTCTTGGAGGGATGAAAAGAGGTTGTTGAGGCCCACTCTGAGGTGTGTTGCGCTCTAAATGAATTTGTCATATGAGAATCCCGATTGCGGTTGTCCAATTTTTGCTTCACAATGAGCTGAATTGCTCCTCTCTGCTGTGAGGCGAAGATACCGAACCTTTCACACAGTGCTAGTTGAGGATAATAGAAACAAGTTCATGATGTTTCCTCTTTTTTACTGAATGTGACTGAAGGGAAATTTTCTTTTTTGGAGGCTAGAAATCAGAGAGATGGGTAGTACTGAATTATGCATCGGATGGTGGTGGAAAAAAGCCTAATTTGTATAATGAGAAGATGAGACCGTCTTTTTCATCTACAGACACTCATTACCTGTTGTGTTTGCATTCATATAGAAACCTTTTTGAAGTCAGAAGAAACAGGAGCTCAACGGCGACTATCCCTTTGATTCACAAGGTTCACTTATCTTTAACTCATAAATTGCAAAGTAGAGTTCGGGCGCTGTGATGTCTAAGCAAGACGTGCAATTACAAATGGAAATGTTTCATGATATTTATGTGCTGCTGCTGTGGTAATAAAGCACAGCCGAGGCAAACCGTAAAGAGCAGCAACACCTTGAGTCATGCACTCCAGCAGAAGTGATGCAGCTGCATGATGAGATGTAAAACGAGTGCTTTGCGATGGAGAAACAAAATAGTCTTTAGATGCAAAACAGTTTTTCTATGGCGGCGTGACGTAAATCAAAACTGTTTTCACTTTTCACTGCTCTGATGTTTCCTGCAGCACAGAGAGACTTCTTTTTATGTGCAAATATTAAATAGCGTTTATTGTTAGTGCTGCACAAGTAGCCTAATTGCAATCACAGTCATGATGTGAGACGTACAATTATATAACTGCACAAAGAGTTTGTAATTTAGATTAATGTGCATGTGTCTGATTGAGTTATGTTCATCAACTGCTCCAACGATGTGTAAACTCAACTGGTCACATGACGACCAGCGCACGGAGCTCGGAGTGACCAACACGGAAGCTGATAAGCAGGAGAACTTCAGACAAGCTGCTGCTTAAGTGGCGGCGAAAAATGCAGCGTCTGCTGAATGGAGTGTTGGATAGAAGCTAAAGTTTCTACTTAGTAATTCACATAATCATCTGAGAAGGTAAACACATGTTGAACACATTTGGGTGACTGTATTCTAAAAACCCTGCCCCTGACCCATTCATTTATATTAACACTTCTAAATATAAATAACTAGACATGTTGAAATTTTTTTGCCTGCATTTTGGTCAAATTAATAGGATAAAAGTACATATTTTGTCTTTTTGTCTTAAAATTTTGACTTTATAATCTCAAACTTTTGACATTTTTCAGCTCAAAACTGGACTTTTCTCCATAAAGTTTGAACTTCATCTTTGAATTCTTGAATTTTTAATCTCAAATCTTGATTTTTTAATCTCACAATTTTTACTGTTTCTCATCATTGCAGATTAATCTCAAAATTTTGACTTTATCCCAAATTTTGGCTTCATTATCACTAATTTTTGACTTTATAATCTCTCATTTTCAAATTCTATTCCCAAAAAATTTTGATGTTTTTACTCATAACTTTGACTTCAGCTCAAAATTTTAAGTATTTCTCTTGAAATTTCTTCTTTTCATCCCAAAATTTTGACTTAGTTCCTAAAATTTTGATTATATCTAAAAATTTTGACTTTTTATAATTAATATTTTGACATTTTGTCCCAAAAATTATATTTATTATTTCAAAGTTTGGCCTCAATATGGGCCCAAAAAAAAATCCAGGTTCTCGTAATTCTATAACTTGTGGGCTTTCATAAAAATGCCTCAACATATGCTTAAATAAAAAGAAAAATATACATATTTTACGAGTGCATACATGGCTTTATTTGTCGTATTACTAAAGTTAAAATGCATTGACGTGATATTTTTGTTGAGATATTTCAAAACTCGATTAAGCTGTATGTATCTCGATAACCAAACAAGCTCATAAACACAGCTCACATCATTCTTAGTCACAGATCTCTCACAAGCACAAGGTTTTTTTGCACTAGTTCAGAGGCAAACCACAAAAAAGCACAAAATCTTTCCGAAATAAAATCCTAAAAAGAGAAACTTTGCCTCTTCTTTTCATGGTTTTCATATCTAATTTAAAAATCCTGGGACAGTCTTTGGATCCTGCCTCGGTCACAGTCTTTTAAACTGTCTGCAGCACTGCTGGCGCTGCTGTGTCTCAGATTTGTTGCTTTGTTATTTTTTATTTAATAGGCAAAGCTCAAAGAGTTGAAAAAGAATCTGTGGCAATCCAAGAAGAATTTATGAGTAGTTGTGGGAGCTGGATGTGCGGGCACACAAATCCACCTCCTTTTCCGTATTCATAACAGCAAATACACTTACACAGGTGGGACATGTGCTTATAAATCAGACACGCATGTTTCAGCGTTTATGCATCATTCTTCTGGGGAAGACATCCAGAGATCCAGAGGCGTGGCTGCCTCCCGACGCTGAATTAGAATAAGAAGCTACATTACGTGACCCATTACTCTGATTACAGCTCCCTGCTGTAATATGACAGCATTATAGGCAGCAACTGTTACTCCAACATTTTACTGCGATTGTGTTTATTGGAGGCAGTAAAGTAAAAAGATGGACTTGTCACTTTACCTCCATGACACAGCAAAAGTGACGAAGAAGAAGAAGCCCCGCACGGCTAAATAAGTCAGCATTTAAAAGCAACTTAGAGACTTTTTAATGTGATAAATGTTCTTCAAAAACTTTAGACTAAGTGATGGCTTCTGTCCTGTTTCTGGTGAAAATTCTCAATTAACTAAATATAAGACACATTCACTCGACAGGTTCACATAAATGTCTTTTTTTCAAGACGAGGGCTGAACTATTTATAATTTTCTGATCGAAATCTCAATTTCAGACATCAGCTATCGCCAAAGCTGTGATTTTTTTCCTGCTTCTGACTGAACCAGGATCTGTTATTTCAGCTGTTTCACACACACCGGTCTTGAGTGTTAAACTGTTGGGAAAGATCCTTTCTTCCTTGGGATTGTTGTTTATTTTATTTTATTGAACTTGACACAATTAAGGATAATTCACACTACATCATTTTTAAAAGTTAAGAGTCAAAGATAGCTCTCTTTGTTCTTCATTTTGTAACTAAAAATACAATTTAAAAAGTCAAGTTTAGAAAAAGCAGGTTATCCTAAAATTTTGTATTTATTTCTCATATTTTTGACTCAAATCTTAGAATTTTGACTTTTTTTGACATTTCAAAAAGTAGACTTTTTATTTCAAACTGTTGTCATCTTAAAATTTTGACCTCAAATGAGAAAGTTTGGACTTTTTTCACATGATCTTCAACTGATTTCTCAAACTTGAGAAGTTTTATCTCAAAATCTTGACTTTTTGTCTCAGAATTTGTCTTTATTTCTCAAAATTTTCTCTTTTTATATTAAAATATTGACCTTTTATTTAAACGTTTGGAACAATTCTTACCGTCAGTTTTCATTTTCATCCTCACATTAGAGTAAAAGCTTTTGATGTTTCAATGGTTTGATGTAATTTTCTGTCAAGTTTGTAAATGTTACCGTACATTGTGAATACTTTACTTTAAGCATGATTTAAAGAAAATTGTGAATCCAATTGAAATCACTATATCTGGCAGAAAAATCACAATTACATCTTTTTTCTAAAACCGTTCAGCCCTATTCAAGACATTACAAGCTGAAAATAAGACCAGAAATTATTCTCTTATCAAGATATGTCACTCTTAACTTGAGGAACTTCACAAGTTCTGTTATTTCCCAGATTATTTTGCTCATTTAAAGCATTTCAGGTCTTTTTTTTAGCTTTTCTTATACTGGAGTAAAAAGTTTATCTGGACTTTACGGGTGAAGAGAGAGAAATTATTACATACTAAATTACTTAATATTCTCTAAAATCATCATATCTGTACCATTTAAAGTGTTGATAATCACTCAGGCATGAATTATGTCCTCAATCAAAACTGCCTCCTCTCAAGCCGAGTGTCCAGTCTGTTTTCTGGAGGCACTTCTTCAACAATGTGCACTTTGAATGCAGAGGTGTAGCTCTGTGTAATATCTCTTGTCACCACCAAACGACCCTTATGAAAGTATTACTCAGCCTGATATAGCTCTTGTAGTTGAGAGGCTCAGAAGGACCCACTGTCTATGACTCAATCATAGAAACTCAAGCCAGTCCTCCCTTGCTGTGTTTCTGTAACACCCAGAAATGCCCAAAGTCTAAATATCGCAATTAAAAAATGGCAATCCAAACACCAAAGGTGGTTTTCCAGAGGTTTCAATGTTGGAGTTTATCACAAAAGTGCAAGGAAAACGCCTTTTTCACAAAAACATGTCACCAGACATGAATTACAGACACTTCTGTGAAGAATCCTCTCCCTGACGTTTGTTGACAATATCAGTAACAAGAGTAACGTCCATCAAAATGACAGCTCAGCTCCTAAAATGTTTTTGATATCCATGGTTACCGTCGGTTACAATCCTCCTTTCTTCTTCTGCAAATTGAATCTCCTGGAACGAGATTTTCCTCAAGTTTTGTTCAATTCTAGTGGTAATGGAAACACCAGCAAGGCACTACTGTACCTCATCGAAACTTCAGAATTATCGTTTTTATTTCAAGTGTAATGGAAATGCAGCTTCTACTTGTTGCTTTTTTGTCTTGAATTTCAGTCTTGTCAATAATGTTGCAGTTTATCCTTTAAAGTGCAACTGAGTTAATAATATACCCCAATTGAAAATCCCCTCTTTTATATTTTAGACTGGACTGAGTTCACAGGATGGGATTTACTGCTCTGTGAAGGGAGCCGTTCAGAAATAAACACTCATTTTCATATTGGTTTGGTTTTAAGAAGTTCATTTTGAGAAGGGAAACTTCCACCAGCTCAGTTCCCATCTTTCATCTTCAGGAGCCAGTCAACAGATCTGGTTCGTCCATGAACTGCACAACTCTCCTGTTCAAACTAGTGTCATCATGGTTAATTAATATTATCCTGTGTACTTTACTTCTCTCATGAGGTTTTATTTTCACACTGTGAGTATTTAAACATTTATTACAAAGGTGAAGCTTCTGATGCGTTTTTCATTCTTTCATTCTCTGACTCAGATGACTCATCTTTCCTTTCCTTTAGATGTTGGAGCTACAGAGCACTTCTTTAATTGGACTGCAGTTCTAACTCTCAGTGTGTTCATTCAGCCACTCTTAGGTTTGTCTCCTACTTTAAAACACTTGAGGTGAAGTTTGAAACCCATAAATCACATCCTCTACTTCTCAAATTGTATTTCAGCTTTTTTTACTTCCAAGCTTTTCTACACTGCATCGCGGCGGTTCAGCTGTGACAACACGCGGCTTTAATTTACTTGGAGGCAGTTTGCGGTACACAGTCTGGGCGTAGCGGAGAGTTATCACTCTGACTTCCAATCGTCATGCTGCTGAAATAGAGCCGCAGGACTCAGATCCCAAATCTCTGTCAGATGAAGCAGAGTTTCCACAGCTGATCTGCATCCAGACCACAGTGAGTGGCCCTGTGGGGCGAGTGGCTGAAACTAGACATAGAGGTGACACTTTTTTTCACAGATTCATAAAAGTCTAAGAGTCTGTTGCAAAAACATCTTTCGTTCCAGTTCCACTTCTTTAAGTTTGTTGGGGTAAAACTAACACGTGTCACTAAACTTTCTGCAAACTTTCTGCACAATTTTCACATTTGCAAGTGTCATTTGCAGGATACGACAACTGGTTAAGCTAACAAAGACTATGCAGTATTTATCAGGCCATAAATAATTCAGATTAAAGTTCATATTCATTTTTAAAGAGCAGAATACTAATGTTTTAGCACTTAGAATAACCCTGATTAGTAATTACAGAGTTCCTGTGTATCTGCATACCCTCAGTCCGTCGCCCACATTGCTTTGGGTGACATTAAATCACTCATGATGCAACATTTTAAGCAGCTGTATTTAATCTGGTACTAAATTTACAAAAGTTAAGATGTAAACTTGTGAGAAAAATAACAAAAAATGGGATGGGGGAGCATAATGGGAGAGAGAAAGGTGGTTTTAAAGGGAAAATCAGAAGAGCAGCCTGCACTAAAATGGGGAACATGGAGCAACTAGTGAAATCAGGACAAGTTTCATACATGACTTAATACTCAGGGCTTGATTCACTGATGATTTGCAATTCTTCTACGACTGCAAAAGTGTGCAAATTGGCCAAAAATGCATTGCAAAGCATGAACAAAGGGTTAAGTGCATCACAAACTGCACTTGTACACATGAAGCCAGGTATCGTTTGTTATGAAAAGTACATAAGCTCATACATAATTGTTTCCAAAAAGATATTTTGTACCAGCCAATCAGAATGAATCGTTCTGTTTCTTCTGTCAGATATTTAAACATGGCTTAGGGATCTTTTGTTCGGAGCAATACAGCGGTTTGGTCTTTAGCGCAAGTAATAAGATGCACTAGAAGAAATAAGTAATAATGATAACTTGAAGAAGTTTCTGTATCAATGCTAAAACTAACGCACCCACAGCTTTTTTTGTTGTAAGCTGTGACATTTGAGATCCAAAAACTCAAACCGTGAAACCAGAGTTTTCCAAAATCTTCACTTTGCTGTACTTTTTGGGAAGAAAAAGTTTCAAAAAGTATCCTATTCAGTGAAGTAAAACTGTGGTTTTGTTTGGATGACAGGCCTACAGGTATAAAAATATACAAGGTTCCTGAGATACTTGTCTAAATGTGGACATGGTCTTTTTGTGTCAGTGTTTAAAACTAGGGCTAAATGATTTGCAAAAAAATTAAAAATAAAATCTAATTGCAATTACTTTTCCCTATATTGCAATTACAATTCATTGTGCAATCACTTTTAGGTTCCCTGTCTAATGTGTTGTTAAGCAAAAGCATTTTTGAAAATGAATATTGACATTAGTAACAGCATGACATCAACCGATAAAATATTTTTTTGCTATACATTATGACTGCTTTTTGCCCATTTCAGTCACTTTTGGACCATTTTCTGCCACTATATGACTATTTTCCATGCTTTTTCCAAATTTTCTTTCCATTTTTTCATGTGTTTTGACCATTTTTGCCACCTTAAATTTACTTTTTTGCTACTTCTTGCCATTTTTGCCACTTTTCACTGCTTAGACAGTTTCTCTTATTGAGGTTATTTTCAAAAATTTGGCTCTTTGGTTGAGCAGAGTTGAGTAGCTGGTGTAGAGCTGAAAACATCTACTGCAAAAGACTGTATCTGTTATTTCTACATATTTCAGGCTAAAGGCATCTTGCACTAATCTAATTTGCGATTAACTGCCCAGTTTTATTTAAAAATTTGTGCTAACAGCAGAGTTTCTGTGCTCAAAATTTCCAGAGATTGAAGCAACAAATCACCTCTAAATCAGCTAAAAACAACATATCTGCACATAGTCTATCGATGTCACTCTGACGTTACTGCTATTTTAATAATCTGGAGTTAAATCGATCTTTTTACAAGCTTAGATCATTTATGTGAGCAGGATTTATCTCCGTCAGGGTGAGAGCACACAGCTCAGCTCTGTGCAGAGATGCTAACATATCATTACAGCAGTTTGCTTTGTGCATCAGACCATAAGATGGAGAACACAGCAGGGGGGGCTTGGTGCTATCAGTAGATGCTCGAGTAAATCAGCTCCACATTGTTATAGGAATCAGGGCTTTAAATAAAAGAAAAGAAGGCTAATAAGCTGCGTGTGCAGGTTTCTGCAGTGGGACTCCCATAAACGCTCCATCAGAATTACAGTGTAGCTTCACAATGTGGTCATTTTCTCCATTTAAAGCGCAAAGAGCTGCTCTAACGTCTCCTTATATGTTATTTCACATACTCTGTAATCATGACGTCTCTTTCACATCATTACAGTTTCTTTCCCATTCGACTACAACTTTGTTCTCGCTACATCAGGAGGACAATCTTTGTAATTTGTGACTTTATTCTTATAGACCAAAGGCTTTTCTTTCTCGTTGTATTGCAGGTTTTTTAGTTTTTTGCAGAAATTTCTAATACACCAGAATGGAATTCTTGCAGTGTTGTTTTATTTTGTAGGAGCTTTCGGCTAAATGAGCAAATAACTGAGAGTATTTTCAAAATGCAACAACTCCAGCTGTCTCATCGGTTAATGAGTTCACAAATCTGAAACGAGGAACCCGTCTGAACCTGTAAACCTGAGTCATCCCTGCTTCGTCTCCTCACAGACTTCATGTAATCAGCTACGTACAGCTCCATATGGAGGGTTCGGGGTTTTGATTGACAGCCACCTGGCAAAACAACCTTAGAGCTGTCATTAAACATGACATTAGAGTTTAATAAAGCCATGTGATGGATGGAAGCGAGGCTTAATGAACTTTGGCAGGATGAGCTGCCAACACTATTGAAAGGCCATAAATGGGCCTTAAATAAAGCAAAGATCAGGAAGTGCTTTTTGGTGTTTTACAAAACAGAACAAGCACCAGCTTTATCTTTTTAAACCATTAACTAGCTGTGCACAATAGACACCATACCGAGCCTCATGTGGTGGACTCCATACTTTATGGTACCATAAATTCGTAATAGCTGAAAAACTGAGACTTTTGTGGTTCCAAAGAGCCCATTTGCACCCTTTTGCATCCATGTGTGACAGAAGCAGAACTTTAAACATGGCAACAGTTTCTGTGGTTTCATATCACTCTGTAAAATGACTCAGGAGTCACCTCAGAGCCTCATGAATTTTTATACCCCCGAAACAGCAACCGAAGCCATTTGAAGAAGACAGTTTATATTCTGTATGTATATTTTTGAGGAGTGCTCAGTCACTCACTCACCCACAGACTCTCTTATCTCTCCCTAAGAATTACACTCCTTTGAAAAAGTCATTTTTGGTTAAATGTTCCACCTCATTTAAGCTGTTTTCTGTTTCCCAAAACTGTCAGGCTCTGCACCATCCTTTTTTTTTTTTTTAAATATTTTTTTGACAAAGCAGAATTGGACAGGGACAGAGAAGATGGCTGTCACTTTCACACTCATGCGTGGTCCTGCAGTCTATCACAATGTCTGTGCAGCCTCTGGAGGTTAAATACAGAAGAATAAACAGAGAGGGGAGGGAAATATCGCATCTAGAAGGATCCAGGAGCCGAGGAGGAGGAGGAGAGGGATGCTGGGTGCAGGATTTGAGAGGGAATAGGGAGGCTGGGATATTCAGGATATTTACTATGGCTGAAGACAAATAATGCATGTCTAAGATAAAACAAACAGATTCTGTGCTGTTGAGCTGAGCTCCCTCCTTCACTGAATTGGAACTAAAATGGCCTCCAAGTGTACTGAACAATGGGGGTGAGCATAATGCAGTGTGACTACTGAGTGACTTGACTGAGATCCAAAGTGAATAAAAGGCCTCACTATGTGCGGCGGCGGCGGGGCTGTGCTGCTGCAGTGCTCAGGACTCTGGCGGGTGACAGTGCATTAGAACGCTTCACACACATTTCATTTGCCAATAAAATCCTATTGCCATTTTCCACATGGCACACGGCCTGTGTCGTCAGAAGCTGTAATGATAAAATGAGCATCTACAGCTGCACAAATAAGCATCTGCAAGGAGCCTTAAAGGGGATATCACCTTCATATTAACAGTAAAGAGACGAGAAGTTTATTTCCCTCTTTGTCGTTCCAGTGCTGGTTGACTTGAGGAAGAAAAAAAAAAGGCTACATAATCCAAATAATTATATTTAGAAACAGAACTGTGCAGACTTTTCTCTTAGGATCAGGATTTGGATGTGTGATGTCATTTCTAACCTACTTCTTGTCCTAACAATGAATTTCGAGGCCCACTCCGTGTGGACTCATCAAATATTTAGCGGAATATTTTACATCAGTATGAGCCTCAGCTTTGTGTATCGTTATCTGGCTTAAAACAAAATTATAAACCCTTATCTGGAGAAAACATCTGACTGTCACTGCCACGTTTGTCATCTTTATCCCACTCTTACCTACAAGTCAGTGACAACAGGAAATAGCAGGCGTGGGCAGAGATGAGCGCGGTTATATGAACCGAGATATCTGATGGAATCAAAATAAACCTCCACATTTCATTTTACACGTAGAAAATTGTCTTTTCTGCGACGATATTTCAGGAAGTAGAAAGACATTTGTCGCAGTCCCTCGCACCAGATGGATCACCGTGACATGGACGTCTCTGTTGGAGGCTTCATTAACTGGGGGAAACCTCGGAGGACGTGCAACAAAGCTGTCAGACAATAAGACTCCTTGACCCTGATCCTTGAAAACTGGCAACAAATCGGGACAAAAAGTGACACACTTTTCCTAAGCCAAGGGCGGTCCACTCGACTGTAAGCCACAAAACAAGACAATGCCTCATGTTGTTGCTTGTTTCCTGGAGTCGAGTGCAATTTGCAGATGATTCGAACGCTACATTGTGAATTTGAGGATTAGAGCTTGTATTCTTGTCAACACTGATATTGGCGGATTGAGAATATGCTCCAAAATGTCTCCTGTTACTTCTTATCTGGTTCTTCTTTCTGCTAAAGCACCAAGAAAGGGGTAAATTTGCGACGGCACATCAGATCATAGAAACGTTCTCTACCCAGAGTTTGCCTATTTTTACATTCGTCATCCCTGAAATTCTGATTCACACAACCGAATCTGAGCACTCATTGGATTAAAAGCCCCGAAAGCAGCCAGGACACGTCATCACGGAGCGAGCAGACACTCACTCATTCACCTATGGGCTGCTCAGAGTCATCAGCCTACTTGACTTATATGTGTGGGATGTGGGAGGAATCCCACACGAATGAACGAACGCGGAGCACATAGAGGAGAAAAAAAAAAAAAAGGATAGGGAATTAAATCTGTCTTGCTGTGACCGCCACTGCACTGCCTCCTTTTACAACTTTTATTCATGAAACGGGAGAATGTGAGATAAAAATAAAACTGCATAAATGACTCATCCGAGTAGTACATCTGTTAGGGATTTTACGTGTCACCATGGTTTTCCAAATGGCACCAAATGAAGGAGCAAGGTCTGTCCTTTGTCTGCATAATCACCTTAAATAGTTAAGAGCTTTAACCTTTCAAATGTTTTTCAGTCTCTGCGCGTGTATGTGTGTGAGTGTGTGAAGGCTGGTGGTGGCTTTTTCAGCGACGTGGCTGGAGAACACAACCTCCAGCTTCTGCAGGTCTTTGATGTGCTCTGACGCCATCCTCTACCAGGAACTGAGAAGATCAAAGACGGGGCGATTTTATCAAATGGAGCCCTTGTCGACTGTTTGTAATGCTTTATTCCTCATCAGGAACACCCACTCTGTGACCGTCGTGCCACAGGAGACACAGTGCTCTTTTAAACCCCAGCGGTGATCTCCCCCCGTTATCCAGATGAAAACGGATTTATTCAAACCTCCCATCAACTCGCCCTATAAATAGAAGCTTGTGGAAAATCTTCTGAGAGGGAAAAAAAAAATAGGCTTTGCTCTTAAGCTGTTATTAACATGCTGATAGAAAAATGTCAAATGTTATTTGAAAGGAGGGAGTTTCATGAGAAAAAGCATCATGCTTTGCTTCACTGTGCTATTTGCGATCCTGGGAGCAGATCCATTAATTGATGAGATTATCAGACAAAAAAAAAAAAGAAGACAGCTGAGTCATCCTCGCTCGCCTGCTGCTGTTCTGCACATGCTACTTGACCGCAGGGTGAGTTGTAACGGTAATTTGCATCAGTGACTGTGTGCATTATTGCTTAAGGGCCCCACTGAAAGGGTAGGTGAGCGATACTCGAAATGAGTTTATCATCCAACTTGATGGAGGCCAACCACTTAATAAATCATGTGAAAATTTAGAGCACGAGTAACTCTTACAAAAGCGCTAAAAATACCCAAAGCCTGGGGGATATTTCTGGATAACACTGCAAAAAAAACAGCCTTCAAAATCAAGAAAAAATACAAAAAATAGAGAGTATTTCACTTACACTAAGCAACATTATCTGTCAGACTTTCCAAAATAAGCACAAAAATCTAACCTCAATGGACCCTGAAATACCTTGAAATGAGTGTATTCTCACTTATAACAGAATATGACACATCTTGTCTCAATGTGTTGAAAATTATTCAGAAACACTTCACTAAACAGGTCTGCAAATTTCAACAGAATTAGGTTATAATCAGACTAACTTTTTAAAATGCATTTATTTGAAATTATACCATTTTTTTGTGATAGTTGGGTGAAAATAAGCGTGTAACTTCTTTACAATAATGCCCAAGTTTAACTGTAAGCAAATCACAGTTGGTTAGTAACTGTTAAGTGTAGTTTCTTTGAAACTTTCTCCAAATTTCAAGGTTAATAGGTGAAATTAGTGAATAATTCATAGCTAATTGTGGACCTAACTTAATTTTACTCAAAATATATTCCATAAATAAGCAGCTAATCTCCATTTGCTTTTCTTGAAGAAGCAGAATATAGATACCAAATTATGTTGGGACAATTCTCCATGCATTTTGTTGTGAACTGTGATTTCATTTAAAACAAATTACTCCTTCTTTGTCCCCTACTAACCTTGAAATTCAGAGTAATTTCACAGAAACTGAACAAAAAAAAGTTATTTACCAATCATGACTCGCTTAAATCAAGTTCTGACATTATTCTAAAGAAGTTAAGTACTTTTTTTTTTGCCCAATTAAAATGAAACTCAAAATTCCAGACCGGTAAAGTGTTTCCAAATATTCTCAGATTAAGCAAATACTAGTGTCATTATCTTGATATAAAGACACACTGTAAAAACCACTCTAAAAATAAGTTTAAAAAGTTAAGAAAATGTACCTTAGTTTGTAATAAGCAACAAAAATCTGCTGTTAGAACAAGTGAACTTTCTCTTAGTGAGATATCTTGAAATAAGATTTAAGCTTTTGTGGATAAGGGAGATCTTGAAAAGAGCAGTGAAATCTCATTCTAGTCACATTTTCTTGTATTGAAAAGTTTTGTGTCTCATAGTAAGCTTAGATTTACATTAAGTTGGGTTTTCTTATTCATGCTGAGTTTATTTCTTGAAACAAGGTGGTTTAACTCTAACAAATAACTTATGACAAGTAATAAAAGCTTGTTTCAACTGAGAAATGACTTCAATCAAGATGATCTATCTAGAAACAAGTTCCAATATCTGACTGAAATGTTTCCCTTTAGGTATCTGTGTCTTGTATTTAATGTGATGAGATACTCTGATGAGAATTAGAAGAATATACTTGGTGAGTTTTTGCAGTGTATCAAAATCAGCTGAAAACAACCGATTCCCTTCATTCACATGTTCCTGATTAGAAATCTGACTCCTCTTCTTCTTCGTCAATGCTATTTCTGTGAGAACCACGAGGGAGAACGTTCCACGAAGTCCCCTCTTTTGTCCCCATCCCCCAATGAAAAAAACAATCTAAAGGTTGACTCATTATTTTTGCTTCGGCGTGCCATGATGAATGCCCCTCCTTTGTGTCTCCTGGTAAACGCACCTCACCTCAGAAGAAGTAGATTCCTCTGGGGGGGGGGGGGTTTATTCTCTGCTATCTGTTCAAATGCAAGCAGCTATGTGTCAGGCAGGGCTCCCTTTGTGATTCAAAGTACAAAAAAAAAAAGAAAGGAAAAAAAAAACCTCCCCTGCTACCTGCTGACACTAATGAACAGAATCATTACGGCCTTATCATAAGCGTTTACCGCCAAACGTTCACTCGGCTCTCTACAGGTGGGTGTGTGTGTGAATGTGTGGGTGGAATGTATGTGCATTTGTACACACAGGCCTGCAGATTACACCATTTCCTTCTGTGAGGTCTTTATGCTCAGTTCCAACAAACACGTTGCATTGCTCTATGGCAACACGGGACAATTGGCCCATTACTGTAAAGGACATCTTAGATAAAAGTAGTCTTTTTCATATTAATAATCTCAATCTGAGTTTTTATTGTGATCCAATCAGACGCTGCTGCATCCATGATCTCAATCGTCCCACGTGACAGAGATGAAAACCAAAGGATGCCTTGTTTTTTGTCAGATGACATAAATGTATATTTTATGTATATATATATAAGACACGAAGTACTCTTTGGATTTGCAGCCATTTTAACTCTGTGCTGATGTGTAGAAAAACAGCCATTTTAAATTCACAGCAGTGATAGTGCATTTTGAATTCAGTCCAACCAAATAAAAGACCCTGTATTTTATGTGGATTTGGTTTGTGCTGCTGTGGTCTTTGCTACACCCAACTCCTCTGGCAGCTTTGTTCTTGACTCATCTCTGAGCCGACTGCAGTCTATACATCTATGTGTGCTCTTTGTTTCATGGGCCATCACACTTCAAACATGCAAAAAGGGCAGAGAAGGGAGTGATTGACGTGCACATTATCATCTGACATGATTACTTTCTTATCTATGCATACAGTAGTCCATAATGTCAGCAAAGAGGAGGAAGATGATGACAGGATACTCACCTTCTTTCGGAGGCCGTTTCACCTCTGCGCTCAGATTGCAGACCTGCCCAGCTTGTAGTTGGGGCGACAAGCATCCCTCTGTTTGCGGATTCAAAGGTAAAACCACGTTGTTGAGCATGAGCATGCTCTCTGATTCTCCGTCGCCTAAATGCTGAGGACATGTGCATTTGGAGTACACGATCCCACACGTCTCCACCGTCCCTTTCTCTAGTTTCAGGCAGTTTTCCAGCCACGTACAAAGCACTTGACACCCAAACTGGCTGGGGCTCGCCTTATTCAGCACCAAAAACTCCACAATGGATTTCTCCTCCTCATCCAGCTTCTGCGGCGTCAATCCATTGTAGTCGTAAGGGAAAACTCTCCGAAGTTGAACAAAATTCTTGTCATACAGCAAAAATACATAAATATTCTTTGTATCGCACAGGTACACTATAGACTCGTTGACTTTCAGCAACTCGTTGATCTTTTCGTGTGAGTAATGATCAAACTGATAAGCAAGCAAAGAATATTCAGAGCAGCTCAAGTCTCGCTTGTATAGCTTCAGGTAGATGCTGTATTTGGTTGGGTCTGGGTTCTCCAGCGTCCATGTACAGTTTGTATAGTTTTTAGGAAACATTTCAGTCACCGAATATGATCCATAAATGACCCCCTTGACCAGAGTGGAACACCAATAATCTTGGGCACCAGTTAATCCAAACATAACCAGAAGATAGGTGGAAAATATATAAATCAACAGGTTTCGAACAGCCTTCATCCTATGTCATTTGGCCTGCGGGGAGAAATGGAGAGAGTCACACTGTGGGATTTGAAATCAGTAAGCACATGTGGCATGATAGATCTGTATCCAGGGTGATTGATGACTTTCACACGTTTCTTTTTTCACATCTGACCATGAAAATGGGAGAGGAAAAAAAAAAAAAAGACACATTAACCTCAGCAACATGCCTTCTGCATCCCCAAGCTGCCTCCTTTATTACTTTACTTTGTGCAAACATTGCCACCTTGTGGTTGCTTCAGCTGTTATTTATTTATTTATTTATTTATTTATTTTTTAGGAGGGGGGGAAAGAGAGAGAGAGAGAGGTGGGTGCAATAATGTGAGTCACTTAGACATTTATAATTGGGTCGTACTTGGGATGGCACGATCCCCTCTGAGATGAATTGAAATAACGCTGTTTTAAAATATGTGACATTAGAAAAAAAGAAGAGGAGCAGCGTCAGAGCAGCGCGCACGCAATCTGTGGCACGCAACTGCTCTTTTTTTTTTTTTACGCAGTTACCAGGGTCTGTGTTTTTTGGAGGGGGTCTAAATCAAGCTGTTTTCTTCGTGATTTATCCCGTTTCTCTCTCTCTCTCTCTCACACACACACACGACAGTTAGATAACACGAATTCACACACTGAAAATGTCTCCTCCTGCGTCCTGTCTGCGTGGTCACCGTGGCTCACCTCTCTCTCTCTCTTTCTCTCTCTCTCTCCTGCGCTCTCGGGTCCACTACGACCTGCATGTCTCCGAAAAATTCAGGGCTTGACATATTTGACAATGCAATTTGATAAAGAGCCAGTGTGTGTGTGTGTTTCGGGTGTGCGCATGCAGAGAGTGTGTGGCATGCCTGTGTGCGTGCGCGCCTTTGGTGTGTTTGTGTGCGAGATGGAGAGAGAGAGAAAGAGTGAGAGAGAGAGAGAGAGAGAGAAGGGGGGGAAAGGAGCTGGAGAGAGAGAATGCAATGCGATGTCCTGATTGCTTTAATCCTACAGGCAATGCAGCTGTGAGCAGTGTCACACAGCAGCGCTTGCGTGCGTGCGTGCGTGATTGCGCGCAGTCCCAAAAATGTGTGTGCATGTGCACGTGTGTGTAGGCGTTCAAAATCCCAAGTAGCCTATAGATACCAGGAGTCTGGAGATCAGATTATTTCCCCTCACTTATGTCTCCCAACTTCTTGTCATTTTTTTATTTTTTTTTTTGGATGTGAAAAAGCCGCGCGTCACAGGATAATAAACGCGTTACATAAAGATTTGTGGAAGCAGAGTGTGGAGTCAGATTGCGATAAATTCATATGATTTCACATCTTCCTGCAAGATTCACAGCCAAGGCTGCAAAGGAGGGAAGAGAGAGAGAGAGAGAGAGGAATCAGTATTCAGGAGAAAAGGCGAAGACGCTGATTTTATTGCCGGGGCTTCTAAGAGCAATTTCGTCTCGAGAGGACATCTGAATATAGAGACACGGGCTCCATCTCATGCAGTGTCACTTCGACGCACGGCGCTTTAAAGTGATTTTTGCCTCTGAAGAGAGAGATGAGCTCTTTAAAATCATGTGTTAAGCACCCTGCACTAATACGAGCGGATGAAAGCTCCAAAGCCATCATGTTGAATAGACAGGACACATATTTAACACAGGGAGGCGAAACTTTAACTGACGGATGGCACATGAAAGCACAGCACTCACATCATTCATATAACCATAAAAAAAACACATTTCTTACCTTACACTGCGGAAGCTATGGCTATTTTCCCAACATACTTGACCACATCCTTTATAAATAAATTCTGCAGCCCTCCAGTGAATCGATACTCCCCATTCCCGACGATACAAGTCCGGCGCAACAAGATGCTTCAATGGATGAAAATAAAATGCGTTACACTCCGGTCTGCCCGCTCATATCCCCCCGTCTTCTTCTTCTTCTTCTGGGTTTTTCCCATCAAAACGGAGCGCAACAACACACGCCAGCCACCGAGAAAGAGGGGAGAGAGAAAGAGAGAGAGAGGGAGAGAGAAAGAGAGAGTGAGAGAGAGAAGGGGGGAGAGAGACACCCAGAGAGAAGGAAGAAATTCTTGGAGTGATGAAAAAAAAAAAGAAGAGAGCAATTCTTACAGTATTACCATGAATTCATCCCCTTCACGTTTCTATTTCTATTCCCACTCTTGTGTTTTTTTTCCCTTCTCTTCCTGCAAGTCGCACAAAAAAAAACCCTTTGGAAAAAAAAAGGGGAAGGATTAAAGAAAAAAGAGATCCGTAGTGGGTGGATGTGAGATGTTGGGGGCTAGTGAGTTACAACAGAGAGAGAAATAGACGCGCTTTGCTCGGTGCTTGCAGAGCTCCAGGAGCAGGCTGCAATATCACGTCACACTCTCAGCCGCTAAGATAAAGCACGTACGTACGCTTCTTACTGCCGCTGCGTCTGGCACCACCAATACTTTCTCCCCTGCCCTCCTCCTCCTTCCTCCTTTTTTTTTTTTTTTTGCCTTTATCCTCATGTATGCCTCCCCTTAATTCGAGTCAAAAGGGTTCCCCCCCTGAACTGGACCCTCTCAGTTGCGCTTAGACAACGCTGCAGCAGCTCACTCCATCACAGGAATACTTCACGGACTTTTATTGTCTCTTTTTTTTTTGTCATAGAGGAGAATAATGATCACACCCCCAAAACAATCCAGGCAGTGACTCTAACAGTGGGACCTGAAAGCTCGCTGGCATGCTCGCTAATTTTCCCCTCCTCTCCTCTCCTCTCCTCTCTCCTCTCCTCTCATCCTCTCCTGGTGGGTGACAGCCGCTCTTGTTTTGACTCCTTCACTGAATTTCGTGCTGCACGTCCTCCTGTTCGTCTCCTTCACTCTGCAGGAAGAACTCAAGCTTTATGGGGCAACTTGAGACCTCTTTGGAAAAGTTGTAGCTTTGCACCTCACAGGTGTTGCTCAAACCTGCTGTGGTTTTTTTCTATTTGTTTCTGGGGTGTTTTTTCCCCCCTTCAGGAGATACATGTTTGTAGCCTCCAGAATACTCAAGGTAAGGATATAGTGTGCTCTACTACTTGAGGAATCAAGAAACTACTCAAAGGCAGCATCAGTGGTACAGTTTTCCCTCTTTTGAATGTGTTCCCCTGACATCCAGAGGCATTCATCTCACCACCAGCAAGCAATTAATGCCACTGTAACCTCCGGCTTTCAGCAGTTGGTGGCCAACAATGCAGCATCAATGGCTTTGCAATAGCCTTCATTGCCTATTGGCTGAAGAAAGGAGCCCTGATGGACATGGAGAGTTAGCACACTCCTCTGAATCACCAGCTGATCACATTGCTTTCCTTTTGAAGGGCTTTTCTTTATCGGAGACAAATAAAGCATCACATTCTTAATTATGGACCTTGTGCATTAAAAATGAGGAATTAATGTGCATGACCCTCACACATCCTGATTTGCATATCCAGGATAATTTGCATATTTAAAAAGGGAGACACTAAATTGGGCCGTGCAGATCGAAGCAATTGTTCCTGCAGTATAATTTCCCCATGTTTTTCTCCCCTCTCTTTCCTCCTCTGTTTTTGGAGGGTTGGGTCAGCTGCTCTAATCATTTTGCTGTGCACAGTTAACTCTCATTAGCCTGGCCGTCTCATTCAGGCCTCGACTGAATGCGTTCCATGTGAGCAGATGCTGCATGAAGAGCCTATTTGTTTATTTATTTCCAGGAAGTTTCAGCGTGAAGTGTTGGTAAGAATGCAACAGAACTACTCACACTCAGATACTCTCAGCTTCAGCGAGCAGTGAGAGACTCTGAAAGAACATGTTTATAACCCCGACATCCTGTACCAAGCAGCGTTTACAACACTGTTAATCTGCTGCCAAACTTATAAAAGAGATTGGAGTCATTCGGCGCAGTTGGTCGCCGTGGCCCGCGACTGCTTTAGCTTTCTAATTCCAGTCTTCCCCAGGCATCGAGTGGAACAACAGGGGTGACCTCGAGCCAGCCCACTTTCCACTCCATAATGAAGACTTGGGCGTTTAGGGAGCTTTTGAATCAGTAAGCTAAGAGGAGGAAGAAATTCATGCTAAGCCTTATTGGACAAAGGAGCCACAATAAGCATCTCTCCACTGACTCATGGGGAGGCCTATTGCCAGGCTTTAGGACTGTTGCCATAACACATTCCCAAACTGCGCCCTGCATGTTTGGTTATTTGCAGCCTGGAGACGTGATACAATTCTGCAGAAAATGTAGCCCCATGCTGTTAAATTATATCAGGCATAATAACAGGACATGGAAATCAGTTGTAGGCGATATAATGTGAATTGTGTGGGTGATTACAATTACAGTGTTGTTTTCTATAAAAATGTAATTTCCTTGCAATGATTTGGAAGATTATGATGAATAAAAAAGTAGAAATGACATCATGTGGTCTGTGCTGATGTTAAATCTGGTTCATTTCCGTCGACTCTGGGTCAAAGAAAAGATAAATCATAGTTCGTACAGAATACCTTTGACTTAGGAACCTCAGATCTAAGTCTGATGCATTCACACAGGGTAAGCAAAGCCTGTAAATCACCTGATAATACGAATGAGTCCGACTTAAAACGCTGCACAGACCCCACCCGCAACAGCCGTCCGTTCTGATAAAAGAAGAGGACTACGATCCAGTCCAACAACTTGCACTGAAAACCCAAGGATATGCAAAATAAATTGAATTAATTTAAAGCTCATACAATATTCAACCATCAGTAGACTTCCCTGTGAGAATGAGTTCACGCAGCAACCAAAACTGAAAAGCTGCATTCTTAACTTAATTCTGAAGTCTGCAAAAAGTTATTTTGTTCCCCTTTTACTTTGCTTCTTTTTTCTTACTATATAATTTAGATTTTATCATTGATATGATATTGTGCTCTAAGGCAGATTGTCAGTGCTTAACTGTTGCGTGGAGAGAGTCTCCCAATCATAGCTGTCAAAACATTTGTCTGTATTTTGTTTTATTTGTTGTTGTCATGGTTTCGATGGCCTAAATCCCGTGAGCAACATTAAACCAGTGACGTGCATTCTTTCTTTTTTTTCATTGTTATTTATTTCCATGAATGAGTCTACTTATAGCATATTGACACGGCAAATACTGAATCTAAGCAAGTCATTAATTCTTATATTTCAGTAAACATTGTCTGATTACTTGTGATAGGAGCCACATTCACCTGACAAGTCTAGAAGAAATGTCGTATTTCAAGTTATTTAAAAACAAAAATGAGGTCTGAATTGCTTGTAAGAAGTCAAAAAAAAATTTCAATGGGGTAAGAAAAGGGTTTTTATTGTTGTAAAACTAATATTATTTCAAGAAACTTGACAAGCAAATATCCTTAACCCATTGGCTATTTTTCACGGCTTGTTGCAAGCAATTCAGACTTCATTTTTGTCTTTAAACTTAAAGTAAGACATTTTTCCAGACTTGGCTCATATCACAAATAATATGACATTTTTTAATCAAAACAAGACATATTATTTGCTTAGATTTTAGTTTTTGCAATGTGCCAAGGACATAGGGATACATAGTGAGTCTCCTTCCGTCTTATGTCTATCAAAAATGCCGTTAAAACTTTCATTTAGACTTCCCAATGCTGTCTGAATGGTTTTTTTTAACCAGAAAATGATCAAAAAAAAAGCTGCAGAGACTGTTAGTACGACTCAGAATGACAGAGATATTGATTTGGACTTGATGAGTATGATCAGAGGATGTGTGTTTCGTATGAGGATGATCATTTGTCCTGGAATTCTTACTTTTCTCTTTAAAGATTTGCATGGGATTGAAAACAAAGTCTTTCTCAAAAGTTATTACAAGGAATTCCCCAAATGAAACTGATTCCATTCGATTTGGGTTTAAAGGTAGGGTCTGCTGGAATTTTTCTTTCTGTTTGTAAACACAACATCTAAACTGGACTCCTCCTCCTTCTCCGTGGCTCAGTGCCCACTACCTTTGAGGCATCCTACAAATATTTCATCATTCGCCAGCCAGAAACGTCCTGAGTCAACCAAAATATCAACGTATAGGCAGAGGAGAGGGTTAAAGCAGACACAGACACTAACACACATGTATAGAGGCCCATAGATGAAGATTGAGCAGAATTATCCCTGTAAAAGTTGACATTTTATTTCTTAGGCAAATCCTGCAGATCCTACCTTTAAAACACTGAAACTCAGCAGTGGAAGTTTGCACTTTTTCTGCATACACAACATTTCCTGAAACATCTCTATTCTGCACCCAGCAGCAAACATGCCAGAGAACAATTTATCCCCTGCTGGAATCTCTAAAATATTTGTGATATATCTTGTCCAATAGCGACCGTAGAATCTGTCATATTATTCTGTCAACTGGAGAATCTGTTTGAGCACATGGATTCTGAATTATTCATGACCTCGCATAAAGAATAGGCCTATTATCACCTGCTCCTGTTTGTGTGACTGAACCTGCGCTCATGTGTGTGTATGTGGGTGTGTGTTGAATTGTACATCTCTTTGATATAACGGCTGTTTTACAGCAATCATGTCCTTTACAAAATCTCATGGGATAAACATCAGTCTATTGATCATGTGATAAACATCAGTCCATTGATGTAAACCAGCCATTATGAATCATTATGACTGCCCAAGGATTATATGAACTATTGCTCTTGTAGAGAAATGATGGGTTTTCTTTTGTGCACACAGACACACTCTCACATACAGGCACATGAGGGAAATTCTCAAGGCGCCAGCAAAATGTATTCAGACTTTCAGCCCAGCTCAGTCACCACCAGGTAGTCCATATGCTACATTTGTCTGAGCACAGTGATAATGGGCTTTTCCCAGTTGGAATCTCAGCTGGATGACTTATCGGAAAAACCCCAAATGAGCAGCAAGTCTGAACAAGTTTTTCTTGAACTGCTGATTTATTTTGTGTATCTTCCTGTGCTGCTGTGAATACGTTGCTACACTGCTTGTCATTGCACATGATATATATTTCTTTAATGGTCAGATCTGGGAGCAAGCTCCTGTCTCTTTACTACTGCGCTGCTACTTTTTCTCCAGCGTATCCACATGCAGAAGTGATACATCTGCCTTTCCCTGCTGCAATGTCAGATGACTTTATTTTGTGCACTACGAGTAGTCACTACTATTTTCTGCACGGAAGCAGCGCACAGCTCCAAGGGTGGAAACTCACATTGAAAGTCTGTCAGTCAGGCTACTGGTTTCATTGACTATTGGATGGATGGGGATGAAATGCTTTGAAGACATTCATTGTCCCTTGGGGATAAAAACCCTCTGACTTCGACAGCCCTTTGACTTTTTCTCCACCACCTGCTCGAAGTCATATTTCTTTAATCTGAGGAGAATATTTACGCAACCTTATGATGGATTGGTGTAAAAATTGGAACTGATTCCAACAAATTCCAAATACTTAAATCTCTGTTTTTTCAGAAGCTAGGCCCCAAAAACCTGCCAGAATAATGCATTTGAATAATACAACACTGACTCCCAAACCCAGCCAACTAAAAATCACATTTAGATATTACAAGAAAATTAGGTTAGCAGCTAAAAAGCCCAGGAGAAAAACAACGGCAAGCTCTCAATTTAACTTCAAGCCAATGCAATCAATCCTCCTCCCTGAAATACTCACTCATATTGAACCGTGTTTTATTCAGTTATGTTTTTAATTAATATTGTGAGTCTCTCTTTTTTGACTCTTTGGACTCTGTGTTTTAAAAGCAGTTGTTTCTCCGCCTGGAGTGGCACAGTTGTTTGCAGGATTTCATGCCACTGAGTCAGGCTTTAATATATTAAACCTGCAGGGAAATGAGCATTTGTTAGAACACAGCCAACAGGAACATCCTCTCTCTGTGGTTTGTCACAGTGCCCCATCATGGAGAAGGACAGAATGAGTCGAAGTATAAAACACATCTAAAAGGAGCGGAAATGCACATAAAATGCCTCAAACTAGTGAAAACACATGATTTTCCCACGTCAAAGAAACAGTACAAAGCCCTGTGGCGACCATAGAGAAAAGACTGAATCAACAAACTCAATACTGTTCAAATTTCTCACACTTCTCTTTTTTTTTATGATGTATTTTGAGGCTAATTGATCTCATTGATTGGCCAGGATGGGAATAGCATGATTGGAACAGTGTGTTCTTCATCACTCAGCAGTATCACCCTTCAGGCCTGCAGGAATCAAGAGGAGGCTTTGTGTAGCTGAGTGCAACCTCGACATCTAGTGAAACAGAATGAGTCAGGATTTCATACTTTCACGTTCTCCCGCCCGGAGCGTCAGATCTTATTAACCCATGCATCGTTTTCTGTCTTCTTAAAGAGACAGGTTTCTTTTTTGGATTCTTGGAAGAGCTCCCTCACTGTGAAATTTTTGGTATTTTGATTTTTTATTCATGAAATTATTGAGGAGGCATCTTCACGCCAATGCAACACCATGTATTATATTCATAACAAAGTATTCCTTTTATTCCCTCTACAATGGGTGGGACTTATTTTCAACTACTTAATCAAAATAGACTCATCTACAAAGTGTTTTCTGTTTCATAACTGTGCAGACATGTGGTTGACATCAAGCTTCAAGGACCACTGAAAGGTCTTTGTTCCTGATTGTAAAAAATACACAAAGTGTTGGAAACATCACTCACTGAAATTTCCAGAATATGTTGCAATATACTTAATGTTCTATTCTATCTTTTATAATATTTTATATCTTTATGCTTAGTTTTCAATTTTTGGGTAAGACACCTATGCTTATACTTGTACTTTCTTATATTTCTAACACTTTCTGAATGCAATTTCCCCTAGGAGATCAATAAAGTATTCTGATTCTGATTCAAAGCCTAATTTTTAATCAATCGAAGGTATTGATTCCAGCACTTAAATGAAAACTGATGGGATTTGTGAGCTTTTTCAGACTGAGAACTGCAATTTTTGTGGGGGCGTATAGCTTTATTTTTCAAAAATTGAAAAGGATAGAATTACTTTATTGATCCTAAACTGGGAAATTGTGGTGTTACAATCTTATTTGTCCAGTAATTTTGCCCTTCTGTCTTTCTGTCTTTACTATTTTTGCTCACTTTCTGGCTGAATTTGATGTCTGACTGATCCCATCCAGTTACCTTTGTATGGTATCTTACCTTTAAAGTTCTCCTCTTGAACAGATTTTGGAGAAAAGAGTGTACAGAGTTGTTTATAGCAACAGCGTCCAACATTGTCAGTGCCATCAGAATTAACCATCAGAACCAAGTTATTTCTCACGATACTGATTGGTCAAATTCATGTCACTTATTTTGTCCTAACAACAGCTTGTTCCCCACATTTCAAATGAGCATTGATTAATATAGATACATTTTTTAATATGTAAGTAATTTCATTAATTTTACTTTTATTACACAATATAAATTGAAACAAAAACACTATCTAGTAGGAAGGGTAGCGCCCTCTATTGACAGATAGCTTACAAAATACGGTGGCTAAGGTTCAGTGGTAGAGTCAAGGGTTAGATCCCAGCTCCTCTAGTCACATGCCTAAGTGTCCTTGGGCAGGACAATGACCCAAGATTGCTCTTGCTATTGTTCAGCATTGTGGATTGGTATGAATATGATGTCTAATACTGAAGGTGGTGTGGATGTGTAAAGTGCTTTGAATGGTCAGAAGACTAGATGAGGACTATATATGAGTGTTTTTTGAATCAGTGAATGTGGTTTCTAGTATTTTTGCAACCAGCTACTCGCACGTCTCTACAGACTTCACATTTTTAGACTCCAGGTGGTCGCCTGCTTTTGCAAATAATCTCAAGTGGATGTTTAGAGAACTACAGGGGTTTTGTAACCCGACGAACCAGACGCACAGTTTCATATATCTGCCACAGAAATATTTCACTAGTCCACTTGGGTAAGGGGCCCTATTGAGTGTTTTCAGAAGCGGGACCTTAAAAAAATACAGCAGCTGGTGATTGGACGACTGTTCTGCCTGACGTACTAATCCACATCAAGCCGCGATGACATAGCAGATGTGTAACCTGACACCCCAGACAGACAGTTCATATATCCACTGTTGAGATATTACACTCGTCTGTTTTTGCTCAGAACATTGTTTCCTTTCAGAAAGACTTCAAGTGATGTTCTCTGTTCTTCTTTTATAGAAGGAGAAATTGAACTAACTCCTGATAAAACTGTTGATTTGCCATTGTTTTCAACATTCAGACGCTTCCCGCTGACGTCACGTCTGCAGCTCCCGCCTCTCTTCTCTGATTGGGTCAACAACATCTCTGCTGGGTGAAATCAGTTGTGATTGAATCTTAGAGAGGTGGATCTGCAGGATTTCAGAAAATGAATCAGGCAGCCTTATCTGCTCTGCAAGGTTACGGGTTTTGTGCATTTTGGCATACGCTTTTGAAAACCACAGATTCACCATTTTACTACCCCAAAAATCTGACTCTTTGAAAAATCTGACTGAAATACTGCTTTAACTATGAATCAAATCAATAATTCTTGTCATCCAAACTCTTTCTTCCCTGCTACCAAGATGTTCTCGTTCAGGACTTTTAGGGAAATGTCCCTAAGCGGTTGCGACGTCTCACAGCAGCTGCCATGGCTGACTTTCCGTCGTGTTAAATGTCTCTTGTGAACCATGTAAAAGTTCTCTTTGTGCTGCATGATTCATGGAAAAACAATGGTCTCCCAGGGAGAACTCCCAGATCTGGTACTATTTGGAGCTACATGATTAAATAAGGAAGCAGAGACCTACCTGGGGACCTGGGTGGAAGTGCATAATCACTTTCACACACACATGGCAAAGCGAAAGACGGTCGTGAAAATGTTTGAGGCAGGTCATAATTACGAACACTTCCTGTGACTGTGTTTGCTTTATGGATCCATGTTTACAGTAACATTCTTCATGTGTCCTCCTGTCTGTTGGTCGTCACGATCATTGTACACAGACTTGTGTCTCCTGGTTCAATGTAATCATTACACTAATGATGTACCGCTCTATTAACAAATTAAAGTGTGGGCACTTTCCTTGCATCCCTTCAAGGGCTGTTTTCCCATTTTTCTTCATATTTAATTAAAAACTGTTGCAGAAATTGCAGAGAGCCGCTGTCTAGATTAGGTTAAGTGCTGAGGGCAGTTCTTGCACTTCTTCTTGTATGGCAATCATAAACACTTCAAGTGAGTGCAAAGGGAAATGTACGATAGCAGTATGAGATAATCAATGTCTGTCAAAAAGATGCATAGTTTAGGCTCCTTGAAGATATATTACAGATGCAATCGATGTATCAAAATGACTCCCCATGTGTGGAATATGAGCCTTTTGATGTCTGACCCCTGCCAGTCGATACCAACACATTGTTGACCATGTTTACTCCTCACTACAACAATCTGAGCTTTTTCTTTTCCAATGGTTAGTGTTCATTCAAAGAAAACGCACCAATACTTTTATTTTTTTCTAATTTTCCCTTCAAACATCAACAGCAGTGTAAATAACACAGCAAATATTTGCATTTGTTGCCATATTGAGTGAGAACTTCTCTCCCTGAGCTCCTGGAGGGAACAAAATGCTGCATAAAGACTCCTTTATTGTCTGAAATCCATCACAAAGAGACGGTTTTTAAAACATGCACGACTTGAGATCTCATTCGCTTGTCATTTATCAATAAATCAAGGTTTAAGAGATCCGCTTTTATCAAAATTTTAATGTGAATGAAACATTTAACAGCCCTGAAACATTAAAGTTTAAGTATAGTTCATTATTTTATAAGTGGAAACGTATTTCAAATGTTTTCACTGACTCTTCTACCTTATCTGCTGACTTAAACCTTATTCTGGATTTAAACCTGGGATAACCTTGCGTGATTAATGAGGTGAAATGTTCAGTGCACCGACATCCTGATCTCTGATACGGTCACCTCTGCTCACAGATTTCAGGTCAAGGTCTGGATTATATGGAGCTGAGTGCTACTGTGCTTTAGTGCAGCAATGAAGGAAACATTAAAGTTGCTCAGAAGTGAAAAAAGTCTTCACAGAGGTGAGATAACGTCATCTTTTAGCAGCAGTGACTGTGCTGCTTTTATCACTTGCTGATGTTTTTTTGTCAGCCAGAAGAGCTAAAAGCTCTGACGAACCTTGAACTTGACTAAAATGTTGAGTGTGACACCGATAACACGGATGAATCTATTTAGGAAATGAAAATCAGAGTGATAGATGTAGCACACGGGGTAAAATAAACACACAGCACTTATCGTTTTAAAGCTTTATTAGAGAGTGACTGCTCTGTGTGCATGGCCGAGTTTTCAGGACTGAATCCAACTGTGAGCTGTTGACCGCCTCAAATATTGGGCTTTTTTGATAACAGGCTTTGAGTCCTGATGATGAGGCTCTTAACAGTGTGAACGCCGCCTTTAATTAATCGTTTGAAATCGCTTTAAGTACACAGTCGAGCAAGCAGTCACCCACAAACATCACAGTGGTCAGTATTCAAATGAGCGCGGATGCTGAGCGCGACATCACTGATGTTTTCTCGCTTCATGAGAGACAGAAACTGAGTGTTTAGATGAAAATAATCAAGAATCCTGCTTCTTCAAAAATAAATACACCTCAGCAAGCAGCACGCGAGAACTGGGTTCACAGGTGCAAACCAAGACGTTCCCTGACATGCTACACTGGCACCTTGAAAATTGCAATTTTGCAGCTTTTAAATGAAGGCAGGGCTGCAGGGAAATTGATAGGCTCAGGCGTCTGTAATAGTGTCACTGCCTGTAAATTTTATGTGCGCACAGCGGCACAGTTTAGTAATGACATTTAGGTCATTTTGATCATATTTTTGGCATTTATTGATAAAAGAATAAACATCATCATGTGGGTAATTATGCATCAAGTAAAAAAGCTTTTCCCAGTTTAGTACTTTTAAAGAGGAGTAAATTGTATCATCAGTGGAGCTGTCACAAAAAAGGCATCAACTGTCAAGAGTACTGTAAGATCCTTGTGATGATAAGTGTTTTTACTTTCATTACTTTCCCTTTCTGGGCTTTTTGATGTTAAATATACCAGTCTGCTGTCGACTTGAAGAAATTTGCCTTTTCAGCTTCTCCTCTCAGAGCTTAGATGCTGCTGAGATCCACCAAACCGAACCAAATCTCTCAGCCACACGGTGTCTTGTTTACCATATGGCTGAGTATAAATATTAATACATTCACTTTCATTTTTAATACAAGTGTAAAAACTGTGCATAATTCTGTGGCTTCTCAGGGAGAGGGGTATACGGGAGGAATTCAAATGCAGGAAACCTGTTAGTGAGCTTTGCAAATGCAGGCTGTGCAGCCTTACTGGGACAAGATACTACCAAGCTTCAATAGACACAATTTCTGTAAAAGACATTTCTCATTCAGGAAAAAAAAATGTAGTGTCTGTCATGCATGTGTGACCTAAACTCTGTCAGTCTGGTGCAAGAGCTTTGCTTTGCATTCCACTCACAGTCCTATTTGCCTTTTCCGTGCCTGGGTTTAGAGCTGAATTTAAAACAAGGTATTTTTTCCCCAGCATTGTTCTTTTTTTGTCAGAGACAATGCTGCACTGCATGAATCCTCAGGGCCTTTATCCGTTTCCTTTGAATGTGGTTCCAACCACCAGGTCTTAGACTCCCACAAACCCCCCCCTCCTCTCTGGCTGTGTAAATATTCCATGAGCCACTGCCCCCACACTGTGGATTGACAAGCATTACTGCTTTAAAACTTCATCTTTATCAGCCGTTTGGATGCAGGCTTAAACCTTTATGTTTACAAACGGCACTCGACTTAGGAGAGAGCACTCTGCCGGCTGCTTTATGTTCTCCAGAGTATGTGGCATCCATCATCGTGCAGTATTACTGACATATGGCGCTTTTGCTTCAACTATCATATGCACTCCTGTATTATCATCATTCATAATTTACATTTAGTGTGATATACTTTTTAGTTCGCTTTAAAAAGAAAACAAATACTCTTTATGGTCATTGTTTCTATGCATTCAACCCTGTTTTATTTGCATCTTCTTAATGAAATATGTTGGATATTCTGGATTTTTAAGCCTGGGAAGTTTTCTGATTTCTGACAGTCTCTGTGGAGCACAAAAAACAGGTGACAAATTCACACCCCAACTCCCACTGGTGGCAGTCTGATGATGATTTATTTGTCTTAGGACATAGATATATTCATGAAAGTTTGACACAACTTGAGTATCAAATCCACAAAAGCCAATTAGTGTTCAGATTTCCTGTCAACTCTGAAAGCATCAGAAATAATCGATTCAGTGTCTGCTCGTCAAATAAGTTTTTTCCGTTTTTTTTGTTTTCCTTTTGGGGACAAAGTTTTCTTTCATGCTGCTTTGTATGTTATTTCAACAAATGTGAAATTCATAATTATTAACAGGCTGCAAAAGCAGATCTTTGTCGGGCTTTATGCTGCTGGTAGAAGCCAGAGGGTGATGACCTCTGTGTAACTTTCTGTCTATTCACACACATAATTATAAATTTCACTCCATTTTCCTTTCATCTGTTTACAAAGATGAAAACTTTTATCACATCCTTTATAAATATCCCTCAATTGTTTTCCAATTCAACAGAAGTGGACACCAGTAGGAGACCCATTTACTTTGGCGCCAAACCATAAATGGAGACAAATGCGTGGATTAGTTTTTCTAATTCAGGTTTAAACATGACTCCTTTGATTTTGGAAATGTTTTCAATGGGGGAAAAAAGCTGCTGATGTTACTGATTTAATGTGACTGGGAACTTTCTAACCTGATTTGATCTTTCATACAAATAAAAAGCAGTATAACATGCTTCCCAGTGGTTAAAAAATTATCGATCATAAATGAAAGCAATACAAAAAAAATAGAATAAGGCCAAAAAGTACATAAAAAAACTTTAGAGTAAAGGATGGAGACTCCTGCCCACCTTTGAAATATATTTATCAAGGCTGTTTAACAATTAGAAATAACTATCTATTTTTTTTTACTGGAAATAATGTCATAAATAGTAAAAATAAAATATAAGAAATACAAAAAGGTAGGTAGGTGAAATAAGAGCACTAAAAGTACCTGGTTGCTGAGGAAATAATATAAAAGAAATAATAAATGAAATAAAAACTGTAAATGTTTGTAGCTTCTTTTAACTAAAGAGATTAACTGATGCTTATCGAATTTGGACAATTCTGAAACAGATGAACAGGTTTTCTCAATGGGATGTAATGAGAAATACGGAAGCCCTTAAAGGCCATGTTTATTTACTATATATTATCTCCGTTTTCTTGAGATAACTAATTTTTTTCTTCATCTAGAGAACTAAAGGTGGTTATTTCTCTCGCTAATGGAATAATTTCTAACACTATCCATTGTCTAATTCAACTGCGGTCACCATGGAAACTTTTTTTCTCTTGGCAACTGACTGTTGCTACAAATCTGTGAATGAAAATCAAATATTTACTGTCTTGACAATCCCTGCTTATTTTTTAAATACGTCCAAATGCATTGGAAGATCATTTTCAATCATATTTCAGATTTTTTTCAATATAATTTTATTTATAGTTGCTTTACAGTTGAATACAACAAAAGACAGACAAAGAAAAACAAACAAATACATATATACACACTACCATACACAGTGCAGCAAAGGAGAATCAAAGTCCATGCCAGTCTATAACAAAATATTTATTAGGGTGACAGTTCCAGAGTTAAGTCCAGATTAAACTGAAGGTGCAAGTGTAAAGTCCATGATTTTGATTCAAGGAGCACAAGGAGCAAAGATATAGGACCAGCAACAACAATATTAATAATATTAATAATAATTGGCAATAAACAGCACTTCACACATTATGTATCAATACCTAAAATTTCAGAAAATTTGACTGTAGCATAACCACAGTTGAAATGAGGTAAGAAATTATCCCAAGATGATGAACTTCTTTTTCTTGAGATAACAGAGCAAGTTTATTGTAGAAAATCAGGGGCCCCCATAGACAAAGACATGTTGGGTTGTATAAACTGAGGCTTTAACACTATATAGTGTAATAAGTCCAACCACTGGCTCTGTCTGAACACCTGAGAAGTAATGAGGTCAAAGTCTTAAAGTTTCTGTTGTTATATTTCTACATATAAGGAGCCGTTTTGGGATATTTGGTGCAGTTATTTTGGAGCAAGCGAGCGCTCAGACTTTCTTCTGGATTAATGAAGTTCTATCTTCTCCCATCTTTGTAGTCGGAAAGATTCCCCATGAATATGGAACAACCTAAATCCTCCTTTGTTATAAGAGTTACCATTTCTGCTAGAGGTAAAATAAGATTATTATAATTTCTCTGGACTTTTTTTAAAATTATTTTTGCAGTGGGGAACAAATTTGGATGACTGATAGCCTATCAGTGTGATTCACTTAGCACTAAAAAGCAGAAAAATCCTGCTGACAAAGGCCTCTGCAAATAGCCCCCGCAGCAGCCGGGATAGAGAGCTGTGTCCTTGTTAATCAAGGAGATCATAGGTCACCTTGGCAATTATCAATTCTGAATGCACACAATAACAAACTATCTCCCCGACAAATCACCCGCCACATTTTCATTTGCCTGTCTATAATTTATTTTACCCGGCGACGAGGAAGTGAGGGGGCGGGATGAAAGGGGAGAAAGCGGCGATCTTGAAGTTGCCTGGAAAAATAGCTGCTTCGTCATTAATAAGGGAGATGAGTATGAGTTAACCCCATGAGTCTGTCATTGTGCTACATTGTCTTCTCAAGGCGCTAGTCCAACTAATCAATCACGAGGCACTAATCAGTCTCTGTCAGCTCCACTTTTAACCCAGCTGATATCTGCCCGCCGCTGTGAAATGATTACCCGGATCTTCAAATCCCTCACGTTTTGCGGCCTGATCAGAACGAGGAAAGGTTGGATTTATTAATGATCTGACTGTGTTTGCAGAATCCTTTCATCACATCCATCTTTTCACTGATGTTTCCGTGTGTAGAGTCAGGTTCTGGTGAGTGTTACAACTCCAACATGAACGCCAGCTCCGACTGCCTCGTGAGACGAGCCTTACAGTCATCCTGACATCCTTTTCATGACGAACTGGAGGCTCTCAGACGTTATGTGACTTTATTTTTTTTCCTCCTATGGACCATACATCCTGTACAGTCCCAATTTCCTTTGTACTTCCTCATGTGAAGCGTTCTCCTTTGTGTGAAGCGGCCCTCATACGCTATTTGCTCTATCTATTGTAGCTTTTGTAGCTCCGTGGACAACTCTGAGATACAGCTAATTAAAATTTCTGTGATAAAATAATTAGCCTCGCCGGCAGACAATGGAGAATGGAATTCTTTCATAATCACTCAAATGAACTGATAAGAAACTTTTCAGGCATCTTACAATTTGCTGGCGACAGGACGACCACATCCCAGTGACTGAGCTTCACCCTCAGTTAAAGGACAAAGATCAGCGCAATGTTATTTACAGGTGATTAGATATGCATCAATTCATGAAATAAAGAGTGAGAGATGTGTTTTATGAATGCAGCTCATCAGAGGAAAAGTCACAAAGTTCCTCTCTCCACTGAAAAACTGCAAACCAAAGGCCCCTTGAGGAGTTTTTGACTCAGTTTGAAGTAGTTTCATACTCTTTCCTCTTCATGACCTACATAGTAAAATGAGATGATCAGAAACAAGATTGGTTATTAATCCAAAGATGTTAATTTGATCTGACACTGTAAATTATACTCAAACTGCTCTTGAAACTAGACCACTGTGCTTTCTTTTTAACCTTGGCTTTAAAAGCTGCCATTGAACAGGTCATCAGCCAATCACAAGGCCACAGATGACCATTCACACACACCCACACACACACACACTCACACTCCTACCTACGGGAGATTTAGGCCCCATTTACACGACATGAAACACAAAAGTATTGTTGTGTTTCAGCCTTCTGTTTAAAAACGCTGACATCACACACAGCTATAACAACACCAACAGTGACCTACGGTTTCGTTCTTCTGCCGCTGAATCTACTGCCTGCCTTCTACCAAAACGTGCATTTATTGCACTATTTCTGCAATTAGAGAAGACGTTTTTAATATAAACTCTAGATGATGAGCTCACTTCTTCTTCAGCCTCTATACCAGGCATGCCCAAACTACGGCCCGGGGACCAGTTGTGGCCCGCCATCTATTTTCATGCGGTACCCCAGCTCTCTCTCTCTCTCTCTCTCTCTCTCTCTCTCTCATCTTACCATGTCTTAGTTTTGTCTCTTAAATGAATCAGGTTCTAAATGTTTACATTTACAGTTTCTGTCAAGTGCTTGAAATAAAAACTGAATGTATCTGGTAACACCTCACAAAGATTTGGACTGTGCATAGGCAACTTTATAAAGCTAAAGCTCTGTACAATCTGCAAAAACTCAACAACTTTTAAAGCTAACATTTAATTGCATTTGGCATGATGCAAAATGTGTTGCATGAGTTGTTTAGAATTTAAAAAGAAATCACACGAGAGGACCAAAAAGCTGAATTAAAGACATGAAATTGTCAAAAAAGACAAAAGTTGAAGCATAAAATGGTTCAGAATGCAGGATCAGAGATATTTGGGGTTTTAAATGTTTTTATAATTGTCGTATAAACAAACATGATAAAGTCCAGATCCTGATCCTGCCATAAAATTGTTACATATTTTTCCCAGGTTTGGTTTTGTCTCAATGGTCTGCATTAACAGCACAAGCATGTTTGACTTAACCACTCCTTTCATTTGTTTGTTTTTTTCAGAAACCACTAAAAAGAAATAGTTTTCCAATAGAGGGCCCATTTGTAACTTTAGCTGTTAGTAAACATGCCCATAAGAGCCGCCAGCCCTTGGTCATTTTTCAGTTTCCAAAATGGCTCTTTTGGAGAAAAGTTTGGACAGCCCTGCTCTTTACTGTTGTCGTGTACACGGCTTCCACATTTATATGACCATCTTCGGATCTGACATGCATACTACAGCCTTTTAAATCCCTAATTTTTTCATGTAGATGCAGATTTTTTTCATCCCGTTTTCATGTGTTTCAGGGTGAAACCGCAAACTGTTGTCATGTAAACGAGGCTTTGGACATCCACCCAGAAAAGTACCTGCCGCTGGTGCACAAATTAATTTTCTCAAACTTGATATATGCCAACAATCTTAATCAGCACTGACATAGAAATGGAAATCTATTGCATAGATATCAGAAAAGAAATTGTTTTATCTGAATATTTACTGCTCTGGTTCTATAGCTGCATGGTTGTGTGGCTTTGAAATGACAAAGACTTTATGATAACAGCTGACTGATGTGTTTGAAGAAATCTGATTCTATTGGATCCCGTTGACATGGATGGACAAACTGTCCAATATCTATTCCAGACTTTCACTCTGCTGGCCTCTGGGGTTGGCTTTGACATGGCAAGGAAATGACTGGTTTCTGTTGCTCTAAGGAGATATATGTCAACCCATAAACCTTCAGATGGATGCATTTAATTGAGGCTTTTTCCTCTTTTTTTGGAAGGAAGCACAAAGTTATGTGGATCAAACTTAAGCTGAAAGAGTTCAAAGCTGTTTTTGATGTAATCACACTACCTCCTCCTAATTTTCTAAATGTAGACGATGACTCTTTGGCCCCATGTAAACCTGCCATGCCTAGTTATGGTTACAACATCTGAATGTTCAGGGGATGGGTTTGTTAAAGGTCAGTTTGAGTTGGATGTTGATAGAAAGTGGCAAATAACACAAATAGTCTGAAAACTCTCCCTGCTGTTCAATTTAAGACTACATCATGGATTTAAATAGATTATCTTTCTTTTTTTCTGTTACATCTATTTGACAAATCTTTAATTTTCCTGAATTGATTTCTAGAAATCCATTGTCTGCACTCTATTTGGTCAGTATTGGCGTCTTACTGCTCATACCATGGTGTCCAATCAGTAAATTGAGCGGTTACCTGTCTGCTGTCACTGCAGGTTTAAGAAATACTGCGTGTCTTCAGCACTTTGCATTCCTTGAGGCGACTACACGAGAACAGCAGTGTAGGAATACTTAACAATGACATAAAATCACAGAATAGCATCAAGAAGAAAGCATAAGTTCTTTAAATTGAGCTATTCCAAGATCTGTAGGTGTGTTATGAAATATGCAGCCTGTAAGGTTTTACGGAGCAAAATAAGGACACTTCAATCGATAGAGTTTTCCACTGCCATGTTGATTGGAGGCATACCCTCTGATTTATTAATGGGTGTAAAATATATGTTTTTCCCCCTTGTTTTTTACTGTGACCTTGGGTATATGGTTGGTGATTTGAATTCAGCGGTGCCTCTGCTGAATAATAAAGATTAATGCTCACAGATTATGCTCCTGCCATGGTAAGTGCCACACATTGGAGAAAACTGTGTTGCAGGCAGAGCATGCAGAGGCAATAATTGATCCGTTGCTTTCATGTCGAGAAGTAGAAAAAGCATTAAATAATGCAATGTTGGGAGATAAAGAGAATGAGCGGACTGTAGATGTAATGTGATCCTTCATTACGCTAATTGTGATAACAGCTGAAGTGTGCACAGCTGAAATTAGGAACCAATTCTGTGTTTTACTGTTTCCCTTTGAGGCTAATGCGGCCTGTCTGAAATTATACGTAAATGGATTTGTTTTGCAAATGCATCAAACAGTATATATCGTTACACTTGGTTAGAAGCCAAAGAAAACTAACAAACAAAAAAAGCCTTTTAGATACAGAGTGTGTGGAAATGGAAACAGTAAGTGTTATCGAGCAGATTATGGATTGAAACCCTCCCTTGATCACCTCTATTGTTGGCGGAGCAATGGCTGCCTTCAAGAACAAGAAGCTCTTGTGATCAGAGACATAAAACATGTGCACAATGTTAGTGCTGTCACCCATTGCATTTCTAATATGGAGTTTTGGGGCTTGTCAGAGGTGGAGACCAAATTACAAATGGCATCTTAATGTAACTTCTGGTCCATCTCACTTTATTTTTGTTTTTATTTAACTAGATAAATAACAGATAAGGATCTCCAGAGCAGTGGTTCTCAACCTTTGGGATCATGAGATAATTTCCAGGGGTCGCCAAATCATTTTAGTAAAATTGAACTAATATTAAATTACAAAATTTCAGCCAGAGTTGTTTTAGTTCTTTTCTGCTTCATTACTTTTCTGAAGTTTCATGTATCAGCTAAGTTTGTATGCAAAAACTGAAATCTAATCAAGTGTTTATGTCTGATTTTCAGTAAAATTTGTCTTTTTATTCGTAATATGAGCCACATTCAACTGACCACTCCAGAAAAAATGTCTGATTTCAAGTTATGTGAAGACAAAAATGTAGTCTGATTTGCTTAAAACAAGTCAAAAAAACCCTGCCACTTAAGTAAAAAAAAAAGATTAATGTATTAACACATTATTCGCATTTCAAGAAACGTGACAAGCAACTTTTTCTGTCTCCACTGGCAGATTTTTTTGACTTGGTTCAAGTAATTCAGACGTCATTTTTGTCTTTAAATAGCTTTAAATAAGACGTTTTTCTGGACTGGTCAGTTGAATGTGGCTCATTTTGAGAAAAAAAAATACAAATGTGTGTTTCTTTCTTGTTTGCAGTGTAAGAAAAAAAAGTTGACTTGATCTTTTTCACGCTTGGCAACATAAATTTTCATATTGAAATTGGGCTGTTTTTCTCCCCACTGTTTTGTACAATTTTTGTTTTCTTCAAACAAAAATTAAAATGAATAAATAAACCTTAGGGAGTCCCGGGTACAGGTGCATGTTAAACCAGGGGTCACGTCTCAAAAAGGTTGAGAAACACGGCTCTAGAAGGTGACCTGGCCAAAAAGGAAGCAGCACACGTCATGAAAAAGCTAAACCAAGACAGTTTAGAAAGATTAAATTAATAGAAAATAACTGTGTACAATCTGCAAATTGAAGTCCAATTTGCGGAGAACTTTCTAAATGTTCGTGTATGGGAGGGGTAGGACTTTTGGAGCCAGCCTCAAGTGGACAGTTGAGGAACTGCAGCATATTGCAATGTCTGGCGATCTATATCTGTAGTTTATTGGTAGTAGCTGAAACTGAATTACTTTGATTGGTCTGGAAGTTTTTAAAAGTGAAATGTTTCCCGTTCAAAGCACAGTGGTGTCATTATCTGTCATTGTTTCTGAAGCTGTGGATATGAACATATTGACGCTGGCAGCTTTAGTTTATTCAAATGTTACAGCCTCTCGCTATGATAGCTGATATATTTTGGCAGCAGATGTTGAGAGCGAGCAGCTGTGTTAAGTTTCTTAATGATATGGCTCCAGATCATGCCACACAGCTGTTATTAGGCAGTGAACAGGCAGCTAGTCCAGCATTGCTTGTGTATATTTACTGCTAATTATGACGTAATTAGCATATTAAGCTTGTTAAATCTCACCATTCAGGAAAAAAATTGAAATCAATATCAGACGTCTGGGCTTCTACTTTGTATTCTGATTCTCAGTGTAGGATTGAGCAGGGATTATTAATGTGTTGGTCAATGCTGTGCCAGGCAGACGTCAGTCAAACGAGGATCTGGCACTCCAATGAGCTGAGCTGGTTTTTGATCAGTATTTCTGAGGTTTGTTTCTCCAGCTTGTTGTTTACTCAGCTCTGATATCCCTGAGGAATTAAGCATGACACAGCCAGCTGTTTGCAACAGTTTTCATGTTCCATATTCCTTAAAAACAAATAGCTCACTTGTTTATGGTCATTACTTACTCTGGTCAGCTGTGTGATAGTGGTCATCCTACACTGCATTGCACAATTAGCGCTCTGAAGTCAACCTTGTTTGAGGAGCAATTGCCTGGATCAACCTGTCCACGGTAATGAGGCTGGCTGCAAACTGCCTGCACCACTGGTTTCCAGCCGTTCAGCTGTCCCTTGTGATATCCATCTCATGAGTCTGGTCTGGCCTGTCAATCCAAGCTGGAGGGAGACACTGCCTCTGCTGATCACATCTGCCCAGAGAGCTGCTTTCACCAGCGTGAATGGTCATGGTGAACTGTGCCTCTGTCATCGCCACCAGACGCTCCATTTAAACTGTATTTCACATCCTCATTGAGAGCTCCCTGCACCAGAGTTTTGGTTCTGTTGCAGCTATTTAAATGTGCACATACTGTATCTAAGTGGGTGGGTGAGCTTTGACAGATTTACTGCTTAGAATATAATTAGATTCAGCGTGTGTTAAGATGTCTTTTTTAAATGTGAACTGCAACAATGGAACTCAGTATTGTATTTTTACAAGTCTTTGACTGCTGAAATTACAGTTTGAGTTCTAACTTTGTTTAACCGGTTATAATATTCAGCATGTCTCATTTATATTCCAACACTGAGTAGGACCTGTCAACGTCTATCCATCCTTGGAGAAGAGTGACAGAAAGACAGCTGAGCTGCCGGATGCCAAAAAGTGAAAAGTAATTTCCATTAAAGTAAATACCCACTTAGAGTATACTTTGTATCACCTTTTTAAATTTCCACGCTGGTATCCAAAACTATATTTCTTCTTTATCTGATAAAAGCAGCCAATACTTCAATTTGTCATCAAAGCCAAACTGTTCACATCCACCCCATTAACACTGTCTAAGAGTCTGTATCCATGGTGACGTCGAGGAGAGAGAGGGACATATTCCCCAGTGGAGCATTGCTATGAAATTAAGCTCATTAAAGTGTAGGGGCTTCTGGAAATATTCCCATGAGCCTACAAAGTCACCTCCGGGTTGATGGAGTGGCTCATGTCTCTTCATGAAATCATTGATTAGTGGGTTAGGTTTGACCTTTGGAAAACAATGACGCTCGGGCTCAGAAGTATGTACCTATAGCTTTGCATGAGATTAAAAGTAAAACAAAGGCAGATTATGACTCAATGATCACCTGTCTGTCCCAGCCTTTGATCACCTCATCTTCTTCATGAAAATTTAACCTTACAGATACAAGGTTTGGTTTTAAGCCTCAGGTACACACAGGTGACCATCGCTCAGGACAACACGTCTGAGCAGATAATCCTGTAAGTATCAGCAAACAGACAAAGGCTGCAGAACATACTGAACATGGGAGCGTAACAAACTGCAGCTCCCACAACGGCCACTTGAGACAGGCCCTAGAAGTGAGTCAATCCTCATTAGGTCCTGTATTTGATAGCACGGCCTGGGTGAAATGTGGCAACTTCTCATCTGGAGGCTGTTTTCTAATCTAGCTTTTAACATAAAAAAGAAGCAATAAAGCCAGGTATGAGTCAAATAGTTAAGATCTGAGACTGTAGAAAACTGCAAAGACTTCTTCAGTTATTGAAGACCTTTGTGACCAACTCCTGCTTGTGCTGCTCACTCTTTGTCACCAGTTGTTAGACTGAAACCACTGGCTCAATGGGTCATTGACATTGTATTAATGTGATCCCTGATCCATGGACTATATTACATGGTCTCCTTGAATTCCTTGAAGTTATAGCTTGATCATTAAGTCCTGGCGGGGGATCTCATCTTGTCTGCGTATGCATGCAGAAAAGAGAACCAAACTTCTAGAGTGAGAACATCTCACTTTGGTTCAATAGGTGGATGCAACTGTAGCTGTTTATGTTTTTATGGTGTTTGTTTATTGTGCTTAAGAGCAGTGACGCTGTTTATCATAGTCATCTACTTCCTCCTCCAGCTGAAATTTGCTTGCACTGAACACCAAGGCGTACCAAGACCTGCAGAGTCTTATCAAATCTGACCGAAGTGCAATATTAATCGCATTATCATGGTGTGTCAACTGAAGTATGATCAGTCCGATCTCAGTCAAACTAAGCTGTTTACATACATTTGAATAGTCCGGTCTCATATTGACTGAGCTCATAGTCTGATTTCCTCACACTGCATCTAAACTTACTGAGTTGTAGAGTTATCCATTGGGTACTTAGGCAAGATATGAATGTGTTAGCTTTTTGGATTAGTTATCAGAGCTTCTGTGTGAACTGCAGTTTCTAACTCCCATTCAGGCTTCTTATTTTAAAACTAGAAGTTGCCGCTTGATGACAACACAGTACCTCCATGCTTTGAAGCTGGAATAGTCTCTTAGTGGTTTCTGATATATTACACTGGTGAAGACGAGGCATAGCCGGAAGAGAAATGGCTTGTGGTAATGAAAAGCAACATTTAAATGACCAATAAACCTAAGTTCCCTTAGGTTAGCAGGAACCACAGCTGAACATATCTCTTTGTTGTTTGAAGTAGACACTCGTGGCTACAGAAATTCAATTACTCTCGTGTTAGTGGACATTACATGTTCCTCTACACTGCTGATGTGGTGAAGAATACTAATGGAGCCTGCATTCATCAAAAAACGCTGTTAATTTCTATATTCTTACCACGATATGGGTCCTTTAAACTATCTGTAAGAGCTTTTCACTTGATGCAGGTGGGGTTTGTGACATGTACTGCAGTCAGCCAGCAGGGGGAGCCCTTAAAGTTTTACTCTTACTGTATTTGGTGTCCATTAACATACTGCAAAGTTTAACATCTTGGCTGTGTTTGCATTTTTAGTCCATAATCGTGTTTATGAACGCACTTTGAATTCATTTCTCATGAAAGGTGTTGCATAAATTTCTGTCTGGGTGTGCAAAAATTGTCCTAATTGACAGTCCAGGCACTCGTATCTCTTTGTTTTTGGAAGTGATGTATCAAGATGCTCAAACTAGCTGGTACAAGGCTCAGCACTCAACGTATCTGGCTTGTTAGCTTTGTCACATATTGATTGTCTATCACCACAATGAAGACGGCGGGCTGTAGTAATGAGGAAGACGTGCAAGCTGCAGCAAGTTTGGTTGGATTGCTTTTTAAGTCTAATGAATAAATAGCTGGGGTCAGAGATGACCACACACACACACACACACACAAACAAACCCAATTTGGTTAACTAGCTCATTTGGTAGCTAAGTAATAAGCCCCAGGCACAGGCTGTGTAACCCTAGGTCATCTGGAGCACCATCCTGATAACAAATATGGTCACTTCTGGCTCCGGAAAACCAACACGGTGACAGCCAAGGCTTCAGAAAGGCCATGGACTAACCAACACTGATACCACAGTGGCTGCTCGCTGATATCTTACATTTAGTTTCTAGTGTCACCTCAGTCAACAGCACCCAGCTAACATTCTCTATCGAGCTGATGAGGCCTGAAAAAACAATCAGTGTACCTCCCTGTGCGGAGTGAAAGCCACCTGTGGTATCCTACAGATGTGCATTGGTGGGGAGCTCCCCCCAGCCCCGCAGTGAGTTGTGGGATATATTAATGGGGTAATCTCTGGTGTACATCTCTGAGGGAGCTAGTGAAGAACACCTCTAAGAAGCCCTTTTCTTTTCTCCTGGGGCCCGTGCAGGTGTGCTAATACGATATCGGAGCTGTCTGTCTGAGGCACTTACACCATGCGGCGATGACTAGTGAGATGAAATAGAATCGTCCCCCTCCTCTCTTCCTTTAATGACAAGCCCTCCTCTCCATTCCTCAGCGTTCCAATCATGCAGACAACTCGCCGCGGCTTTACTCCAGCCAGGTCCCCAGCATGAGGATGACCCATCAGTCTGCCGTGTGTAACGTGAGCCAATCTGCTGGGATGATAAATGATAACCAGGAGCTCGGTGCTGCTGGCCCTGTCAGAGGAGATTTGGGATGATGAGGTTGCCACACTGAAGCGTGGTGTGGGCTCACAGCAGGTACAGAGCAGAGGATCCAGTGCCACCAATTAATGTTTGTCTTAGTTCACCCCTGGATAACCAGAGCACGCGATACACCATGCTGGCATAGCACCGCCTTGGCAAACAACAGCCGAGCGACTGTGAGATCCACCTGGAGGCTGGAGAATAGTCCTGTGCACAGAATACGAAATAACCAACTGCAACAATTAGCCTGGTGTACCTTTGGGAATCATCACCTGGGGGAAAACAGCCTTTGAAATGGAAACAGAAATACCTCGCCATTTCTTTCTGGCTTTATTTAGAGAGTTGCAGATTCTTCTAATGAATAAGAGATGACCCTTCAAACGAGTTAATCCAGATAAGGCACACTCCTTTAAAACATAACACTAACAGAAGCGCCTCATCAGGAGGGTTAATGAGGGCACCATGCTGTCCTTAAATCTCACCCCAAATCTGTACTCTCATGCATCTTTAAAGCATTCCTGCATGTCTGCATCACTACAGCAGCTCTGTGTAAATATCTGCCATCTGGAGATGACTTTAACAGCAGAGGGTGCCAAAGCTTTTCAGTTTTCAATTTCCTCACCACACTGAATCCCTCCTGCTTTTAAACCTCCCTATTTAGGCACGAGATTATGTTTCTATTTCACAATTACAGGGAATACGATTTGCTTAATTTGATGGGGAGGACTTAATGTAAAGTTAAAAACCTATCAGAGCTGCCTTAACACGTTATTGTGAAATGAAGTGTCTACACATCATTACATAATCTCTGTGAGCTGCTCCCTATCTGTAAATTCCTCCACTTTCACTCCCAGGTGCTTATAAAGCTGATTTACCAGTCCTCTGAGCACTTTATGAGAGTTTTTGTTCTCCTGGAGCTGAGGTGTCCAGTCAGGATGAATTGAAGACATAACACAGATAATTGGGTTTATTGGACTACCTTTCTTATATCTTTTCTTTTGTTCTCTCCCTGATTTTTCTGCTACTTGGGCTAATTTTAAAGCATAATTTCTCGGAGAATAGCCCAGAGTTACACAGATAGCATGTATTTAAAATTCTTCCACCAGGGCAGAGATCTTCAACAGGGGGTGCACAGCCTTTAGAGGGGTCCATGGAGGCACTGAAGGGGGTCTGTGACACGTTTGGTTGATGAGGTAATTTTCTGTTATTATTTTTAAACACACATTAATGGATACACAGAGACTGAAGATGTTATCTTGCAGTCAGAAATGAACATATTCAGCAACTATACTACAATTTCATTTGGCGAGCGCTTTAAAAACGAAGCACAACACAAGCAAGAATTAAGACGAGAGGAAAAAAACTTGCTGCAGGTGCTGCCATCTAGTGCAAGAGGTCATGTTCTTTTTTTTTTCTTTTTTTTTCAATAATGCAGCAAAACTCACCACAATTAATAATTCAACAGCAATGATATTGTTTAACATTCAACAACATTCATTATTCAGTGCTAAATATTGACTAAGAGCTACGTCTCAGACCTTATGGTTCATTCTACCCCTGAAGACAAAGAGCGAAAGGGTTATACTAAGTGCTTAAGTATGAACTATAAAATGCAGTTTTGCACATTTGTTATTCTGGCACATAATTCTATGTCAACAGGACAAAATATTGCTGAAGTTTTTGTGCAAACTCTTAAATGTAAGTTGGCTTTGTCTTCACTTTATAATACATTTCAACTTGGAATTCTATGTCTAATGAAATCAGTAATGCATCTCAACTTGGCAATGACCTTAGCCCCTCTCAGCTGTTTAGTAAAGCCGCAGCTTTCAAGTAATACCCAGAATGACTTTGTGAATGGTGACCTTGCAATTTAACCATGAGTAAGGAGATAATGCAATGGATATGAGACCCTGGTGTACATCAAAACACGCTGGTGTTAGATCAATAACATTTATTTTTTAACCTACATACAATTTTAAAGCAGCCTTGTAAAGGAAAAATGCTGATATTGGTCAATAATGTTGTTGGTATCAGTTGACAAGGTATGCTTATAAATCACAGGCTAGGCCTTGATACTTGGTTTAAAACAAAACACTTTTTAATGGATGATATAAATGAACAATCTTCAGAAAAAGACTGATAACCAAAGTTCACCTTCTTTAAAGAAACTACATTTCAATGAAAGTCTGAGAAAATCATTGCTATCACAAAGACTGCCTTCACTTTTGGCAATAAATGAAATTCTTGCGAGCCATGTTTCCAATGCAATAACTAAATGAACACTTAGCAGTTTGAATTCTAGTAATTGATAAACGATAACAGTAAAAATCAATTTGTCTGGTAGTTTGATGACAAATTTTAAAAAATAAAGCTAGGAACAGACTTTTTTTTTTTTCTTTTAATTTTTTTAACGTGCCTTCATTGGAAATTTCACTCCAGAACTTCACATTTCTTGGCTACCTGATAGTTCTTTGACATGTCTGCTGCATTGAACACCCTCATCTTAAGATTAGCATCAAAACTCAGTCCCAGTTGTCTATTAACTTTCCCAACTTTTGATCTACTTTGCTCAAGACAATCACCAGTTCAGTTCAGTACTTTATTGTCCCTTGAGGGGAAATTTGGTTTGCAGTGCAGTTAAACATTAAAAGCGGACATTCAAGACAATAACATCAACAAACACAACCACAACAATCATGACTAATAATAAAAATAATAAATTAACAAGCCATAGTGTGGTCAGTGTCTTATCAAATAGCTGGTGCCCTCTGCTATTGTGGAGGTGTAGTGACCCTAAACATGTTCATGTGTCAATTGTTGGACCCCGATTAGAAGCCAACCCCACTTTTTCATATTATTTGCAATGAAAAATACCTTTTCTATGCTCAGGTTGATGCAGTACTAGTGTGTCCCTGCTCCATCATTTGTTTGGAGGTCCTTGGTTTGACAAACGTTGAGCATATCTGCTGCAGAGGAAACAGAATTATTGCTCCAACACAACTGTGACAAGTGCCTCAAATATTCCAGTTAAACAAACTTTTGTTCCCCAGATTGAGCCATTGCAGAATCCTCTCCTCTATGACACTGCAGTGAAGTGTGCTGAGTTACTACACTACGTGGTACCTGTTCTGACCCTGGAGTGGATCTCTCTCACCATCTGTTATGAGAGGGAGAGAAACAGAGAGCAGGAGAAATTGAGGGAAAATAAAATATGTTCTGAGTGAGAAAATGAGGTTTTTTTTAGTCGTTGTCAAAGACAGAGAGGGATTGTGATGTTTTTTTCCCCCTGTATTTAAATGAGAATTACAGGTTTCTTATTGTTGTCTCGAGGTTTGAGTGTTATCCGTGCACATTTTGTTTGTTTTCCCACCGCTGCAGCTCAGGTGACTTACATTACATTACCCCCCGATGCTGCATCCTATCATTTGGAGCCCCTCTGCGCGCTGAGCTGACTGTAAGTTAATTCTGTCGGTTGCAATGAGCATCTTTCTGACATTTAAACCACAGGGAGCCCCACCGTTATGTTGGCAGCCAGAATGGAGAGCGTGCGCCGTGACAGCACAGAGGCAGATATATAGCAGCACAGTCTAAAGATTGTTTCTGGAAGCTTTAGTTTTAAGTGCCAAATGAGCTTCCGAAGCAGAAGGCTGGCCTGCGAGGAGAGTGACAGATGTCTGATACGTTTGGCATGGATTAGCTAAAAGCTTATTTCTGTACCTTCTCTGTCACTGGAGCTCAGATCCCTCAGACAATTCACCAGTTTTCAGATTGTGTGCAGGCTGTGAAGCGGCCAAACACCAGAAATGGAGGTTGTCCAAGTTGCGCATGCAGCCTTGAAAAGAAGTCAGCTGATTAGATTTCAAGGTCAGACTGTGGAAACTGGAATAATGGGAAAAGAGAGCAAGATTCCCTGAGCATTGTCTAAAAATATGAAACCACCTGTCAACTTACAGGAGCATGATTTCTTTGCACTTCTTTGTTTGTCACTAATATTGACAATCACACCACATTGTCTGTTTTTTTCCCACAAACGTTCATATGCAGGAGCAGAAAACCATAAATGTCAGCGTTTGACCAATTTATTTCCTCACAGCAAAGTCAAAAAGTGGACTGATAAATCCCTTTCCACTAATGCAGAGTAAAAGGCTCCATCCACCTCACATAATGTTCCATCCAGCATCGCCCACAGTGATGGCCAGTCAAATTGGATTAAGCTGAGGTGGCTTGGGGCTTCTCTGCAGCTGCTGCTGTTTGATATGGGGTTTAGGTGAGCTGCAAGTGTTAACTTGGCCGGACTTAAAAGACTCACACAGACACATTAATATTTTATATGGAACTCTGGACCGTGATGCCAATGAGTCATTGGCCTTACAAAAAAGGAGCATTAGTATATGTTAGATTAAGGAGGCCTGCAGCATATGCCTCTGAGCACAAGACTGTGATTAATTCTGTTTCAGTCTGTGTTGAATTTGAGCAGCTTCAAATGAACTTACGGGAGCATAAATAAACTAGAGAGGGAACATAGTTTAGCACCAAAACATGGTGAAAAACATTCATTGCAAATATAAGTTGCTGTAAGTCAGACTTCATGAGGATTAAAACTTAAACAATACAGACACAAACACTTTTGCAGAACAAAGACATTCATTAAACTGAGCCTGGATTCCATTAGAGGGCAACAAGCCCAAAACATTTGCCAAAACACCTAAAGGTAGATTCCTACAAGTGTCCAATGGAAGCTTCTCTATAGACTGACCGAATGCGGAAGATTCTTTGCGTCCATCTTTATAAGTGACGTGCAGATCGATACTGAAATACTGTACAGGCCAAAAGTTTGGACACCCCTTCTCATTCAATGCATTTTCTTTATTTTCATGACTATTTACATCGTAGATTCTCACTGACGGCATCAAAACTATGAATGAACACATGTGGAGTTATGTACTTAACAAAAAAAGGTGAAATAACTGAAAACATGTTTTATATTCTAGTTTCTTCAAAATAGCCGCCCTTTACTCTGATTACTGCTTTGTATACTTTTGGCATTTTTCAAGAGGTCGTTACCTGAAATGGTTTTGTGTCTTATCAGGGTTAATTAGTGGAATTTCTGCCTTTATCAATGGGGTTGGGACCATCAGTTGTGTTGTGCAGAAGTCAGGTTCATACACAGCCAACAGCCCTATTGGACAACTGTTAAAATTCATATTATGGCAAGAACCAATCAGCTAACTACAGAAAAACAAGTGACCATCATTACTTTCAGAAATTAAGGTCAGTCAATCCAGGAAATAGTCATGAAAATGAAGAAAATGCATTGAATGAGAAGGTGTGTCCAAACTTTTGGCCTGTACTGTACACTACTGGATACTACAGCTGCCAGATCTTTATGCTCTAGAATCGATTCTCAAATCAAAATATCGATACTTTTGATCCTGTTTTTTATTTGAAGCAATGTTAAAAAATGACCAGGAACACATTGGAATGAAGCGAAACTTTTGAGCTCTCATTTGAATTATACACGGTTTGAAACTACTTTTTTTTCCACCTGGATAAGTTCGTAATGCATAATCCCTGCAGCAGACTAACTGAGTCTGAAAACACTATGACTGAGTTTATGAAGCCATTTCAGCTTCTGCATTTATTCAGGTGAGGTTTCGAGAGAATTGATGATTTGAAGTGAATTACATGGAGAAGTTTTTGATGCACTTTTCAGAGCATTTGCAATAAAAACAACATGATGAACTTGGAAAAATTCTGAAAAAATGGAAAAAAATGACATTTTGCCTTTAAATCCATTATTAGTTTTTCAATCTAATTGGCACAACTAGTATCGGTATCGGATAAGTATCGCCAATACCAGCCTGAATTTTACTCAGTATTGGATTGATAAGGAAATCTTTGGTATCAAACGTCACTAATCTTTATGTCTAATGTCTTTTTCCTAAAGGACAGGCAGCCACCAAGTCTGCAGCTATGATTTACTTTGGGAGAACATAAACTGTTCGAGAACAGTCAAGCCCACTGATCAAAATAGGCTTTTTTTATATGTTCACAGTAGTTATTTCATTTGCATTTTCCTAAACTTCATTTCTTTACAATTTAAGTTTCTCTGTTGCTTTTAAGACAAGAACTGACTGTTTCACCTCTGAATTTGTCTGGAAACATATTTTTTTGTTTACAAAGTAACCCTTAAGGGAGTGAAAGTGCTCAGAGTTTCTGGATTCAAAACAACCAGTAATACTCATAAATAAAAGACTGCAAGACTCAGTGGATGTCAATGACACCCAGCTCTGCTCTGATGCAACATCAAAATTTAAATTTCTTTAACTTTAATGGATAACATTTGACATCTCAAAATATCACAGCCAAAATAATGTGGGCTTCAACTTTTTTTGAGCGGTATATTCATTCACTTTTCTGTTAAAGGTTAGAATAAGACAAAAGGGAAAAGTTACATGTAGCTTTTCTTAATCAGGGGCATGAACTCAAAACAAGTTCTGTGCATTGAAACTAGCCTCCAGAAAAGGTAAAGATCTACTTCAATCACTTTTTGTGGTCTATGGATGATCAACCCCCCCAATAAATTCAGTATAAACTCAAAAATATAAGAACTTTCTTTCAAACACATCTTGTTCCAACCTTATTCATCTATAAGAACATACAGCTAATGCATCATTGAGACTGTGTCTTACTCATATTCCTTCTTCTGAACATGTCCTGTTTCTTTTTGAGTGACATTATTTGTCTAATGGAATAGAAACTGAAGCATTAAATATATATACGTTTAGAACTAGATGTTGAAAGTGCACTTAAGGCATGTTTTCCTCATTTCCCATCCTAAACATTTTTATTTATTTAAAGAAACATCTAAAACATGGTGCTATTATGGTGTATGGAGAAATTTTCTGGTAAAGGCTCTTGAGGAGAGTCCTTGTTTTATATTTCATGAAGTGTCCTTTCTCTGATATCTGCTGCTCTACTCAGGTATTTCTCTGTTTTGAAAGCCTGTAACTTGCCTCCTCCAGCTCTGTAGGGAGGAAATTTGTTGGTGTAGTTTCTATAGTCGCAGTCGGCATCCCTGAAAAATGTCACATCCAGTTTGAGGGGAAACAAAGTTGTTTAAAATCTACATTTGCAGAGGATTGGATTTCCTGTGCCTGTGATTCTGGAGAAAACTGTAATCAGGATAAATATATGTTTGGATGATGTATTTGTTAGAACCTTTTGGTGTGGTTATTTTTCTTCGGAGTATCCCTTTATGTGAGTTAAAAGCCCCTTAAACTTCCCTCGAAAGGTGGTTAGGCTTGAAAGATGTTCAAGTTTCTGTAATCTTCCTCTGAGCCAGCCGCAGGTTTCTGCAATAATACAGTAATGAAACTCCGAGGCTAATCAATGAGAAGATTTCAGCTCTGACGGAAGACAGGAGATGGAAAGCAAAAGAATATGAAGAAGAGAGCAATGAAGGTTGACATCGCCATGGAAACGGCAGCATCTTGTGCATTCAAAGAGTGAGCTACTGTGAAGAGAAAGAGGACATCTGACCTCAGAGATTTCATAATGTTATGATCCAGTCCTGACCCAACTCTGTTTGAAATGAGAGCAGCGCGCTATAAAAAAGTTAACACATTTATGAGGCTGGTTTTAGAACATTCTTTGTTTCAGATAATGCAGCCAGAAGTCTATTTTATGTCTTTTTATTTCATCTTCACTGAGAGATGACTGTCTTAGATACTTGGGTTATACTTCAAGGTGCATAGACTGAAGCAAAGTAGGTGTACAGGCAAAGCAAATTAAACAAGCTTATGGCCCAAATTCCCCAAAGAATTGGAAAACCTGAATGCAGCAAGTCAAATTAACTGTAGCTTTGACAGCCTTCTCTGAAGTCTATGATTCTCCCTGTTTTTGTGGACAGAGGAATAAAATGTAGCTCACTTTTAGGATAACAAGTTCCAAAAACATTTGTTTGTCACTTGAGTCCAGCTAACGGTTGTAAAAGCCAGTTAGTGCTGCCCCAATCAGCTCAACTGACTTCACCTCCAAATGCAGTGAAGCTCAGCCCTGTTGGACGACAACAGACTGAGGTGGAAAGAAATTAAGTTTAGGAAAATGCAAATGAAATTACTGCTGTCGACATATCAATAAAAATGCCTATTTTGATCAGTGGGCTTAACTGTTTTCCAAAAATCCCTCTTGCTAAATTTGCATCTTGAGGCACTCAAACATAAAGTAAAGTTTTGCATGGATGAAGCAAATAAACTAAAAAAAACATTTGCACCTTTGTGTATGCATGGGTCATGGGATCATTAGCACAGGGTGCAACGCAACAAAAGTAATATATGAGTGGTGAATATTTGTGTAGAGTGATGAGAGAAGTGAGAGTTGAACTGTACGTCAGATTTCCAAACAACGTCCATCCAAAGCTGAAAAATGCTCATTTCTGTTCAGGAACCATGGTGAGCACATGGGGTAGAGGGGGGTATTACAGTGCTACTGCTTTTGGCTGATTAAACCATGATAAACTGCCCTCTTGGGAGCCAAAACACACAAAAATGGCCTCTTGGGAGCCTAAACATTTGCTAGAGCGACCTCTGAGAGCCTATTTATGCTAATGTGCCGTCCAAGAAGCCAGACACTTGCAAAAGTGCCCACTTTGGTGCCAAACTTGTGCCAAAGTGTCTTCTTGGAGGTCAGACAAAAGCCAAAATGCCCTTCCTGTTGGCAAAAGAGACTATTCTGTCCCTTTGGCTGGATAAAATATGATAAGCAGCTTCCTGGGGAGCTAAAACACACATTGAAGTGGCCTGTTGGGAGTCAAAAATGTGCTTTAGTGACCTCCTGGACGCCTAGATATGTGTTAAAGTGGCCTCTGGTAGCCAAACTACGCTGATGTGCCCTCCTTAAAGCCAAACGCTTGGTTAAGTGCCCAAATTTGCTCCAAAGCGCCTTCTTGGGAGCCAAAACAAATGCTCAAGTGTCCTCCTCTTGGGAGACAAATGCATGTTGTATTAGTCTTTGTTCATCTTTCGCCCTTGCCCTTCAAAATATGTGAGCAAGCCATTTATGAGGACTTATTAAATGTGCTATTTTTTGTATACTCAATCAATCAAATGCATGTTTTCAAAGGAGGGGACAGTTGCAAGTACGGCAGCTTTTGCTCATTCAGTCTTTGAGTCCAGAATAATGACTCAAGCTAACTTTCTACCATAGTTTTCTGACCTAAGTAAATTTTCGTTCCTCAAGCTGCTGTGACATTAAGACACAAACTTGTTCAAATGTTAAAAAAAAGAAAAACTTTCAGGGAATCACCTTGTCATCTCATTGTCTTTGGTACAGAATTGATCCTATTCTGTTCAAAAGGGGTATTTGAGCTGCGTATCTATGCACATCTGTCATATATTGCGATGACTTTTTTCTCTCTTTGACCCTGGCACTGGATTAGACTCAAGCAAATGAACGTCCTACATTTTAGGGGTGAAAAGAGCCAATCAAAGCATCATCCTAATCTGCAGGACATGAAATGAATAACAACGATGCTGTGAAGTCCTGCATTCAGACTTTCTCAAAGCAGGACATGATCTCCTGACTGCTGGTTGCAAAAACTATCAAAATCCTACGACACCAGTGGGGATCATAACTCTGTTTTTAGTGGATATATTATCTTTATTGCATTTATTACCTTGGTGAATATTTTCTAAAGGTTTGATGGCTTCAGCTGTCAGTTTTAAGTCAAAATGCAGCCAAATGTAAGGAAATATTTGGCTTCCTGTGACAAATAAAGTCACAGTTGCTTCTTTAAAGCAGAGCTGGAAATGAAAATAGTTTATGTTAAAGTGCAGAAAGGTTGTTGTTCATTCAGCTAAATGCAGCCTCAGTAAGTTGATCCTGTTTTACTCTGAGATTTCTCCTTTGCTCTACACAGTGCATCATGAAGTTTGAGTGTTGAGAGCTTGTTAACAGAATTAAACAGAATTTTTTTGTACGATATTTAATCTAATAATCTACAAAGACTTGTTCAATAAGCGAAGTCTGCTGAGGGCAGTTTAATGCAGAGAAAGTGTGTGATGTGGTATCAAACACTTTGTTATTTTATGCTCCTGCTTTAAACAGAAGTTGCATATTCCCCTCAGGCAGGCGTGCATGAAACTTCAGTGGAGACTATGAGCTTCAAAGTAAATCCCTGTATGTCACTGATAAGGCCTTACAGTGATATGGATCAGAAGGGCATTAGAGTCTGGTGGATCAATAACTGCAGATGTTCTGCCAGCACAAAACCACCAATCTTTAAGATGGGGGCTTACTATGGCACCATTGACAAATGAGGTCTGCAGGGCTTAATGACGAAAAGATAACCAGATAAAAGATAACCACGGAGCGAGAACACTTCATGTTTACTGTCAAATTCTCACACATTAATAACCACCAACATTTGAAAAAGCTCATATTTAGATTTTTCCAGCAATGGCTGCAGCTCAGAAAGTCCTCGCTGAGTGAAATCATCAGAGTTGGATTCTCACAGCTCTGATGGCTTGCTTCCACAGCGGCAATTTAACAGAAGTCAAACAGATTGAAATCGATGAAAGGCTGAGCAGATATAATAACTTCTTCAGCGACAGTGCATGGTGGACCAAAATGCAATTACCATGACTGACAAAATCTCACCCAAAGATGGCACATGAATAATAACAGAATGAATCCAGTAAACAAACACCAATTTAAATGTTCTGTTTTCTGTTTTTTGGGAAGTTTGAAATCACTGAATGAAGCCGTTATCACAGAAAGGCTTTGTCGGAGTTAAGACGCGAGAGGCAAATGTGAACACGACAAAATAAATAATCTGATATAAAATCTCAAGAGTAACTGATCTGTTTATGAAATTTATTCTAACATTTCTAGGTTAGTGTCTCTGTTTTGCATTAAATACTTAGAATGTTAGTTTAATAGGAATGAGCCTCAAAATATGCTCATGCAAGAAGATTCTCAGATTCCTGAAAGTCTGTTTGTTCCTTGTAGAACAAAACCTGATGCAGCCTTAACATGATGAATACTTTTAATATGTATCTCAGTAGTTTTCTTTAAGTCTTCTCTAGCTGTTTGGCTATCATATTAGTTTCTTATTTTGCAGGCCACATGCTGTAAGGTTATGGATCCCTGACCCAAAGTACTCACTGACTGAAAAAATACATTCTTGAGATTCTGTCTGTTTGGTATTAAGATGATCTATGCAGTTATAGTTTGGAGCGTCTTGAATTATCAGTGCTGCATCACTTCTGCTGTGATGAGGTCACACTGGCCAGTCATACCTTGCTCAAGCACGCTTCAACCCTAAAGTCCACTTTTTTTGGTCATTGACTGCAAGTGTACTGTGCTTAGGCGCCATAAACTTCAGGCACAAGGGCAAAGTACACATATTAAGCATAATCCATGACATGTAACTGCTGCGACCACTCCTCTCGACAATCATTTTAATCAATAGTGGGGGTGTCAGAGGTCTGTGTCTGACAAAAACAACTTAACAGAAGCCAAAAAGTAGTTAAAGTTGTAACATGTTCTCTGTGTTCTCCATTGCGCTGACTCTGATGAGACCGCATCTTGTAAACAGATGCATCATGATGTAGGCGGGCCATGCGTGTGTCGGCAATCATGCTTAAGTCTTTGCATTGTTTGTATTATACCTGTTTTTAGGCTTATTTTAATGCACTTTTTTATTCTTGTAAGATGAACTTGAGTGCCACGAAAGGTGCCCTTAAATAAAATGTATTATTATTATGATTATTATGATTATTATTATTATTATTATTATTAAGTCTGGTTCATATTGGAGTCGTGTGATCACAAGCCACGCTGGCTAGTGGGGGAACGGTGATGCTGGGGGGGCAATCATGCTTGAGTACAGATGGCCCAAGGAAACCCAAAAATGACAGCAACCTACCTCACTCGAGAGACTAACATAAGTTTTCAGCCAGCAAGGAACAACTTGCTTAGTTTTAGATGTCGCAATGCTTTGTCTACAGATGAATACACATATAACATAATAATACGAGCACATGGAAACATACTTGTGCCTTACTACCTGTGAAAAAAAATAGAAATAGGATGAATGAATGGGGATATCAAATAAAAACAAAAGTCTTCTTTCAAAAAGAGTCTCTGCTTCCCTTCCAGCCAATTACAACTTTACTTTTTCTTCACTTCTGTTTCCTTTCTCCAAAACCCTCCAGACCTTTAGCTCCCAAACATCACTGCAGCGGAACAGACCAACAGATACTTAAAGTAAAAATATTCACCAGTTTAAATCCCAGTCAGGTCAGTGTGGACCTTTCTGTGCACGGGTGGAGTCTCTTGGTGGGTCCAGGCTTTTTCTCACAGTCCAAAATCATGCTGGTGATTCCAAATTACCCGTGGGTGGGAGTGTGTGCACTAAAGGTTGTCTGTCTCTGTGAGTCATCCTCGTATTTGACTGGTGCCCCACCTCTTACCCGAAGACAACGGGAATAGTTTCGTGCCCCACATAACCCTTAACAGGATAAACAGTAGAAGATGAGTAAATTAATTTAGTTTAATTGAATGAATATGTAACCAAAACATAAACACATAATTGAAAAAAACATATTTTGGCAGCTTTATCTTGTATTAAGACAATACCTGTATTTCAGGAAAATTAAAAAGTAAATGTCTGTCACCTAATTAGTGGATTTTTTTAACTTTACAAGCAATTCAGGCATTGGTTTTGTCTTTTATTATCGGCAAGAAAGACATTTTCCAGGCTTGTCAGGTAAACATGGCTCATATTATGTCTGAGACAATTTTACTACAAAGAAAACAGAAACACTTACTTGGATATCAGAAATTTGTAGTGCTGCTGAATCCTACATCTGGTAGAGTCTGACTTTTTCTCCACCTTCTCCTCTATATTTCTCTTACATTTGGCACTGCTCTAGGTAAAAGACAAACTCTTTGTTTCCGCACCTCTTTTGGTATCCTGACAGAAACGGTTGTAGAGAAAATTCATGAACTCACATGTGAGAAAACACATACAGCCCCAACTTGAAACTTACTAAATACAAACAATTAAAAGAATCTGTTGATTAAGAAATTGATTCAAAGTCTATATTTGAATCAACTTCTGCTGTTGAAATGATGCAAAAGCTATTTTTTTTAAGACTCACAGTGATGAAATGTCAAATGGGAATGAAAAACATGAAATTACTGAATCTAACATGTCAGTCATAACTTTATTATAACCAGTAGTTTTATTATCAGAATGATGGACAGCAATAACAATGTCAGTCTGAGGGTTATTTCTGGAGTTAGCTGGTGTTTAAGTTGAAACATTTCCTGAATGGTGAAAGTAAAAGCTGCCAAACTGTGATCACAGGCTGGTTTTCAGTAACTCGTGCATTCAGTAACAAAAGAGGTTATGCAGGCTTCACAGCAGGCCGCAGCTTTTGTTCTCGGTGCCTCATTCAAGATAAATCAATAGAACATTTAAAAAATAGTCTCCAATATGTGTCACTCATGCTGCGGGCTGCAACAAAGATAGCCTTTCTACTTAAAAGATGTCATGTTTTTTTCATGTTTTGCTTTTCTCTGTGCCAGGACGACTTTGAATAAAGGTGACCTCACAGCGGCTGGTCTCATACGGAGAGAAAAACCCTCGCAAACTTTTGTGATTTCTGTGAATGTCAAGAAGACTCATTGTTATCGTTTTCTCTCCAGAGCAAGCTCTTCATAATGTGGAGGAAAAGCGTATTTGCACTTTAACGATTTGTAACAGCATTCAATTTCTGTTTTCTCTCATAATCACTCGATTCGCGGGGAAGTGAAATGTCTCTCAGTGTTTGATTGTGCTGTTGTCCTATTTCAGATGGCAAATGAAAAGTATTTCAGCACATAGAACTGATTACTCTGTATTTAATAAAACAGAAAAGTAAGCATCACTTCATTTACAAAAAAGCCAAATAAGATCCAGATTGAGGTTTCTCATTTTAGCGTAATTAGTGCTTAAATCAAGTGCGTTGCTCTGATTAATTATTTCAAAAAAAAGTTCAAGGTTCAAGTTTTGATTGCAATAATTTCAAATGATTCATTAAAGACCAACTTTAAACTTTAAACCTGTAACACTAAACTCTCATTTTGCATCGGTAAACATAATGAGCAGAAACAGAAGCAGCTAAATGTGAAGGATTTCATGATGATGTTTCCTCAGTTGACGGCTGTTATGCTCTTTTTTTATCAGCTTGATGTTTAATGAGGAGGTTGTCTCTGTAGATAACCTGACAGGGTGAGAAGCACCAACACGTAAAACTGAATATTCCCATTGATGGTGTACCTGAGGTAAACTTGTCTGCAGGAATCAGCACATGGTGGAGTTTTCCTGCATGGTCACATCCACTCTGTGACATTTTCTTATCTATTTATCCGTCCTTGAGCACAGCTGTACACCATACCCTGCTCTGTGAAGTGCTTACTTCATCTGCCTTTTTCAGTTTTGCAGATTTGTTGTCATAGCCTTTTATTTTCCGGAGTCCTCCACCCCTGCTGCCTTTTTCTCTGCTGCTTTTCTCTCCACCTGCACACTGATACGAGGACAGTAAATCAGACGTTTTTTAATGAGCAATCAGGGTCCAGTTTTCCACACGCATGTAAAAAAAAAACAAAAAAACAGCCGTATCTTTCAATTTTGCAATCTCACTGTCTCCTGTTCAGCGCCAAGTATCAACCAGACATAAAATATGAAGCCAATGCAGAAGTGGTAAACTGCTGTTCAAGTGTCCACTTGAGACTGGCTGCACCTGAAATGATTCACTCCCATTTAAAGAAGACAGTCTTCACAAGCAAAAATAAGCTTCTTAACAGCCTGGTTCAAAATCAGACTTTGTCTCTGTGCACTATTGGATTTTTTTTGTGACTGATTCTGGCTTTGAAGATATTAAAAGAATGGTTAATGCCACTGAGACGGCATCTTTGTATTATACAGTCTATGTTCAGCAAATAGTGACAAGGTACAAGGACCTTAAAGCATGACTCAAAAGTTGTGACACAAAACCCTCTTTATTCAAGTCAGACAAGACAAAGTATGAACAGAAAATCAGAGTAAAATATTGGAAAAAGACAAAAAAGAGCAACAAAATAAGATCTCAAAAAAGGGAATTTGGAAAAAATAATGGGCACTGACTCAAGACTGTGACCCCTGGATACATACTTGACAAGACAAATGGGTAAAGGACTAAGGGAGCTGAAACTTTTTGTGCATGAGTTAATGTGGCACAGGTGGAAAAAAAACAGTGATGGGGACCACAATCACTAAGGTTGGGGCCACATTATGGCAGAAAAGGAAGATTTCTGAAATAGGAGGAGAGACATGATTACGAAATGAAACAGAATGGGACAGAAGACAAGGTTTTTTTTTTTTAGTTTTTTTTTTAAATTCCTTTTAGGTTATAAAAAACATTTTCTTTTTTTCAGGTTGTTACAGACATGCATCAGGGTTAAAAAGCTTAACACCTTTAAAATATGCAAAGTTAAAATGTGTGAAAATATGATGAAAGGTTTTGCAAAGTATGGCATCCCCTTATGGTCATGGAATTTTTTTATTTTTTTATTTTTTTGAAAGATATTTTTTAAGCTTTTCTGCCTTTAATTGGATAGAGGAGGACAGTGGATAGAGTAGGAAAGGGGGAGAGAGTGGGGAATGACATGCGGGAAACAGGCTACAGGCGGGAATCGAACCCTTCCAATGCTTATTTCTCTTCTGGCTCCCTCTAAGCCGTATTTTCACTTTCATTCAACCGCTCCCAGTGCAGCCAGGGAACACAAAAGTCTTCTTAAAAAAATAAATAAATACAAAATCTCGTTATGACCCAAGGGGGTTAGGTAGCAAACCATAAAAAAGAAGCAATTATTCAGAGAACAATCAAAAAGCACAGTTTAACATATTTTGACATGAAATTCACACTATTTTATGTTGAATCCTCAAATGCATGTAGTCCAGTCGAATAGACATTTCTGTATCTTTGTGGAAAAACAAAATCAAATATTAGAATAAAAATCTGACCTTTTCTTCTGAACAATGAAGAAACACTTGCAGATAAATCTGCACACAAGCTTTAATATTTCATACATTGGAGGGTTAAGCTCAGTAAATACTGCTAACACTCATGAAAGATGCAGAAAATGACACCAGAACCATAAAGATCCCATTCTTTGTAACTTTCTTCACACCTGGCCGACCTTTCATACTTTAGGTTTGTTTTCTTCTATTTGGTTGGTGTCTCTTTTTGCCTGCTCCTCTTGTCCTTTTGTTCTTCTGATCTCCTGCAGGAATCAACCAAAAATCTCAACTTCTGCTCTCTGTGTTGTTCACTGATGTTATCCAAAAGCAGAAGTAATGAGCAGGACACTGAATCGATTAGATGAGCGCGGTCAGAATGTCTCTCGTGTCACAATTTGTATTAAAAATGAATGACCAATCGGGATCAAGTTTTAAACACAGTTCGAGGAAGTTTTGTACTAAGAGTCAATCACAGCATTGACAGGCTGACGATTCCTCATCTAACTGTCGTTGAATCAGCAAATATCACATCCTGTTCCCCTGTGCGTGAGCGGAGACGAAGACCGGACTGACCAGTTTTCAGATTACAAATCAATTCCATTTCACTTGAAATCAGAAAAAAATAGAAGAATCTACCATTCGGACCATTCTGAAGCAGTTTACTACATTTTCCGGGAAGATTTAATGGTTTCAGTGAATCCTTGAGAACTATTGAGCTTTTAAAACTTCACATTTCCTGAGAGAAGTTTCAAACTAGTTATAAAACTTTATATTTTTTGACATTTCCAATGGAGCAAAGACTCTTGATGAGTCAGACATTCGACTGTAGAAAGAAAAGCATTAGAGTTATTGTTGAGAATCGGAGCTTACGCAGAAATGGGACAAAAACCTCAAAGAGATGTACATATTTTTTTATCTCATGGGTTGGCTCAAACTGTAACCTCATTACAGGAGTTTTAATGTCATTTCAGACCATGATGTCATTCTGCCTTTGAAGCAAAAACAGTACACATTAATTGAGGAGTATTTGCTTTTTGGCTGCAACTTTCTTTTTCTTCCACTCGATAAATTCACTCCATCTTTGTGCTGGGGAAAAAAAACGTGAACACCGAGCTCTGTTGGGGTCGAATGTTTTGCTTAAAGGCACCTGTACAAACACTGTAAATCCCTGCCTCCTTTTAATGTTACACTTGGAAGCTATTAAAACGTGCACAGAGGTAGTTGTGAAAGGCAAAGCGCGCTAACTTAGCCATCTGGCACGAACAACAGCAAAGGAAACGGTGACCCATGTGAAAGATTTTGTGAGAGAAGTGCTGAGTAGCATCTGCTCGCTGTGAAAACGCCTTGGGTCCTTCCCATGACATGACAAATTACACTGGGCAGTTTACATTTAATTATCCACTTCAATGCTCCCACTATGAAGAAGTGCAGGAAACGGGGAAAGTCTTTAACATGATCCTCTCCTCGTCTCTTTACCGTTTCCAGGTTGATTTAATGTGAAAACCCCCGTTCTGCGTCTGCACCGTAACGTTAACATTAACAGATGTGACACGCGCTCTCGTAAGTGGACGTTTTTTTATGACACACATGAACTTGTTTGATGGTGATAAATCGTGACTATTGTCTGCTGTGGTTAGCAGGCTACCAGATGGGAGGAAACAGTATATTTCCTGGGTGTCACAGCTGGCTGTGTTTGCAGAGAAGAGCAGACTTGTTTAGCAGGCATCGGGCACCATAAGAGAGATCAGAAGGATGATGCTGTGAGGATAAATAAGCCAGCTGTATCCTTTAATTTGTCATTGTTGCGCTTTTTGTATTGTTTCATTATGTTAAAGTCAAGGACTGTACTTAAGGGAAATTTTGAGGCACTTCTTCTTTCTTTGTCCTCGTCTAAAAACTGCTTTATAGTTCTCCTTTACAAGTCAAACATATCTTATGGTGCTTTAACAGAAGGTCCAGAAAATTTAACTTCCCAATCAACCAATTCCAGGAATTAAATGGTTCCTGTGGTGCAGTGTTTCTCTTTGTTTTCACCAACTGTGTACTTAGAACGCAGGTAGATTGTGCAAATCAGGTGAGATAAAATAAAAGTAATTGCAATACAACAACGGACCAGTAGGGGGTGCTTTTATGCAGAAGGATTTGTTGAAAGGAAATTAACGCTGGGAGCAAAGTGATCGATGGTTGAAGCTGTTTCGAAAAGCTGGTGTTGGAGCGGTGTTTCAGCTTTAGGATGAGCCCATTATTAAATGACTTTCAGCAAGATACGTCTTTCTCAAACAGCTCCAGCTACAGGTCATCATTTAGAGCATTCTCAAGGACTTCTTCTGTGTTTAAACAGCTGTTGTAAACTGTATATCTGGCTGAAGGTCTCCAGTTTTTCAGGGTCGCTCTTTAAACTGTAACATCGGGAGCTGACGGAGAAACTTTGACACTATCAGGCTCAAAGAGGAACCATTGATTAAGAGTTATCAAACCAAGTCAAGCACTACTGTGGTGCTCCACCAATCAGAAAGCCCCCAAAGTTCCTGGAAAGTCAAACTCCTCAGGAAGGTTTTTGGATACATGTCTTACCTCAGAACTAAATTTAGAACTATTTGTCTCATGTTGGGGTCGGTTTTTTCTTCAATACTATTTTCGAAGTTGTGATATTACCCCAAATAATTAAAATCTAAGAATTGTACTGATGGATACTGTACTGATACAAAGAGCCAATCCAAAGGACCAAGCACATTGTTTCTCAAAAAGTCAAAAACCACCTTAGGTAAACAGCGAATGTGACATAATGACTCCAAACAGGTGGGATGTTCCAGTTATTGTGATTGCTTTCCAGGCAATTCTTGCACTAATTACATTTAATTGGTCAAGGAAACTATAAAACAAACTTAGTGACTGAAATGTGAAGAATCTAAACTTTCCAACACAGTATGCATTCTGATTTTTTGAGCAAGGCGTCAGCGTTTATACTTTAATAACCTCATATGAATGGTGAACAGGTCGCAAATAAACCAGTGGAGCATAAGAAGTTAATTAATATTAATAAGCACCACATGTGTATTGTTTTCAGAAGAAGGAAGACTTTCTAGAGACCAGACAAGATTATTCTACAAATTCTACCAAAAGATCTATGATTCTGTGTTCTTACTGGACGAAAAAGTGACCTATGTCTGATTTAGTTTTTGCTCATTTGTGACTTCATTTGCCAGATCTTTGGTTCTATGATCACAAAGTGAGCACCCAAGTTTCAATGATCAAGACATTGACGTCAATCTTAAGTGGCACAGTTCAGTCCCGGATGGACGGGCAGATGTGAGAACCAGCCGCTGAGTTTGGCACCATTTCACTACACTGGAGGCTGCCACTTTTAAACCACACAAATCGAACATTTGTCGCGTAAAAATGTGCAGATTCATATCTGAAAAACATGAGATAAGCCTTTTTTTTTTTCGTTTCTAAAAGTTTCATCATGCAGTCGATTTAAGGACAGTTTCAGCCAACAACACATACGACTGAGAGGCCGAGTTCTCAGAGGAAAAATAGTCCAACAGATTGTTAGATTAGATCATTGTTGTTCCCATTTGCATTTGAGAATCCTGTCGTTCATGCATTCAGATAAAATTCAAATCAATTCTTTTCCCATGATTGAAGCAGAAATCTGAGTGTAGTGGAGGAACTTTTGGGTGGAAAAATGCTGCTGGGAAGAACTGAGAGTGCTCACATTTGATGAAACGTTTATTGCGACTGATATTCAAACATATGAATTACTGGTATGACACAACTCAAAACAGGTATGTTTTGTGCATGTAAATATCTCTTTGCCGTTAAATAACACACATACTTGTCTGTTTTCCACCTGCTGTTTCTTTCATACCCGCGGTCTGTAAGGGCAGTAACTTCAAAAAGCCTTTCATCAGCATTATTTGTGGAGACTATTCACTGCTCCCTCCATTTATTTCAGTAGAAACAAGCTTTTTTGAAGCCAAATCATGAATCTAGGTCACCATACATCTCATTACTTTTGATACTATAGCTACAATAGGCTGCACAGGAGAGTCACGGAGCTGCACAATAGCAGGAAGTCGACTGCAATATGTTCCAAAGACAGAAGGTGAGTCACAGCGGGCGCTTCCACCGATGCCCAGGATTTAGGTCAGCCAAGTAACTCCAGGCGGCACGGGTCCTTCCCCGAGGTCACAGTGCAGCCTGAATCTGGACCAAGGATAGCAACAGGGGCCCTGGGGGGCATAATGGGACATTAATTTTTAATGTAAACTAACCCATCTCTGGTTGTGGGCAAAAGGTGATGAGCAGTGTATTTGACACCACTGAACATGTAAGCGTTGTGGTGGAGCTGGTTGGTTTTTTTTATACTCTGCGTTTTTATAATTCATTCCTGGAGCTGCAGCGGCGGCGGCGGTGAGGAGACAAACACATTTAGCTTTTATCCAATGAAACCTGAAGCTTGTTGAACAGCTCAGAGGCTGCACAGTGTTAAAGTAACAATATTTACCGGGTCCCTGGAGTGAGAGCGGTAAACAGATAATACCTGTTGACGGCGGATAAAAAGCAGAGAGTCAGAGTGGGAACAGGACGCTGGGTTTTTTAGGCTCTATTTTCATCTCACAAGAATGAGAAATTGTCTCTTTTATTCATTAATCCTTCAATTTTATGTGTGTGTATATAAAGCAATCTCACACACACAGGTATAAAAACAGGAATTCAGCAGCCACAGACCAATTTAAAACTTTGTAATGAGTTTGAAATTTGAGGATGAAGCATGATGTGACATAATTTGGACTCAGAAATCCTCGACAGCACATTTAATTTCGAGAACAAGAGCTGCCACAAAATCTGTCAAGGTGCATGTCCTCCTGCTGAGGTGATTACAGTTTCAACATGTACCTGCTCAGAGTCCTTTTGTATGCTGAGAATGATTTGTATGGGCTGAGATTTGTGCCACTAGAAAGTGGATTTGAACTTTTATATTGCATCTGAAAAACATGATTCTAAAATTGAATTTAATGTTTTGAAAGGGCCTTTTTTTTTTTTTGCTTTGTACTGTATTTAATCTACTTGAAAATTCAATTGCTATGTCCCTTAAGGATACTGTGAGTACTTTCTGAGTGATCTTTAAAAAGTGTCTTATTTAGATTTGTCTGTTCATAATCACCAATTTAAAATGAGGTTATCAGTACTTAAAACGATTGTTTCTGAATGCCAGTCCCTATCTTCCCAATTGGGACTGGACTGGTTGGGTAGGACCTGATTGATTTACAACATGCCAAAGTTTCCATGACAACACCCCGTCAGCTGACAAAGTTAAGCAGTGAGAAGAGAGGTCTATGTTTTTTCTGCTGAATACAATTTCTGCAATTTATATAGTTGTAAAGGTGGACACTGGAGCTGGACTGTCTGACAAAAAAAGGGACAGAAGAGCAGAAGAAAGCTAAACAGGAGAGTGATAGAGCATGAGCTAAAGGCTAAAACACAGCACTGGTAGGACATGACTGGGATTCATTGATGTGACACGTTACAGACATGTCTTAGAGCACCAGGCTGTGAGTAACGCTAAATGTACCCGGCTACCAAACTACAGTACAGACTTAGAACATTTGCTTATTGTCACGTTTCAAACAAGAGGGCTACATAACTGTTAATAAGTGCATAAGTTGTTGCGTTGTAACCAGTAAAAAGTCGTCTTGAATAAAGTAAATTAGTTTAAAAAAAAATAGGTCTCCATTCATCTTACAAAACAAACAAATGCCTTGTTATGAGTCATGAGTCATGTCATCATCACAGTTTGTCCAATCCACTTCAAAAAGATTCTTCTCAAAGTCCCTTTAAATTCAAAAATACAAAGTTCATTTTCAGTTCAGTGTGACACGACCATTAAACTCTCTCTCCATGAGTTAGAGCCAACGTGAAGAGGATTTTTGTGACTCAGTGCTTTATTACTTTTCCTCATGGGTTGAATTGTGCAAACTGAAAAATTGAATTTTTGTATCTTTAAATTTAAGGAATAAAGTGAGATGAATTTTCAAGTTGGTTCAAGAAAATTTCAAAGCAAATGAATTCAGTCACAAAATATTAATTTCAAGTTCATATCATGCTTTTCAAATTTAATATAATAATTCAAATTCAGTTTCTAGGGGCACAAACCTCAGCCCGTAAATTTGGCAGCACTTAACACGGAGCATTATTTTCATCGACCTCAGAGACATGTTGTACATCTCTTTGTTAACATGATTATGCATTTTGCATTTGAAAAGTGTGCAAAGCTGCTTGAACATCTATTTATTCTGCATAATACTCTCCTCTTCCATTTCAATATCATCATTATTCTGCAGCCTTCTTCGCCGTGACCTTACTAAAACTCAGGGAGCTGTGGAGAACCCAGACAGCCATGTTCATAAATGTAGGTTACATTAATGACATTTGACCGCTTAAACTGACCCACATTGAAAATACCAATCTATATTAATGTCTTCTACTCCATTTTCCAATATATATTAATGTTGGGTATAAATTTCTGGGGTTATCTGGGCAGACGTTTCATTGGCATTCTTCTTTGGTTAAATGGACTTCCTGTTAATTATTCATCACCCTTTCAGCAAATGATGCACAACAGAAAATGCTGACTCAATTATTTGTTTTCCTCTTTATCTATTAGGTGCGTGCTTGTGTTTGGGTGTTCATTACAAGTGTACACTTTTTTGAGAACAGCGTGTTTGATTTAAGTGTAAATATTGTTCTGCTGGATGTTTTTATTCCAAACAGGACGTAGGCCTTCATCGTACGGTGCATGCATGATGGGAGCTGCTCCTGCTGCAGCCTGGCGCTCTTGTTTCTGTAGAGTAAACATGTCAGTGTGCATTAGAGGTATAGATGCCTCCACATGTCTGCATGATCAGTGAACCCACCTGCTGCGATCGCTCTCTGAACCTGCAGAGAGCAGCAGCGGTGGTTTGTGAAAAAGGCCATTTTTCTAAAATCCCCTCTCAAAGTGGGACTCATCCAATAAACGTTTTATTATTCATGAGCATAAACTGCTTTAAGTGAGAAGTTTATGCCTGTGAGACCCCCTGAAGCAACGTTTGCCTCATTAGTAGCAAAGATTTCCATTGATCATCTTTTTAAATCTGCTTGTCACAGCCTTAAATCCATTGTGTTTGTTGCACACGCTAAAAAAAAAAAAGTATCCATTGCTGGAAACGGGGCTGGATTTTTCAAATCTCCTCTCTGGAAGCCTTGTTTGGCGGTTTAATCTGTTACGCTGTGATTAGATAAGGCAGTTTTGATTACAATCAAGTATTCACCCAGGACGTGGAATCAGCCATGTTAGATTGCTGCTGCAGATATTAATAACACTTCATTATATACAGCAGCATCTCAATCCTATACATCCACCAAGATTTATTTATCTGAAGCACTAACTGGGATTAAATGACAGAGACATTTGTTATGTAATGTTTAGAGGCCCTGTGTGAGTTAAAACGAGGTAATGAGACAATCAGAGGAGGAGACGACATGTTAAAGTGCAGACAATCCATGTAAACAAATACATGAAAATTTGCTAGTTTTTCAATATTCTCTTTGTTAATATAGATCAAATACAGGGAAGTTGGATCAGTCGATGTGTAAAATCGACTCCTGGGTTTCACGTCAGACCAGACTTTGTAAATCAACCCCTCCCACCCCCTTGTGCAGGACATTTTGCACATACTGTAGTGATCTGTTCAAACCAGAGTTTACCAATAAAAGAAAGAGCAAAGTTATGTTTGTTCTGCTTCATAAGGATGGAGTTAGTAGATGAGCACTGGTAGGACACAACCAGGATTCACTAACGTCAGAGTCAGAATCGGGTTTTATTGCCAAGTACCAGGGGTGGAGGTTTAATAACAAATACTCAGACGACTGTAATTAAGTAGTTTTTTGGGGTACTTGTACTTTAATGAGTAGATTTTCAAGTCTGCACTTTTACACGTAATTAAGTAATCATTATGCCATGTAATCTACTTAGTTACTTTTGAAATCATACTTGAGTGTTGAGTACAATTTTCATTAATATCTAGACTTTTTATCTGCATTTTTGTAGCCAGTAAGGTGATTTGATAGCAAACAAGCCAATGAAAACCAGGAAATATGGATGAAAAACAAAACAAAACAAAAAAATGTTAATGGATGTTTATGATTGATCGCTAATTGATTTTGTGTTAAGAATTTAACCAGTTAAAAATGTATTCATGGATGTTCTTTCAATAGTCATGGCAGCAAGTGCAGCTCATCTAATTTTGTTTTTGTCTGCCTGAGACCTTTGCTGAATAAGGAAATAAAAACTTAAAATGAGAAAAAGACAGACAAAAAAACAAGCAAAGAAAATGAGCGAAAAACACTTGTTTTCTATCTTATCAGTTATTAATGATTATTGATTGATAGCGTTTTAACTATTGGTAAAGCAAAACACAAAATGTAGAGCCCTATCTGGAGAGGAGACAGTGACATCACCAGTTAAAAGTAATTAATTTGACAAATACTCTGTAATTTTACTTGAGTGTTTTTCTATCACCAGTACTTTTACTTGTGATTGAGTAATATTTTAGCAATGTAACAGTTTGTACTTGAGTACAGATTTTCAATACTCTTTCCACCACTGCCAAGTACATTTGAACATACCAGATAGTAATTGACAACAGTAAACGAAAATATTGCATTATGTCCGTTATTACAAACATTTGTTTCATAATTCAATCAGAGAATCATTATTAGAACCAGCCAATCATCCTGAAGGAAAAAGCAGCAGATGTTGACAGTCATAACTCACAGACGGCCATACATAAATAAAAATGTGATGATTTTTTTTTTGGACTCCGAGGGTCTGATGTAACTTCCTGAGGCTGAAAACAAACAAGAACACAGAAATGAAGCCGTCCCTGCCTGGTAGAGCTGACAGCAGAGGAGTAAAGAGAAATGATGGAAATACTCAACAACATATGAATATCAAGCATGTAAGAAGGATTATGACAATCCCTTGTTTTCAGAGCAGGTTCACTTTCCAAACCGTGTGTTTGGAGATTTTAGACAAATCCTTCCAGACTGAGAGGTTGAATAAGTTTTGGATCAGGAAAAAGAGAAAATAAATCCGCCTCACATGCTGCACTCACATAAAAGATTAATGATGCTTAATATCGGAGGCGTAAAGAGGTATTTAACGCCATCCTGGTGTTGTTGTATTTGTTTAGCACAGTGCTGGAAGGTGTTAGCATCCTCCAACATTGGAGCATAATGAGAGAACACTGTTTGCATCACAGCGTACAGCTGGTCTCATATTCTCATGGCCTCACATTCCTTGGTAGCTACTCAAAATGCATTGCAATCCGGGGACCTATTGTCTCTCATGAGATGGCTGTCCACGCCATTACAGGACCGCCGCCATCATGTTAAACAGTCTGCGACAGGCGTTGGATTGTAAATGCTGTCCTTTTTATTTTCTCCAGACTGACGCCCATCTGTATTTAGAGAAATGGACCAAAAAACTCATGCCAGTGCTTTTTTCTAGTTTTCTGGTGTGTGTGTTTTTTTCACGCTGACTTCTTATTCCATTGGCGATTCTGCCAAATTGTTTTTTTCTGCTTCACTTTGTAAAGATACAACTGTGATGACAACATACTTATTCAAGACATCCTCCTCGCTGTTTTAATCCTCATTTTTTTAATCCAAAACAGGCTTTTGTTCTCACTGATGAGCTCTTGTTGTTGTTCAGCTATTGTTTTACTAAATGGGAACTGTTTGACATTTACTTAACAAACAGCAGATTTAATGTACTTCATCACGTCTCGTCAAAAACCCTCTGAGAGAGAAATGAAGAATGTTGTTGAAATAGCTATCATATGTGAAAAATGTGTTCAATTAAATGTGTTTCACAGTTTGTTATTACTTCAGCAAATTATGTAACTTGCTCCTTAAATCATGCATGATGTCTCAGAGTTGAAATGTTGAAAGCACATAATTGCTAATAACACATCAGCACAGATAGTTAATCTCAGGTGATGCATGTTATTACATTCAAAAGCAAAAGCTATTTTTCTAAATAATCAGATTGCATTCACCCCCTCTGTATCCTCATTTCTCTGTTTCTTTGAGGATCTTGTCAGTGCAAGTGCACAATCTGAAACGAGGCTTTGCTGTGATCCATCCGTCAGCTCTGCAGACTCCAAACGTCTCTGCTGTTTGCAGCGAGACAGGTGCAAAGGTTTGGCCTGAGTCCCGATTGATTTCCATCTTTGTATGCAGCATTAATGCAGTGCGTGTTATAATGTGCACCCTCTGTCTGGCTCAGTTTCTGCTCGGCAAACTATGTCGCCGCCGCCGCCGCCGCTGCTGCTGCTGCTGGAGCGTGCATGGAAATGAGCTTGTGGTATAATCCGAGGCGGTATCGGCACACATCCTACACTCAGACATCTCCCAGTCGCTGCTTATCCACAGACTTTGGTTAAGCTACCTGCCACACTTCCTCAGCACCCATTCAGAAGTTGGAGAAAAGAAACTGGGGTGAAGTTTTTTTATCCTCGACTGAATTCTAAATACATAATTAACCTATATTCAGCTGTACTGCTTCATCATATAATCCTCAGAAAGTGCATGTAACTGAAAAGTATTAATAATCACATCCTACTTAGTGGATTTCTTGAACTGCAAATATTATAGCGGCTCTGTTTAAATTGTTTCCAGATGAAGTATTTCTATGAGAATGAGGGCACACAAACTTTGCCACTTATAGCAGAAAGTGGGATAAAATAAGAAAGAAACAGCTCTCTTAACAGAAACCTTATTCAAGAGCAGTGAGAGCGTCATCAATCTGTGAATCATTTGTTCAATTAATAACCAATAATGAATTATGAATCTGCTCTCACAGCTCAGCTCTGTCCAGCATTACTACAAAATAAATCTAAGAAGTCATTTTGAGCAGAGGAGAAGTCATACAGTTTTGCTCATAAGTTCACAAACCCTGGCAGAATTTAGGATTTTTTGCCATTTTAACACAAAAAAACTTTTCTTTCACTCATAGTCAGTGCTTGGGTGAAGCCATTTATTTACAAAAGGGCTTAATTGTAAATTCAAACATGACAATGATCCAAAACACAAGGCCAAGTGGACCTGCCATTGGCTACAGCAGAAGAAAGTGAAGGTTCTGGAGTGACCATCTCAGTCTCTTGACCTCAATATCATTGAGCCACTCTGGGGAGATCTCAAAGCTGCAGTTCATGCGAGACAGACCAAGAATTTACAGGAACTGGAGGCTTTTTGCCCAAAAAAATGGGCAGTTTTGAGAAAATGAGAAAGTGAAGACCTTAATCCACAATGACCACAAAAGACTTCAAGCTGTTATTGATGTTAAAGGGGGAAATACACAGTAAAAACTATGGTATGTAAAGGTTTAATCAGGGTCATTTTGGTAGTTTCTGTTTTAAATGGCTTTACCCAACCACTAACTATGAGTGAAAGAAAAGTTTTTGTGTTATCATTCATAATCTCTGAAAAAGTCCAAGAAATCAGAAATTCTGGTAGGGCATGTAAACTTATGAGCAAAACTATTTTGCTTTTCTCTGCTAAAGTAGATGACCCAGACAGGAAAAACTGATAAATATCATTCAGAAATAACCTATTCTGGCTCTGATAATCTTATTTTAAATTGTGGTGGTTTACAATCAGGCAAACATATAGAAGTGAGGCCTTAAAAATTCTTCATAGGGACCAAGACGTGTTGAATGTACTTCTGTGGTTTCTATTACTTGGAGTTTGGTCATCCTGGCCTCTGATTGGTTGTTAAGAGTAAGTGTGTGGCCTCAGTAAAGTGCTCTTATGACACTTATGCAGACTGTTGAATGGTGAGAATACACAGCTTAGACACAGTTTCAATATGTTGCTCAAAAGCTCTTCAATCTTATCTCAAGTCATTTTGGGTCATCGTCAAATTTTTATCTGGATGCAATTTCCATCTTTATTATCACATCTTACCTCTGGAGGACATGAATTCACATGAAACCTCTATGAAGGTAGAAATAAAAAAGTGCAGGAAAGTCTAGCCAATGAAAGAAAATGTTGCCCAAAGCTGGAGGATGTTCAGCTCTGGAGCTAATAGAACTAGCTTTTCTTTCAGTTCTCTGGTTATATTGCACGCAGCGATAATGGCCGCCAACAGGTAAAGAAAATATTGTGGGAAAAAAACAATTCCATCAAAACCTCAGTTCAGCTCAATGAAGCCGAATGATCCCTCTCAAGCTCGGCTGGATAAAGTCAAACGTCTTGGTTGCAGACATCAATCCTGTTTATGGCTGTTAGGCTGGAGGATGTTTTCTCGCTCTGCTGTTCGACACAGCCCCTCACAGCGAATTCTTCCAAAAAGGACAGCGCACGAACAGTTATTCTCCAGCTCGGGGGGCCGCACAGCTGTCTGCCGCAGCCGCGCGCTCATTTATGATTGATGTACGCGATCCGTCCAAGTTGATGTTGCTCGGTGTATAGCTGCGTTAAATATTAAGCTTGATGATAAACATATATTTTGGGGAAAAAGGCGAACACAAGACAGACAAATATTTGTGATGTGAAGCAGAAAAAAGTGCCACAAACATTCATATCCTGGGATTAGGGCCTTCTTGGCATCCATCTTTATTTGTGAAATAAAACCCGAATGCTGTGTTCCCTGACATAGATGATGACAATGTCCATTTGCTGCTTGGACAACCAAAGAAAATGATGCATGATCCTGCTGGTAAGCTGTTTTGAAATGGGTCAGCTGAAACATGGCTGTGTGCCCTGAACTGAACCACTCTCCAGAGGTTGCAGGTGGATTATTCCAGATGTGTACAGCACGAGTTCGTCTTTGCACGGCGAAAAGGCAGATTTCTCCGTCCCTCTCTTTCTCTCTCTCTCTCTCTCTCTCTCTCTCTGGGTAAGCCAAAGCTGCCGGCTCCATCAAAGTGAATGAGCTTGCGTTGTATTTCATGATCTGCACTGAGAGAATAAAAGCCGAGGGTTTCTCCTTGTTGGAATCTGCATTAACAAGCAGTGGGAGCGAGGGAGCAGAGTGGGCAGAGCTCGGCGCGCACTGTAAGACTTGTGAACGTCTCGTAAGACGCGTCAGTGCATTGAAATCCAGGATGTGCCTTTTTGATTGACCAGTAATTTTACATTTTGTAGGTGTATTTCATGGTTGAGCTCTGGGCTGTGTAAAGTGAAATACAAGCATGCAAGGAATATAAGCTCATGAAAAGTTTTTAACTGACCAAAATAAACCACATTTCATTTGTGTACTGCCAGCACGGCTTGAAATTAACTTCTTGCCTCACTAGGTACTGCTGCAAGAGAAATTTTTTCTTGAACACAGCTCAGAATTTTTCTCTTGACAAGCATTTTTCACCAGAAATAACTGGAGAGCATCCAAATACTCTGAGAATTTAACCGTTTTAAGCAAATTCAGCTCAAGTAATCTGACTGTTAGCTTATTCCCAACCTGTGATTAAACATTCAGTATGATTAAAACCTCCTAATACACACCTGTGTAATGAAACATCTGTTTTAAAGCTCCTGATAGACTGTCTACACGTGCTTTCTTATGAATGTGTACACCTGAGGCTAGAGAGCACTCCGGCATCGAAGTAGACATTTTAAAAATTTATTGTGCTATGAGAATTGTAGCTATTTATTTAGAATATCATTCTGACTGTGTAGTCAAGTCGTATAAAAGGTGCAGAGCAGCAGTTCAGTGCATGGTGCATCAAATTAAGATCAAATCTTCATGATACTGAGCAGATCAATCAGAGTTTCTTGCAGCTGTGGAAGTAAATCCTCCTGAGAGCAGACCTCAAACTAAACTATAGTTTGTCTAAGAAGGCAAGGTGACAATCAAAATAATGATGCAACAGTTTCAAAAGGACCAAGAATAAATGCAGGCAGTTTTATAGAAGCTTTCTGAAGTGTCCTTAACTCCCAGATATCCTGCTGTCTGCCCATAAATTACCCCACAGCCCCGGCTTCAATGCTGAAATGAACTCTCCTTTTCTCTTTCAGGAGTCTGATTTCTCGTCGTGATTGTGGTCACGCAGAGTTCATCACAGCAGGACCCCTCAGTTGTTGGAAAACATTAATTTCCAAGAACTCTTATCATGCTAAACAGTTTCTTATCAGGTGAGGAACAGAGTAGGGTGATCAAACCTTTGCGATCTTCAGATGACCCCAACTTTTATCTTGACAGTGAATCCGACTCGGTATCTGGCAGGCAATTACCACTGAACTTAAACTCTGATCTGAGGTTATGAGTGAATGTCACGCCCCTGTAGGATGTGGGGTAATAATCACAAGAGTGAAAGTGCGATACTTCCTCCGTGAAATCTGTGAAGGTTAATACGCTTTCTTTCAGAAAGAAAGATTCATAGAGTGCCAGAAATGTCTGTCTGACTCCCTGAAAGGAGATTAAATATGAGCAGAACTAGACACAGATGAACAAGAATGGTGTGAGAATATTTCTTGGCTCACTTTAGACCCCTCATTACCAACTGAATATGTTTTAAAGTCCTTAGCCTTCCTGAATACTGTTGCTGACCATGTCCAACCCTTTATGAGCACAGTGTACGCATCTTCTGATCAAGGTGTCCAGCGGGATAACGCTCCATTTTTCACACCATCTCAAACTGTTGTCTTGAACTTAAGTTTCCTGTACTTCATTGGCCTTCACAGTCACGAGATCTCAATCCAATAAAGCTCCTTTAAGATGTGGTGGAACAGGAGATAGTCATCATGGTCGTCTGTCTTTATAACTCCTCCTTTTCCCACTGGACTAGTAACATGATCACATTCTTATTACAAAGTGCAATATCTGCAATATGTTTGTTTTACAACGCTTAAAGAGTCAATATCTGTTGATCTGCTCACCTGCATTCAATGTGTAACACAAGTTCCCAATGTGCAACACATGTTTTTCAACGTGCAATATACCTTTACATTCATACTTCATTTAGTTCACATAAGTGCAATATCCAAAACCGATCAGTTTTGTCACATTACCATGTAAATAACTCTTCATTTTTCTTATCTTGTACATACATATTTTGGTTACTTACTGTTATTTTATTGCTTATTTCTTGCTTATTGTACCAACTGCACACTTATTCAGTATTTTATTTCACAGGATAAATAAAGTATTTCTGATTCTGATTCTGATCATGGATGTTCAGCCCACAAATCTGCAGCAACTTAGTTATTATGTGGATACAGAACAAAACCTCTGAGGGATGTTTCCAGCACCTTGAGTCTATGCAACTCAAAACTTATGCTCTTCTGAAAGCATAAGGGGGTCCAACCTGGCGCTTGCAAGGTTTACCCAACAAAGAGGATGTTGTAGAGTGTGTGATAGTGTTTTTAGGGGTCAAACGATGGGCAAAAGCTATTCATAGATTCAGTGGCATAAACTGTAAATCTGCCAGATACCAGATTTGGCTCCACTCATACATTTGGATAAGACTTTTTTGGCAACGGCAACCTTGCTCTTGCACAGTTTTTGTAAATAAAAGCACAACCTTGATTTGTGCATCTCAGACCATCATCATGTTGTTTTTCTCTGGACCCTTTTTATAACAATGATACAAACTGAATATGAATCAGCAAAGAATTTTTGACAAGGATCAGCAAGAATGACCCAAATGAGCAACTTTCTGGGTTAATAACTAAAAGGCAAAATTGGCTCTTTATTTTCAAAAGTGTAAAAAACAAAGTGTCAGCATAAATTAACAGCCCGAACGCTGGAAACTGAGAACAAAGTATGAACGAAAAATCCCAACTATGCTGAAACAAACTCAACAAACAAAGTAACAACAAAGAAACACAGTAGCTAACTGTGAAATCAAAACCAAAACGTCAAAAACAAACTTGGCTAAAAGTGTGGACGGTTGACAAGGATGACACATGGATGGACGACAAGCCAAGAAGAGACTGATTTTTCTGAGGGGGCAGTGCACAGAAATTTTGAAGGGCAGAGGTGAAAGAAAAGCGCTTGATTTGCCTCCCTAGAGCACTGTAGCGTGTGTTTTGGCTTCCAAGAGGGCAGTTTGTGATGTTTTAACCAGTCAAAGGGGCAGATTAGAGTATTTTGCCAACCATGAGGGCACTTCAGCATTTGTTTTACTCCCAAGAGAACACTTTAGTGCAAGTTTTTCAACAATTGGACCATGAGGGGAACAACCCCCTACCCCCCTCTGTCCACACCACTGTGAGGGAGAGACTACAAGATAAAACCAAACCAAAAATTAAAGAGCAGACTGAAGTGAAAGGTGAAAAATTAGCATAACAGATAAGAAAAGACAAATATATGAATATGAATTCACCAGATTTGACTTCAGTGGGTTCAGCTGCAGGTTTTCTGCACATATCACAACCAAGGAATCTGTTAGGGCTGAATGATATAGACAAAATTTCATATCTCAATATTAATGCCAGATATCTAGATATTGATATGATACAGTATGACTCTGGGATTGGAGAAAACTAGGTGTTTTTTAGAAAAATAAAAGCATCATAATATAACAAGATGTGGAAAGTAAGGTTAATTGCTTAGAGCTCACTGTCAGTCATCAACTTTAAAAGAAAGTCACCAATAATCATGTGACTGTCTGAGCTTTACATGCAGGGTAAGCTGGGAAAATCTACATCATTGAATTTTCATATCTCAACACCGATACAATAATGATATATCTTTCAGCCGTAGGATCTGTCGAATATGTGACTAGTCCTAATATTTCATTTTCATTCTGTCAGTCTAGGAAAATGGCATTCTTACTTTTGAATCATTCGTCGTCATGATTCTTCATTCAGAGGTGATGAATTCAGTCACGACCTCTGTTGTTAGTCAGTCTGAGCTTTTGTCTCCCACATCAGCACCAGATGCTCCTGTGCATGCCTTGGCTCCATATTACATCACCTGCACAATAACCCAACACCATCCTGCAATATTTTGGCTTCATGTTTTTTACAGCAGGAGAAGACGGAGGCCAGATATCCATATTTATTTACAGCCACTGGTCCTGATGTATTTGCATTTTATTACGGCTGAGTTTCTCTGTCCGTACCTGAAACACAGGGAGGATAACAGACAAGGATAATAATATGTCGCTTGAGGCAGAAGCGGATGAAAGATCAACATTAGTAGAGATTAATTAAAAGAAATGATGAAGACTTGTACTTTGTTGCATGAAAGTTTTTTCCTTTTTTCTATTTTAATCATCATAAATAAGTGATCTTTGAACCTAAACCACCTTTTTCATAATCTAACAGATAATGAGTTTTTTTCTTCACTCACTTCCATCAAAAGTTTGTTATAATAGTTTGAACTCAGAAGTAACAATGAGATCTGCTCAGAGATATTTACGTCATAAAAGTGCTTGAGTTAAAACAAAAGACAGGATAAAAGTGAAATAATGTAAACCAGAAGAGGGTCAGGGAGACGGCTTAATGGGTGTCATGGTGTCTGCAGAAAGAAAGGCCCCGCTGATGTGGATGATTGGTCTTCTGACAATGATAGATGGTGTTTCCTGGAGCCTTGCGGGGTCCTGCTGTGCTGCCAGTGACACTTGGGAGTCGCACTAAATGCCTGTGCCCGTGTCACAGCCCTACAATGAACGCCCGGGGGGAATGTAGGCGAGATAATCCACTGACACACATCCCATCAAAACTTTTACAGCACTGAGCAGCCGAGAGTGACAACAGCTTGTGAGGGACAGCGTTGTTAGTCCGTCAACATATTGAAGTGCAGGGAGGATTGAATGTACAGGAGATGGTCTTATTGCACATTTTCTTTGTAAATTAGCTTCCTGAGAGCAGTTATGTACTCATAAACCATTAGTTAGTCTCCCCTGTACTGGAATTGTACTTAAACTAATGACTTTATGAATAAAAGTAAATCACAGGTGCTCCAAACGTCCAGTGTTTCCTCAAGCTGCTGATTTAAGGAAGTGTTAGTCTGAAATCTTGTATCACAGGCTAATAGCTGTTTTAACCTTACGATACACTAATAAAAATCTTAATTGGTACTTACGACACAACTTTCCTCCGTAATGAGTTTTAATCAAAGTTTCACATCCTTGTCAAAACCTGTAAAGGCCCCAATTAAAGGGAAAAGGTTTGCTGAAGGGAGAGGCTCCAAACTCATTTAGATGTCAAAGAGACCTTCAGCTATGGCAGACACAATAGCACGCAGAGTAATATGAGCCCGCACAAGAAAGATGGATCCCCCTATGAGTGAAATTTCACAATTATTAGAGTACATATCTCTGCTCTCCATTTCAACCAGGGGCCAATCTTTGGGCGACATTTCATTATAGGGACAGGGGATTGTCACCATAATGAATTCATCAATGGTGCTAAGATAAATGGCTCAACAGGAAAAAGATGGGGCCCATCTTCCCCATCTGATGTGGGAAACTGTCTCTCAAATATATTGTCTTATTAGAGGAAGGGACAGCTATTTGGACACGGCGACCATATGAACATCTTTTTCCATTTAGCATGTTTGAAATATTAATGGCAACATGATTTGACCTATTCTGGAAACACGGCCTGTGGAATGATAGAGTTAGCTCGTCCATACGGAGCAGACCTCTGATCTCAATGTGCTTCTCATGAGGCTGAGAGTGAAAAATCCAAAGAGGAAGAGGGAAATCATGCTTTAAAGATCTTTTTCATGTTACCACGAGCTGATAGTCTCTTTGGAAAATACAAACATGTACAAACCCCAATTCCAATGAAGTTGGGAAGTTGTGTAAAATGTAAATAAAAGCAGAATAGAATGATTTGCAAATCCTCATTTACGTTCATTCAGTTGATGACACCACAAAGACAAGATATTTAATGTTCAAACTGATAAACTTTATTGTTTTTTGCTCATTTTGAAATTGATGCTTCACAGGTTCATGTTTCCCACTTCTAACTACACTCAATAAGTGTTTGTGAACTGAGGGTGCTAATTGTTGAAGCTTTGGAGCTGGAATTCTGTCACAGTCTTGTTGATTAACAACTTCAGTTGCTCAACAGTCTGGGGTCTCAGTTGTTGTATTTTGTTCTTCATAATGTTCCACACATTTTCAATGGGAGACAGGTCTGGACTGCAGGCAGGTCAGTCGAGTAGCTGCACTCTTCTACTACAGAGCCACGCTGTTGTGACAGGAGCAGAATGTGTCTTGGTTTCATTGTCTTGCTGAAATAATCAGGGACGTCCCTGAAAAAGACAAAGTGTCTTGGATGGCAGCAGATGTTGCTCCAAAACCTGTTTCTACCTTTCAGCATTAATGCTGCCTTCACAGATACTGGGACAGTTACCCATGATGCCATGGGCACTAACACACCCCCATACCATCACAGATGCTGCTTTTGAACTTTGCACTGAGAACAATTTGGATGGTATTTTTCCTGTTTTGACTGGACGACACCACGTCCATAATCTCCAAAAACAATTTGACATGTGGAGTCATCAGACCACAACACACTTTTCCACTTTGAGTCTTTCCATCTCAGATGTGCTCGGGCCCAGAGAAGCCAGCGGCGGCGGTGGTGGCGTTTGTGTGTGTTGTTGATGTCTGACTTTGTCTTTGCATGGTAGAGTTTGAACTGTCACTTGTAGATGTAGTGATGAACTGTTCTAACTGACAATGGTTTTCTGAAGTGTTCCTGAGCCCACGCTGTAAGATCTTTTAACAATGTAGTTGAAGAGGATTTGCAAATAGGTGTATTGTGTTTTTATTTGTATTTCACACAACGTCCCAACTTCATTGGAATTGGGGTTTTTCCTTATGTTTACGAGTTTATTTAAATTATTTAATGAATTGAGCACTTTTAGTTGTTCATAATTTTCATTCCAACTTCTGGCTTTGCTGTTATTATCCTCTTTACTTATTTAGTCACTGTTTTATCTCACTTGTGTTGTGTTTATCTTTCTTTACTGTTTCTATATGCTTTTGTTCTCCTTACCTCTGCTCCTCAGGTTCTTGTACCGCCTGATTTCTTTTCTGCTTCTGTTTGGTCTGTTTGTTTGATTGTTATATATTGTGTTGTTTCCTCGTCTGCGTCTTTTATTCACTGTTTCTTTGTCGATTTGATTGTGGGCCTCCGCTGTAAAGCACTTTGTAAACGTATGTTTTTAAAGGTGCCATATAAACAAAGTTATTATTATTATCATTATTACTGTAAATATGTCAGAGGTAACTTCATCGTAAATAAGACCTTTAAAGAAAAGCTTTAAGAAAGTGAAAAATGCTCGATTTTTCTTCAATGGTACAAAGTTTTGTACCCTTTTTCTCGGCTCTGCTTATATAAGCTCAGTTGTATTCTACACAGCGCTGCACTTTGCCATGATTTGAGTTTTCAAGTTGAGTTAGGGGGGTTTTACCGTAGCAGGAAAGGGATGCTCAGAACTAAAGTCTATTTTTGTGTCTGTGTGGAGGGGGTTGACTTGCATTCAAGTAGAACTATATGAAAGTGAAGGACAGAGTTATGAATTATGTAGGAGTAAAGAAAATCCTGCTGACAACAAAAAACAGACTCCTCAAGCACAGCTATACTGCAGCAGCAGGGCTGCACCGACTCCACCAACTCCTGGGGAGAAAAAGTAAGCAGACAAAACTCATTTATAAATTAAAATGATACTGTTCTTTTTCTTATCTTATAAATGTTACACACTATGAATGTGGAGCATCTAATACAACATTCAGAACTTCTTCATGTAGTAGATTCAAAGAGTAGAGGTGGTTTAAAAAGCTGCTTTTAGCTCTTTCGCTGTCTTCACCGTTTCGCGCAATCATCTGATTGATCGTAATCTGTGTGTTTGTAAGGCAGCGTGCTGCAGGTTCTCAAACAAAGGCATGACAAGTCACATTTAGGGGCTGAGCTTGTTTGTTGTCAGCTGCACACTGAGCTAACGCAGGGCTCTGGGATGCTGCAGTCATCTCCGTAATTACTCTGTCATTTCCTGCACGTGTAGCGCTCTGCTTAACCTCTGCAGCACACCACACGTCTAATCTGTTTCAAGAGAAGGAGCAGTAATCAGCAAAGTGAGCACATGTACTGTAAATGTATGGACTTCCTGTGATCCTGTGTACGCTCTTACAGTAAAAGCACGCAGACAGCTTCGAGCCATTTATTTTCACGCCACCACATTACCGTTAAGGGACTGAGATATTTGCTTGTTATCGTTAATTGTTTTCCCCGTGGTATTCAGTGGAGCCAATTATAATGTCTTGTGCAGGACATTTATATCAGCAAAAGGTCACATTGTTCCAATTCTTGCACAAATTTATCAACCAGTCAGAGCCACAGCCCTCATAATAATCAGCTGAAAGGTGATCCTCCTTCAATCAGATGCTGAGCTCCATTCCTGACTCATATTCTAATATGTTCTTTCACTCTGTCAAATACTCTGTAACCTTGCTTGTTTTATAACTGTTCATATCTAGATCATTCTGCGCAAACAGAATTAATTTGCATGCTCACTTTCCTACCAAGCAGTATCAGTTTAATTGCAGGCGCAGAAGCAGGTCACCCACCTAACACAGCTAATCTGTGTACATCTTGATTTTTATGGTTCAAACCTTTATTAGAGGCCTCTGAAAACAAAGCCACGGTGACGTGCCCCCGAAATGCCCCCTGCTCTCTCCGCTCGCTGCAAACACACCACATCATTATTAAACCTTTGTGCAAACCAGACAATTTTTTTTTTAATGTTGTGACATCAAACTGTTGGGTGTTACTGTGAGCAGAGTGTGAGGCAGCAGAGGTCAAATATCCAGAGCGGGTTTTCTAATAAACAGCAACAAATCTGAGATAAAAAACTTTTTAACCACTGGAACCAAAGCCTGCAGGGTATTTTTGTTACTGGATGTTACTTTTACCAGTGTGGTAGTTTTGAAACAATCTAAAGCTACTGTAAGGAGATTATATCTGGTTGTCAAACAAGCTGGAAGGAGGATTAAAAGGATATCCCAGCAGGGGTGCATAAGTGTCTGCCTAGTGTTTCATATTGGAGTCAGAGAAAATTGGCTTGCAGTTACACCAACTGACCACTGAATGAAGCTCAATGGAATATGGCAGCAGAGAGCACTTTAGAGGCTGATTTACAGCTCCACCACAGAGACCATTAAGGAGGAAATGACTTAAACAGCTTTAAGTTATTTAAAAACAGAAAGGGGTTTAGAGTGATAGTGCAAAATCGTAGATTTTGAACTGCAAAAAATTCCCATAAGTCAATAGATAAAGTCCATAAAGCCAATAAAAAACATTTAACAAAGCAGAACAAAAAAAGTGTTGGCTTACACTCTTCACACAGAGGAGCATAAATGTAAAAAGATGCTTTACTGGGCAGAATTAAACATTTAATGGTTAAATCCTGGAAACTCATCAGACCCAGACCCACAAAAATCCAATATATTGGACCTTATTACATCTAAACAACTAAACCAGGAGTGCCCAAACTTTTTCCCAAAAGGGCCGTATCAGGATCTGGATCTGGACTGTATCACGTTTGTTTATACAACAACTATAAAAACCATTTTAAACCCCAAATATCTCTGATCCTGCATTCTGAACCATTTTATGCTTCAACTTTTGTCTTTTTTTGACCATTTCATATCTTTAATTCAGTTTTTTGGTCCTCTCATGTGTTTTTTTTCTAATTTTAAATTTTAAACAACTCATGAAACACATTTTGCATCTTGCCAAATGCAATTAAATGTCATCTGTAAAAGTCGTGGAGTTTTTGCAGATTGTACAGAGCTTTAGCTTTTTAAAGTCGCCTATGCACAGTCCAAATCTTTGTGAAACGTTACCAGATATATTAAGATTTATTTCAAGCACTTGACAGAAACTGTAAATGTAAACAATTAAAACATGATTAATTTAAGTGACAAAATTAAGACATGGTAAGATGAGAGCTGGGGGCCGCTTGAAAATAGACGACGGGCCATGATTGGCCCCCGGGCCATAGTTTGGTCATCCCTGAACTAAAGAAATCAGAACAAAAAAAGAAAAACTACAGAAGTAATCATTGTCTTTGTTGTCCCCCTTTTATTTACTTATTTATTTAATCATTTATTTATGTATTGTTGTAGGATATGGGGGTTTAGGTTTAAAATAACTTTAGCTTCACTCTTTTGGTTTCCCTAAAGGTTTGAAAATTCAACATCAAGTTTATACAGTTGAACCAGAATAAATTTATTTCATTCATTCAGTTAGACAAATGGATGTTGCATCTCACATGACATTTACTAAAGGTTACATAATCTTGTCAGAGAAAATGCACCATTTATCAATTTTGTAATATTTTTAAAAACATAGATAACAACAAGATTATTGTTTTTGACTTCCACTGTTTTATAAAAATTGCTCCTTTTGATTTTTTGACCAAATGTGATTCAAACTAAGGCTTTTTTTTCCAGGTCATAGATATGATCTGAGACCCAGGTTTTCATTGTTATTCTCTCGCAGATGTAAAATAATTGTTTGATAGCATTAAATAGGAGGTATGATAGGATTCTTCCTCTGGGCACCATGAATCACCTTGTTACATTCCCCAGCAGCACGTCAATAGTTCAGCTTCAGTCTGGACAAAACTGATGGACTGACTGACCCAGATTACCATCCCCTGAGACATCCTCACACTCCAGCTAAAAATATTACCAGGTACATGTTTGTTGGTTTGTTTGTTTGGACGTAGACCACATAGACAGAAAGTACAAGCAGATCTGTGCCAAGAGCTACAGCACATCAGCAGACTGTCAGAGATAGTTGTGCTGCTGTTTTTATTCCTGCAGCTGAAGAAATAAAAAATAAAACCACGTCCACAAACAGACTGCACTTAAGTGTACACAGGTAAGATGAGGTGAAGCTCTTAATTGCTTGTGTTCACATAATAGTGTGACACCTTAGTTTGCATTTCTGCGATTTAAAACGCCGCTCGGTTCATTTCGGGTTCACATCAGAACATCAGGTCTGCAAGCTTCAGTGAGATTCAATACATGTTATATTTGTTTACATCCTTTCTGCGTAGTTGTTAGAGGCCAGTGTGCTTCACAGCAACTGAACAACAATCATCTATAATCCCGGGTCGTGAGGGTAAGTGCATTCATTCGGCTGCTTCTCGTGGGCAGGGAAAGCAGCTCAATGCACGGGCTTTTGTTGTCCTGTTTAGTTTAGTAAGTAGATGGCCCGAGGCAGGAAACAGGCTCCGTGTCTCGCTGTTGTCCGCTCCGTGCGCCAAAGACAGAAACCCAATGGGAGCAGTTCAAGCTGGCAGCATGGGTCAGGAGATATTTTCTGCAGAACACGGGGCTGTGAGAGCAGAGCGAGTGGGAGGATGCTGTCTGTGTATTTCATAAGATGGTGGCTGAGTCTGAGGGAACATTCTGTCGTTAGTTTGGAGGGTTAAAAAGCTTTCAGGAGACACCCTGATGGTTAAATCACTGTGATCTGAGAGGAGTGAGGGAACCATTACAACTGGGTCCAATAAAACCTGAGACGTTTCTTCTCTTCACTCTCTGTTTTGGGCGGACACTTAGATAAATAAACGGCATTATTAAAGGTAATGTGTTGACGTTAAAAAGCCTGAATATAGAGGTTTGAGACCAGGATGGAGAGACTGCTTTACAAACATCAAAAGTCATATTTACACACATTCCTCCATCCATTTATTTCTTGATATGAACAGCTGAGCTCACCACATTTTAGGTATTTGACTTCATTGTTGGAAGTAAACAGCACTGTTATTTTTGTAACAACTGTGGCTGTTATTGCTTTGAAAAGTGTGAAAGAATTCAATGGTGGCCGCTCAAGGTTTCATGAACGCCCAATTATTGTTGTTTTTTTTTTTTTTTTTACAATGTTATGGTTTAACTCAAGTAGAGTTTATTTCCCTTGACAGATTTTCAAGACAAATCTTACACCTGTAAGAGCCACAGGTGGAAAAATATTACTTAAACACTGACAAAAAAATACAGTGAAATGTGTATAACTAAATCAGTATTAAAACAAAGTTACATTTAGTGTCCTCCTTAAGGGTCAATGCGACTCAATGGATATTTGCCCCCAGAAATGAATTTACATAAACAATGATAAATAACAAAATTGTCAACTAAGTTTTTATGTCAGGCACTATATTTGCTGAAAAAATAAATAACTCCTTGGGTTGACCCGCTCTGTAGTGCCACCATCAGGTCAAACTTTCAGTTTTAGAGTGAATACATCTTGAAAAATTTTTATCCAAATTTTTTCGAACTTGGGAAGCAAAAATTCATGACTCTCATATTAAATCATATTGGTGTTCTTGACCTCCCATTAACATATTCATTTATTTGTATTTTCTCCTTTTTTGTAACATATTTGTGGTTAGTTAATATGATATCACTCACTCAACCCTCTTTTGTTATTCTTTTTTGTCTGACTTAAACCCCACCACCTCAACATTTAAATGACAGGTTTGGCCAATGTGCAGTTTATTGGAAGTGATTTTTTAACAGCAATGTTAACAATTTATCTCCTGACATTTTGAGTTAATCTTAAAAACTATTTCCTGAAAAATACACAACTTTATGGAAGTAAAACTGAGAGTCTTTCTTGACTTCACATAAAAACTTTCTTAAATGAAATATAAAGACAAGAAACCTTAACACTGTCATTTTCAGCTGACAAAAACTCAAAATAGTGGCTGTATTTCTAGCTAGAAAATGTTGCATTGTTGTTTACATTTGTGTTGTTATCAGCTTGGTATGTAATACACTTGAGTTGTCCTCATGCTAGAAACATGATACATTTCTTTTCTTAATACGAAAATAGATATGCATAGTGAGGAACTTAAATCTGATTGCTGATTTAGAAATAGAAACTCATTATGTTACTTGCTAATGAAAAAAGTGGTCATGAAAAAAGTGGTCATATTAGAGTGAAGGCACCAAAGTTTAGAGATTAGACTTAATCGTATGATCATGCATAAAATCATTGCTGCTGCAAAAAATAAATTCTTAACCTTTTATTTTTAGATTTGAAAAAATGTGTGGTAAGAATTTATATTGGCTGAATTCACCTGAGAAGTTCAGAAGATGTTGTATTTCAAGATATTAAAAGTTAAGAATGTACCTGAATTGCTTTTAATGATCAAAATAATCTGCCAGAATAAAACACTTGCTTGTCAAGTTTCATGTTACAAGAATAACATTTTAAAACAAATCCAGAAGTGTTGGTGTAGCTTCTGGAAAACCACCAACGCTCCTTACTGTCAAACAAATTCTCTAAATCATTCATACCCCTCAACTTCAAGGTTTTAAAAAATGGTTGAGCCCAAAAAATGTGTGATGTAGACTAAAGTTATGTCCGTACAAGACTGTGATTGTGTTTGTTTATGATATAAAATCTGTGTTTTCATGTGGGTTTGTTGAGAGGACATTCAAGGAACTACAGTTTTTTACTCTTCTGCAGGTTTTTACTCTCATAAATGTTTTAATTTCCCTCCACCAAAAGTTGCTGCTTGATTAAAATACCTGCTATGATCACATCAGGGTGTTAAAAAAAAAAATCAAGAAGCACAACAAAAACCTCGAGGGGAGAAAAAAACACCCTGAGGCTGAACTGCTTCATCACACACATCTGCTGCTGTCATTTAAATCACGACACAGGAAGTGGGTGAAAAAAGTCCAAATAAAAACGTGGTTCAATGGAAAATCAAACCCCAGATTGATGATCAGAACAGCCTCCCTGCAAAGCTGGATGTTAATGCAGCTCATTAAGTTTTGTGACGACTTCACAACAAATTCCTCTTTGTGGACTTTGATGTGAAAAATCTTTGAGGCCTTTATTGCTGCTAGGATGCCAGAAAACACACCTTTGTGCCATTAATCCTCTGACTAAATGTTGTTTTAAAAAAGCTGCAGATCAAGTGAAGATTGCTTTATATCACATTTAAAAGGAGCAGGAGAAATTAGAGGAGAACGAGCGTGTGAAGATGTGATGGCAGAACTCCAGTGGAGGACTTTTTAACAGACCAGGAGCTGGCTCTGGGTGCAGAGACAATTTAAACAACCTCACTTAAATTAGTGATGAGGCTTTTATTTCTATATTTCACTCTGTAAAGCAGAACATTTCTCTAAAGAATGAGTAAAATGTTCTTTTTTTCATCTCTGAGCCCTGAGTATGTTTGAGTTGAGTTGTATTAAACAAAAACACATCATCAGCTTTTTTAAATTACCAGAATAATTTATGGATTTATCAAGTTCAGTTATCAAGTTGTAAAAGTCCAAAAGGGGATTTTGGACCTCATTTTGGCCAGACTTAGTCCAATTCATTTTTAAAGTACACTGTGTCACTGCCAACTCAAGTCTTCCTTCTTTTCTTGATGGACTCAGGTTTTTTTTTTCTTGGTCCAACCTGAGTAAGACATCATTTAAAGATCTTTACATTGGAAATGTGGTGGCATCATTTAAACAGATATCTGAAAAAATAAACACTCTCTGAATCATATCTCTTTAGATACCTGCAAATCCGTAGTTTTCTAGAAATAGAAACCCTGATTTCTCCAAACTTTTATCAAATATGTCAAGGGTCTGCGCTTCTGGATAACATAGTGTGAGTGCTTACACCAGCTTTTTTGTTTTGTTAATATCATCATCTCTATTTTATTTTTTTTTCTCTTACTAAATAATGTGGTATGGCTATGTGTACATATTCACCTTTGTGTGTGCAGGTTACATGTATGCATACTTGATCGGTTTACCTTCTGCAGTTCTCTCTAACCCTTCTGTATAAAGTTGTTAGCCTAATTGCATAATTTTCTAAGTCATTTATCAATTAAAAACTATCAATAAATAATTTTTGAAGCTCATAACATGATTGACAGTTAGATAAATGTAAAAAAAAAAAAAAGGTTAGCAATAATAATCAAGATGATAAATACAATGTTAACAATAGCAGTAAAAGGAATAACAAATATACATTAAAATAGTGTTTTTTCTTCTCTTCTGGAAGCTTTCGAACATGACCAGGAGGTAAAAATGCTATTAGGCTCACGATGTGTTAAGATGACCTCAAATACTTACTGTGCACTATTTTTTTGTAACTCATTGAATGGTTAGTTCTAGCAGTTTCCTTCATTGTTTGGTTGAAACTGTACTTATTTTACTGAAAAAGCCATCAAAATGTATCTGTATGTTTCCAAACTTATTAATAATAAAATGTTGTGATAAAATATTAACTGTCACCCATAAAGTTGCACTCAAACATTTTCTACCTTTTCTTATAAAATTATTGGGATTTGTAAAGGTTGACTAGGTTCAAATTTTTCTGTGATATGCAGTGGTGTGCACTGGGGTGGGGGTGGGGGGTTGCCCCCAATCATGGCCCAAATGTTAAAAAAAACACGTGAAAAATGCTTCTTTGGCTCGTTGAAACACAATAACTCTCAATCCTGGGAGCCAAAACACATGCTGAAGTGCTTTCTGAAGTGCCAAATGCTTGCTAAAAATCCCTCCTTGGTGCCAAACTTGCGCAAAAGTGACTTCTAGGAAGCCAAAGTTCATGCTGTATATGCCTTTTTTTTTCACCCCTGCTCTTCAAAGTGTCTTTGCACGACACTAGTGACATGTTTTGATGACACCTATCAATCAAGAAGATATACATTTTGTCGACGAAGAATGAATTACACTGTCACAACAACTTAATAGGAAGAGGCAGAAAATATTTTAATCCAACTTCCTGAACAACACTGTGTAATTTATGAGTTTCTGTTGTTTATGATTTGCTTGCATTAAATATAACTGTGGAGATTTCATGCTGGCCCCAAAAGAAACAAATATAATTCAGTTTATATACCGTGGAAAAATCCTAACAGCATATATTTTCCCAAAGGGAGGGTCTCTTTTTAAAGAATTGTAATGCTGAATGCATATGGAGAATACTGGAAGGGGAGAAAACCTGTTTAGGATTGAGCTCACATTCTGTGGAAAACATTATTTCTGTGCAGCGGTGGATAAAAACACAAACAAATCCCGAAGACAGCCAGATTTAGAAACTAACCTTCAGTGAAGGCAGCAAGGAGAAAAGATTGGGAGAAAAAGCACGCTGCTTTTCCTGTAACACATAATAAATACCTGCTGCGTTCGTATCCTGGGCGCACATATATTACCGATGTTCACAATGCCGGGTCTTGGAGCATCAAAGAAAACAGTCCTTTGGAAAAACAGTAGAGGATGGAGGTGTCTGCAGGCCGTGATGGTGGTGTCAGGTTGCCTGCTAAGTATAGCCAGCAAAGAGAAAGGAATGATTATGCAATGAGCGGGGTAAATCTGCTCCTCCGAGCACAGATTCAGAGAATGTTGCTGTCTGTGCAAATAAACGCTGATGGGTAAGTGGGTCAAAATGATGGCAGTTCAAAACATCACCAGATTATCATTTCTGTCTATTCCCACTGCTCTGCTATGATTACTGTGCAGGGTAAAATATTGACTTTGAGATTCATGCATCTTGATTACCCATTTTAAGCCTCAAGGGCATGTAAACCAGGTACAACATGTTATTGATATCACTATTGATGGTATTACAGAGGGTGTGTGGCGTATGGAAATAACAACACGCTTTAAATAACTCGTGTTTTAGTTGCAAGGTTGACTCATGCCTTTGATGCTGCATGTCTGAAGGGAATACACCACCTTGTAAAAATAAAAAATAAAAACAAAATATAGGCGGAAAAATATTCCAAGCCATGAGGAAAAAATGTAAATCTTTATTTATTCTTTAAGCTGAACTTGGGTGGCTTGTTGGGAATTTGAAGACAAAAATACCCCAAGGAAATTAGCAGCAATAAAACAGCCGCAGCATCCGCAGAGAAACACAAGGTTAGGACATCACATTTGAAAGAAAACAAATATGACTGCAGCGTTTTAATCTCTCAACCATTAACTTGTAATTTCATACAATATTCTGCCATATATCCAAGGTAAGCAAAGAGTTATTTTACTGCTTCATCTGTACAACATATTACAGGAAGCGCCAGGGGAAATATAACAAATAACCTGCAGCGCACAGTATAGCAACAGGATATTACATCTAAGGAAGCAGAGTGCTGACTCAGGGAAGCTCCGAGGCGGACGGACTCTCCCTCCTCACAAAAGCACAATTGATCCAGTCCGAGCTCCCAGTGAATAACCAAAAGCTGCACACTGGATACAGCAAGGACAAAACAGGGCATTCGGAGTTCAAAGCCACCACACGGATATAATCACACATTTCCACCAGACAATTTGTTTTCTAAATTGCTTAGTGTTAACTTTGATAACCATTTGCATTTCAAGAGTATTGAGAAATACTTGTGAGTGATGATTTTGATGACTCGTGCCCTCCTCCCTTATTGTTTGGATCCAATGGCTGACTGAGTATCTTTAATTTAAAATAATCTATACATTCAGCAATTTTTTTTGCTTCTCAATATTTTCCTCTCTGGCCTCGTTTGAACTCAATATGCAAGAAAAAATCCTCATGCTCCAACTTCATATGGTGCATAAGCATCACTGTGTGAAAAACCCAATTACAACATTACACAATCAATTACATCCAAATGATTGAACAATAAAAGCATTTATTGTCTACTTCTTTTGTAAGGTAGAAGCTTTCTCTCTATTACCATGAGAGAAATTGATTTATACTCTCATCTTGAGTCAATTCAAGCTGTGAATTCTGGATGTAGGCCGGATGTCATGGTTTGGTACAGTGGCGTGCACAAACTTTTTGAGGGCCAGGGCGCAATGAAAAAAAAAGGTACACACAGTGCACATTTTTGCCATCCAATAGAACAGTCATAATGTTTTATACAGCCAACCTGGAGGGAATTTTAGCCAGTTTTGGCTCCCATGAGGCCACGATAGCACGTGTTTTGGCTTCTAAAAGGGCTCAAGTGTCTGGTTTTGGCTCCCAAGAGGAGACTTAAGCACATTTTGGCTCCAAAGAGACCTCTATGACACGTGTTTCAGCTTCCAATAGGGCACTTTGGTGTATTTTGGTACTCAGTAGGGCACTTCAGCGTGTGTTTTGGCTCCCAAGATTGCACTTCAGCACATGTTTTGGTTCACAAGAGGGCACTTTTGGGTGTTTTGACCCACAATAAAACACTTGAGCATGCATTTTGACTCCATAATAATTATGTTAACATATCAAAAGCCTGTCCATGTCCGGTCCAAGAGCAATAAAATCAAAGCCCATCCAACAGACTGGTCGCAGAATTCAACTTAAAGTCCATGTTGGAGTCAACTGTTGCAAAAATGCATTTTGTGGTTTCATTATAGTTTTTAATAGTTAGTCATCATAGTTATTTGAGTGATTGATAGCCGTGCTGACTGTTTGGGTCCATGCAACCAACTTGACCAGATTTGCAGAGCAGAGGAGAACCAGTGAGAGAAAACCTCACAAGACAGAAGTGCAGGAGTTACAGAACTTCCCAGCATTTGCATCAAAGTCACCAAAGAATATAACTTGTTGCTATTTCTAATTTTATCAATCATGTAATTGTTGGACAGCCAAGTAGTGTGACTTCAGTTCCACAGGTCTACCAGCCTGTAGATATATGGTTTGGTTCCACCAGTGAAATATGAGGCAGTATTTCTGTTTTACATATCACAGTGAATGGAGACGAAGGCATTTTGTCTATTTATTTTATATACTCTCACTATTTGGCGAGCTAGCTGTTACGTCAAGTTAGCAACCACATGAGGCTAAAATTGTGAGTTGGTGCAGTTGTCATTCAATTTAGTCTCCAACTCTGGTCTCGACATGACTTGCTTGAATAATGCCCCTAACAAAAGTGTCAAAGGAACCTTATTACTGTTACCATCTGGTAGAGTAGGCTGTCAGCTTGCAGTGCAAATACACAAGTGTACAAAAATAAATGCAACAAAAGGCAACTTTCATCAGTCAAGGTCCAGACTTTCAACACGCTAGAGCAGGGGTCACCAACTACATTTGTCAGAGGGCCAGAATTTTACCGGACAGTCACTTTGGAGGCCGGGCCCTCAAATAAAAATTGAATAGAAATTAAATTTTGGCTAAACATTATAATTTGATGTTTATTGTTTATATATATATATATTTTTTTTTTTACTTTTCATTACAAAACTGAAAGCATTTTCAGCCTTTGTGGGTCAGACTCCTATCACCTATACCACAGTCAACCAATTTTGGAGTCTAGTCGCGGGATTGGACGGTTAGGCGGACCAGATTTTGCCCGCGGGCCGCTAGTTGATGATCACTGCGCTAGAGTATGTAAGGTTTTACAACCAGTTAATATTAAAAAATCCCACCTGGCGGCTCATTTGCAGACCTAGCACCTTCAAAGAGTATTTAAATGCTTCTAGGCTTAGGTGTGATTACAACTCTTATTTTTTTCCACTGTTAAACTTGTAAAACTTGGTGAAAAGTTCTACCTTTCTTTATATCAGCATTGCAATGTCGTCAAGCTCGTAGTGCAATACTTGTAGTTCCTCAAATGTCCACTTGAGGCTCGCTGTAAACCCCTGGAGATCTTACAAACAGCAGTTATTCAGTCTGAATAACTCATTTCTCTGTTTGTTCTCTCTGTGCTGACATGTAATTTGACTCCACTCCTCTCACTGGGTTGACCAAAATTAAGGATGAGTCAGCGTTTTGAATATTGTGACTGCCAATGAGTGATGTCACAGAGTCCATATTTCATGATCAGCACTATTTAACGACTTTGGTCGGCAGTGTCTTCCTCTGAGTCATTATTGCACATCATGTTTTCACTCAGTTTGTCTCCAGCTGGCTGCAGAGTGATGACTCAGCACAGGAAACCCAAATAGCAGTCATTACGGCTTCACAGTTTTAGTGCTGTCGTGACCCATCAAACGGGAAAAAAAAACAAGCCTTTAGACTCAGAGTGAGTTGACCTCTCAGGTGTCAGCGCGTACAAAAACTCTCTTTCCAACTTGATTCATGTTCCGTCCACTCTGAGTCATGGCTACTCCCCATCCAATTACCATCCCATAATATATCAAGGGAATTGCAGCCAGACGAGCGAAGTCGGAGTGACTTGAAGACACCTGTGGGTAATGGACAGTGGTGGCGTTTGGTCTGGATCACACCACAAATGTAATGATTCAGTTAGAAGGAAGCTGGGGAGGCTGATAACTGGGTCAAAGGGAGGGCGTGCTTGATCCCTTCTCCCTGATCCTATGGCTGCACCTCCACTTCAATTATTTTTGTTCCTTTTAATAGAAAAGCAGGAAAAGGAAATCCATTTAATCTGTATCAGGAAAAAAAAATCATCAGAAAGAAGAGTTCTCTCTGCTAATGGGTTACCAAATTAATATTCATAAGAGAACCTGGAGTGTAACCGGTGTGTTGGATGTGCAGGTCAGGATACATGTGTCGGGGATAATTGCCCGTGGAAGGCATTAAAGATATATAACACTTCAAAGGTGGACCTCATTTTGCACTTGCACATCCGAGGTGGGACGTTATGAGCAAGTTCAGATACATAGGGGTTTGAATTCTTGACTGATGTGCAGAAAGCTTCCGGACTGAGCTGCAGATAACAACTTTAGAATGAAACCTAAAGATATACAATATCTCCTGCTACTATTTTTATATTCAGTCATTTTTTTGACAACTTGTCAGGGAGGAATTTATGAAGGTGTAAATGCCACCTACTGTCTGTTTGAAGCAAAGATTTCATCCTTTATATCAGAGTTTACTGTCATTTTCCATCAACTTATCCCAGCATGCATTAAAAGTGACAGACTCACCTCTAAAAAGTGTAATATTTCCACAGCTCTTAAATTCTGACGTGAGTGAGGAACACATTACTTTTATACTTTACATTTTATGCTGCTGAAATTTCCAGTCTTCCTCACAACTCTGCCCGTGTGCACCTTTTTTTTTTTAACCTTCCGTTGTGACCCTTGAAGCACATACTGCGGGTCATTAACACTCAACATTGTTTGATAGCAGCTGTGGAGTAATTCAATCAATTCTTTTACATGTTATACAACACAAAAGTGCACCAATTAAGAGGAAGACGTGGCTATTTCCAGTATAACTGTTCGAAATGCTCCTTTTTTCAACGCTGCAGCATTTAACATAAAGGAAACTCATGTTCTCTGTCTCGGCTCTGATTCAATGCACATAATAGGAGGTAGTGAGCGAGAGCAGGTGTGTCAGCTCATGTTTCTTGCGTTTCTTCCAGTGTAGTATTCAATTTGACGTTTTTTTAGTGGGTTAAATATTACCTTTGTGCTGAATGCTGAAATACTAGTTTTACAGGACATGGAGTCCACTCTTTCCCCAACATCAAGAAAGATGGAGTTAGCTTTCACGCCTGGATTTGATGATATGATGGAGTTCAGGATGAGATACTGGAGCCAGGAACAGATTAGACCAATAGTGGGTACAGTCTTGTCAAAACAAGCAACTGTGGATTTGATTTTTGTTTTCTGACACTAAATGAGTGGATATACAAAATTCAAGAGGCAAAGTGCAAAATGCGATTTTGCACATTTGTTATTCAAGCATATTAATCCTGTCACCATAACAAAAGGTTACTGAAGTTGTTGTGATAGCATTTAATTATAAGTTGGTATTGTCTCAACTGCATAAGAAACTTTAAATTTAATTTCCAAATAAAGAAGTAACGTATGTGGATCTGACAATCACTTTAACCCAGTGGTTTTCAAACTGGGGGGTGTGACCCTTAGAAGGGACAGAATTATAATTTAAAGCACTCATGTTGCAGTGTCACTTGTAATATTTCAGCCATGAAAGTGACGTCCTTTGGAAAAAGTTAATCTGGGGAGGCAGTTTTTTTTTTAAAAATCTGAAAAAAAAAAACATTTTATTCAGCAAAAAGTTTGAATATTTTTTTTCCTATTTGCTGCAAGATGTCACAAAGTGAAGCTAAAGTTGTGTATACATTTTGTGACAGTATTTCAAATAAATTAGACCTTTGCATGTTTGCAAGCGAAAGCACACATTTGAGTGTGTGTTCATTTTAGAGCATGAGGCTAATGGTGGAGCGTAGGGGGGGGGGGCAATTTCAGCTACAAAAGGGGGGCACTGTAAGAAAAAAGTTTGGGAACTGCTGCCTTAGCCCCTCTCAGCTGTTTAGTAAAGCTACAGCTTTTCAGTTATACCCAGAATGCCTTTGTGAATTGTAACCTAACAGTCAAAATGCAAAAACAGAAATCTAAGCAAGTCATTCTGTCTGATTTGTAGTAAAAATTGTCTTATTGTTCTCAATTTGAGCCACATTCACCAGACCAGGTCATAAAAATGTCTTATTTCAAGTTTTTTTAAGACAAAAATGAGGTGTAAATTGCTTGTAACAAGTCAAAAAAATCTGCCAATGGGATAAGACCAAGTTGCCCGGGAAGTTTCTTGAAATTAGAAAGATGTCTTAAAACAAGAATCTTTTATCTTATCCCATTGGCAGATATTTTTTTTACTTGTTACAAGCAATTGATGCCTCATATTTGTCTTTAAAAAACTTGAAATGAGACATTTTTATGACCTGGTCTAGTAAATGTGGCTCAAATCAAGAATTGTAAGACAAATTTTACTACAAATAAGACGTAATGACTTGCTTAGATTTCAGTTTTTGCAGTGCCCACTGTCAGTAGTGGAGAAAACACAGTGGAAATGAGACTGCTGTTCACAGAAAAGTTGTGCAATGGCAAACTCCAAGATTACAAAACTAAAGAGTTCAATTCAGACAAAAGGGATTATTTCGATCAACTACCTCTCGAAGTTAAGTTAACTAACAAATCTAAATCAACCACACTAAGACAAGGGATGACACGATTCGATTTATTTAATCAAGATCACTTCTGTTAGATTTAGAACAACAAAATTTAGCTTTTGACCAAACATAAAATTTTAAAGCAGCCCCTTACAATATATTTTCAAGTTGAAACAGCAAATTACATTTAACAGTGTAGAAACAGCGTTTGTTGACATTAGCAACAACATGAGCACTGGGCTGCATCAGGAGAAAGACACTAGAACATCTGCTCTGTTCTCCGCAACTCTCTTTTGGGCATTATTCCTCCTCTATTTTGCTCAACAGGCTCATAATTATAATCTTGAGGACTATTTTTTGTGTAGGAATTCAGATTTTCTTCCTCTACATTGACAGGAGTAACAGTTTAACCCAGTTTTATTTATGTTTTATGTATAAGCAAAGCCAGAATCTGCGGGACTCCCCTCTGTGACATCACGCTTCAATGACAGTTTTTAATGAAGATGCTTTGATTCACTAATTTAGACAATTCTTTCAAAATGTTATGCCAAGCTGTTTTTGTATGATTGTCTTAATCGTTCTCTTTAAGTTCCTTAAGTGACCTTCAGCTGACCTTTGCTGAGATATTGTATAATCAACCAGTTAAACAAAACCACCGCATGTGTTCTTTTATCCAGATCTCTGAGCTGACTTTTAGAAACACCAACATGTTCACTTGTATAATATGCATATCTAATACTCCACAACTGAATAAATGATCTCCTCAGAGCTTCACTGACTGCAAAATACCACTCAATAGGGCTGAATAAACAGTGTTTGCACAGCCTGCAGCCAAAAAACTACATCCCATGATAACAACATGGAGGCTTTCATGGATGGTTGCATATTTTATAATATTTTGGCAGGTGGAAACTTGAAGCTTACTTGTGTGAGTCCGAGTGCAGTGCAGAAGGAAAATGTGGCAAAGGAAGGGTACAATGAGGCGGAGTGAATGGCCCCTCCAGCTGCACAGGAAAGAGCTACTGCACCAACGTTAATTCAGTCCCAGAGCTGGTTCAGGGTTATGGGTGACTGCTGGCAAGCTTCCTTTTTGTTGAATTGAATTCCATTAAAGAAAGTGTTTTTGCTTGAGATGATGCCAACACCAAACCAAAATATTAGCAACACTCCGGCCAAAAAAAGTTGTTTCAAATTCTGTATGAGAATTAGAGGAAAAAAGGGGGGCTGATGAACAGTTGCAGGGACTGTTTCTTGTATGTTTTGTCTGAATAAACCCTGAAATGAACAGAAACCTCACAATAAGGACTCCCCCTCCCCTTTAGCTGCTTTTAGAGTTTGTCTGAAAGACTTTAACACGCAAGAAAACCAGGATCTTTACGTCCTCTATGTGTCTCCAAGTCAAGTCAAAGTTTATTTATAACATCCACCATAAAAGCTCGGTCACCTCTGGTTTAGGAGCCTGAATCTCTGGATGTTTAAAAGCAAAAAGATCTGCAGTTTTGACCTCAGTGTGTAGGTGCAAATACTCAGACTGGTATGATCTCTCTGTCTATTTGGGATCAGAAGAACCCAATTCGTGTGACACCTGAACCTTTTCTTTGAACAGGAAGTAGTTTACGGTTTATCTCACTGCTTAAACAACAGAAGAGGATGAAGCAAAGAGGCACATGTTGAAGTGGCTGTGAGCACAATCTGTTTACAGTGGATTACATCGCCCCCCTCTGGCTGGATGTCTCATGCATGTCTTGAAATATGACTGGATCTTATTTTTAACACTACTTTTCTTTATCCAAGACGATAAAATAAACATTAACACAAACAACATAACTAGTGTCTTAGTCCTTAACTCCTGATTCAGCCTTTAGCTCGTGTTTTAGCCTCTAGCCTGTGCTCTATCTCTCCTGTTTAGCTTTCTTCTGCTTTCCTGTCCCTTTTCTGTCAGACACTTCAGCTTCTCCTTCTAATATAACTACTAAATAATTTATAGAAATAGTTTCCAGCACAGAAAATCACAGATCTTTCCTCTCACTGCTAAACTTCATCAGCTCGCGTGACGTCATACAGACTTTGCTGGGCTGTAAATCAATCCGCTCCAATCCGACCAGACTAGGAAGCTTGGAAATTAGCATTTTAAAATAGTATATTATGATGAAAATTAGTCTTTTTTTGCATTACTTTGAAACTGCTCACAGCCCCTTTAAATTAACAATTTATTTTGATGCAATGGTTTCTCACCTTTAGCTGTTTACTCACCTTTCTTTCAGGGTTAGTAAGGTAAGAATGAGGCTATTTTGTCTGGAAAACAAACATTTGTTATTTTCTCTATGTGTTATGACACTTGGATGTAAAAGAAAAGAGAATAAAATGATGCAAACACTTGGAGGATGCAGCTCAAAAGCACCAAAACAAAACAAGAATTTTAAAAAAAGGATGAAAAATGTGTTTGCATTTAACTCTTGATTTATTTTTCTCATGAAAAACTTCCAAAGGTCAAAGATTTTGCAGAAAAAAAAAAAGAAAAGTGCATTTCTGACACAGCTAGTATCTAAGAACTTCTGAATGTCAGGAAACATGGCTCCTAATTTCCCAATTTGGTGATAAAACTCTGATCAAACAGCTGTTTTAAATGACTTTTTTATATTTTGAATGACTCCGGATGGGATTCTGTGTAAAGGAAACCAGGATACTGTACCGTCTCTGTGAGCGTCACGATGCCTGCATGCAAATGAGCGGCTGGATGAAGTCGTGCAGAGACTCTGAGGATGCAGCCTGAAAGCTCAGGTAGTGATTTTTTTTTTTTTTTCCTCGCAGCAGAGACTCAGACTTCGTGTGAGTGCAAAGCTCAGTTCCTGATATTCCTGGTGCTTCTGCGATGATTTATGTTTGCCCGCTTTGAGGATTTCACATTGCTCTCTTAGGACTCTAAAGAGTTTGAAACATGTAATATGATACCTCGGACTCTTTTCTTTAAGAAGCATGAAATCCATCAGCTGGATAAA